>OY783201.1:16676907-17177324 GCA_963678675.1 Xiphydria camelus
GTGCCCGAAGGCACAAAGCTGTCTTAAATTTTTTTTCCACGAGATTTATAAATGTTTCTAAAGCACCAATAAATACTTAACCGAATTGGGGAAAAAAACTTCAACGGTTTTTTATTTATTCCGTCCTCAAGGTCATCTCTAAAACAGCAATCTACAGACTGAATACTGTCTCACCCGTTTGGCTCTTGGGAAGTTACTGCAGAACGGGGATATATGGGACAAGTGGGGCAATATGGGACAAAAACTTGATTTTAGATCAAATTACGCGCCATGAGTGCTGCCAACCGTTTTTATTGAAAAGAAAAAGATCACTATGTCGGGAGACTGTCAGTTGTCGATTTAGCCGTTTAACGGTAACAGAAGCTGCAGTCGGTTTCTCTACAAAAAATTTCTAACCTAGAGGTAAATTATTATAATTTTTGTAAGACCAGATAGTGCCCTTTGGGGAGACGTTGTTATTAAAATTAGTGGTAGGGTACTTTGGAATAAATCCTTCTAAATATACCTGACATAACCACATTAGCATTAAAAAATATTGTAACGGAATGGGGGCGGTTTTACTAAAAATCGGCAATTTGTAGGTTAATTTGGGACAAAATTCCGCGTGTACACAAGTACAAAGCTGGTACCACGTATTGAAGAAATTATAGTGCACAACATTTGGAGGCGACTCTAGAGGCAGTAATTACACAGTCACATAAAAAAAAGTAGGGTATACATTTGATGCGATATATGTTATCCGTAGTAATTTGGCCTCCTGATCACAAATCCGGTGTCAAAATTTGGCCATCACATCATATTTTTTTAAATAAAAAAACCAGCCAGAGATAATGATTTTCAAAAAGTTAATGGACTTGTGGGGGCTATGCGAACTCGTAGCGTCCCAACTACGCGGACTCTGTGCATCCCGGTGCAGCTCGTGCTGGTCAGCTGGACGACATTAGCGACAAGAGTCACTGAGGACTCGAGCTAGCCGAGCTGTCGCCAATGCGTGCGCTCGAACCTAGCCTCGAGCCAATCACAGTGCTCCTCGAATCGGTACCGTAAGCGTGTACCGCTAGCCGGTACGGTAGCCTACGCGTGATCGAGGATGTTTGTCACTTAAACCAGATTCAGTATAGGGTTTTTTTGGGCCGCTGATTACGAATCTGAAGTCGGATTTCGAAAATTCAAGATGGCGGATCCAATATGGCGGACAAGATTTTTGAAAATCGACGGATTCATGCAAAATTTGGTATAGGGTTTTTTTTGGGTCGCTGTTCACGAGTCTGGTCAGATTTCAAAAATTCAAGATGGCGGATCCAATATGGCGGACGAGATTTTCGAAAATGTTGAATTATGGAGTTATATTCAAAACCAAATTTGGCATGAATCCGTCGATTTTCGGAATTCTCGTCCGCCATATTGGATCCGCTATATTGAATTTTTGAAATCTGACTTCAGATTCGTGATCAGCGACCCAAAAAATCCCCCTATACCGAATTTGGCATAAATCCGTCGATTTTCGAAAATCTCGTCCGCCATATTGGATCCGCCATCTTGAATTTTTGAAATCCGACTTCAGATTCGTGATCAGCGATCCGAAAAACCCTCTATACTGAACTTTGTTTAGGTCCATTAACTTTTTTAAAATCATGATCTCTGGCTGGTTTTTTTAGATTAAAAAAAAGTGATGTGATGGCCAAATTTTGACACCGGATTCGTGATCAGGAGGCAAAATTACTACGGAGATAACATATCGCATCAAAAGTATACCCCACTTTTTTTCTGTGTGTAACTGCACAGTTTTTTGAGGTTAGAAAAAAATTGTGGTGTGATGGCCATTTTTAACAACATATGCATGATCAGAAGGCAAAATTACCACGGATAACATATATCGCATCAAATGTATACCCCACTTTTTTTGTGTGTGACTGTTATTGGACGTATGTCGTTTAGGCAAGTTGAGGAAATGTATAAGGTCCTGAGGAACACTATTATGAAAATTTAGGGAGGGAGGAACACAATATTGAAAAAAGCCCTTACTGCAGCTGCATCCTATGGCTATCCCTTTAATGAAAATGACTTTAGGCTCCTCGTTGAAGAATATTTGAACCGAAAAGGCGTTGAAACACCATTTAAAATCAATTTGCCTGGCAAGGATTGTATGAAGTTTACCAACCTTTGTTTATTTTTATCTATTTTTTGTTCCGTATCTACCTAAATATTTACCTACCTCAGAATAAGATTATTTTTTGTGATAAAGTAGCTTTAAGGAAGAGATTTTACGTTTTGTAACCGTTTTAAACTCATTTAATAAAGATTTATCAGTATTTGCTGCCTATTACCAGGAAAAAATTAAGAAAATAATTTTTTTTGTATACTGTCCGATAAAGGCATGCGGTATAGTATACACGAGACACATTATTAAATTGTATCGTTTAGTGTACAAAATGTTGGTGTCCCATATTACCCCGTTTTGCGGGAAAAATGGGACACTAAGAAAAACATTTTTTTTTAATCAGGTGACATTATTTTAAATACTTTTTTACACAAATCAGCTCTACTTGCTATCCCCTATTCGGTGGCAAAATTTAAAAACAATTAAATAAAAAACTAGATCTCTACAGCAAAAATTCGTTCAGAATTGTCCCATATCCCCGTTTTACGGTACCTTTATAATCTCCAGAACTGCCAACCCTGTACTAATAGCATACAGCCTATAGTTTGCAAAATGCCACATAGTCTACCGTCCTATGATCTCCATCCTGAGAATCACTGTACCTATATTATTAAAATGTTAAATAAATGAACGCACATTACTCACGATGGATATTCTGATCAAGAAAAAAAATCTTAGAATTAAAACCAAACGAGTTACGTAGATCATGAGTCACTGATTTTGAATTTCCTTTTCATTTTGTCCTTATACATCACGCTTTTGAGAACAAATTAGGTAAAAGTCTTAAAGATTGCATTTTACAGCTTTTTCTATTTCAATTTTTTTTTAAAACTTGATGTGCTATTTTCACGATGCTTACCGATTTAGATTCAGCATACAAAATTGTATAAAACGCATTCATCTTTCATGATGCAATATAGCTGAGACAAATGTACGCTAAATTTCATCGAGGTGTAAATGACACTTCATGTATGGTGAGCGCTTGTTTCTTCTGAAGAACTTAATGCGCCAGAAACTACATGCTTACAGATTTGGAATCAACATGAAAAAATTGACAATAATCATTGATTGTATTTCGCAGTACAATTATAACTTACTTTAGCTTATAGGTACCTTTTAAAATAAACAGCAAACCAATTCTGATTTATGGTGTCCGATGTAGAAATTATTGTTTTTCGTATGGCAATAAGAATTCAACTATAGCCCGTTAGGTAAGATTACAATAGCCGATCCTTTTAATCGTATTAATGGATTCAATATTAATGTAACTTCACCTTTTTGTTTAAAAATAAATATTCAAGTTACTTTTAAGTTTTCTAAAGTAAGAAAATAGAATTAGAGATAAAAAAATTACAAGCATTTTGCCAATTCCGTACTGATATATTTAGAGATTTCTCTTTATATTCCAAAACTGAGACGATAAAGCCATAATATGAACAACGGATTAGCAAATAAAGAAGCATTGCTTTTGAGCTTTCTAACGAGTTTTATATAATATTATTCGACCAATGTCATATCAGTTGTCACAACGATTTAATAAATTTGAAGAGACATACACTACTCTTATCCTAACTTAACGTCTTCAGGGATGATTTTTTTTGTGGCGAGAAAAAGAATACTTAATTTTTTTTTCTTTTGCGATTTATTTATTTTATATTAATGGGAATTTTTGCTTCTCTGATTGGGGGATTCTGTAGTGAGTAAGTTGTTGTCGGGTTTTTGTTCTACTTATTATAGACGGTGGCTATAATTGTGGAAAACTAAACGTCCACATATGTGGCCAAGGGTGTGAAGAGGTTAATCTCATAATATTCATGTATGATCTTGTATTGATGTAAAGCTTCCGTTATACACAAGTCTGTATTTAATTCCTGGATAACCTAGAGGTTAGAAAAATAATGAAAACAAAAATATTAAACATACCATAGCACGGCGTAAGTAGGTGAGGATAAGCAACACCCCAAGAGCTAGTGTGGCCAGGTGTATCGAATTCAGGTATCACTCTAATTCCGCGTAACCTTGCATATTCTATAACCAACTGCACATCTTCAGAATTATAGACCATTGAGGGATGATAGGCTCCTTCGATAGAAAGATTAGGGTATGTTATACTTCTGTAAGGGAAGCTGTTGTCATCCACGATATGCCAATGAAAAACATTTAGTTTGTTGTAGGTCATAGCATCTAGAGTGAGTAAGATGTCGGAGACTGGTAGAAAGTGACGCGAAGTATCCAAAAGAAGACCGCGATGAGTGAATCTTGGCTTGTCGAATATGTATCGACATTGTATCATTAGCTATGAAGTAAACCAATAAATAGATTAAGATGAGAGTAATACATTAGATTACATTTTTACAGAATATATTTCCGAATACTCACATTGGAACCATCTCCGGATGCGACTAAAAGCTGCGAAAATGTCTCCAGTCCTCGCAAAATGCCCCAAACTGTACGTGCTTCCAGAATTGCTTGTTTTGAAGAATTATTTATGTTCAAAATATCTGTAAAAGTGAAAGAGTGGGACACTTATTTATAAAATATTACTGATTGATCTCTACCCGGTAAAAAAAATCAGGTGGGTCCCACGTGGGAAACTGATATGAAAACCTATATGGGTATCACGTACGAATTTGAGCAAGAGATCCTCATGTGCATAAGTCTCACATGGGAACTCATGAGAGATATATGTACATGGGTTCTCTCTCATGTGACCCCGCATGAGAAAAAAAAGTAATATAGAGCAGTTTTTGATCTTTATTTATAATATTTGTTTAAAAACATATCGTGAGGTAGAAACTGCTAAAGGCCTCTCGGTGGCCTGTCCCTACTCACATTGCAGCGAGCACGGTGCCACGTACGAAATGATGGGCGCCAGGCGGGTCACGACCTCGCCGATCGATGATGTGAAAAACAAACGCGAGAGATCTGCAACGGTCAGATCTCAACCGAACTAGGCCAACTCGGTAGTTGGCAGAGGGGAGGTTCGAAAAAGAACAGAAAGGGAACTAGGAAGGGCAAAATCCTCGGGAGAAAAGTAAAACAAAAATGCAACCGTCTAGAAGGTCCTTTGGGAATCCCGATCTCAGTTCAGAAATTACTGCCATACACAAAGATCTGATTATGAAATTGAGGCTCATTTTAAGAGTCATATCTAGTAGTATGATTATTAAAATTGACAAACTGGCTAAGCTGTTTGAGGAAACAAGAGCTCTTTACTTGCGATATTATAGGTGGTACTACATGCCCAGCACTCTATATAAACTACTATTTCATGGCACAGACATAATATCATCCTTTGAATTGCTTATAGAAGAAGAAGCTTTAGAGGCTAGGCACAAGGAGGCATGTCTCTACAGGTTGCAGCATACAAGAAAGTCATCGAGAAGTTCAAGTAATCGTGACTTGATGAGTAGATTGTTACTGATTTTCGATCCATTCATCTCTAGTTTATGCAAATGCTTTACCAAACGATCCACAGACTTTGACGAGCTAATTAACACGTTAAGCGCCAGAGCGGTCCCTAGGGACTGCTGACGAATGAGTGTGTGATGCCACGGCGTTTCCTTGGCGCTTAACGTGTTAAAGAGTTTTTGGTTATACCTGTCGAAGCAGAACCTGGGTACCCAATGAACTTACCAGATGTAAGTAGCAATCATGAATAAATTCCAAAAAGTAGTGAAATCTTGTCAGAAAAACAGATTCTCTGTAAACAAAAAGGCGGCATGTTCATTCAGTGCCAAAAAAATTGATACTTAAAATACTCCCAAAAAAGATTAGAAATCAATTAAGATCGCCATGTTCAAGATTTATATATAAAAAATAAAAAGCATCACTTGAAGGGAAAATTATTGTAAATCAAAAGTTACTCAAAAATTCGACGACAAAAAATTTATAAAAAAAATTTCATAAAAAAGAACTTACCGCGTTTAAGTTTTCATATTTTTTCCACTATATACTGGTGGTGTCCTATAAGTGTATGAATTTATTTAAAATCATAAGTGCATAAACATCGAATATAATTTTCTGTCTGAATTTTTTATTTTGAAGAAAAAACAACGAGACCTTTTTTATGAAAATTTTTTTATAAATTTTTTTTTGTCGAATTTTTGAGTAACTTTTGATTTACAATACTTTTCCTTTCAAATGATGCCTTTTATTTTTTATATATAAATCTTGAACATGGCGATCTTAATTGGTTTCTAATCTTTTTTGGAGAGTATTTTAAGTCAATTTTTTTGGCACTGAATGAACATGCCGCCTTTTTACAGAGAATCTGTTTTTGTGACAAGATTTCACTCCTTTTTGGAATTTATTCATGAGGAGAATATGTACATGTAGGAGAATAGCTTTTTATTATCACAAAATTAAAGTTTCACATTTCATACCAATACGAGTCAATTAATTATAACAACGTTACCTTTGATTTATTCTCGTGATATTTTGAATTGATTTTATAATTAATGTTTCGATAATATTTATATTTTCTCTAGAACAATTCGTTCGTGAAAGGATTTCCATAAATAACTGCCGTAAGTCCGCGGGCAAACCGATCAAAGTCATACCTATAGCCGATACCTTGAAATTTGACTTCGGCAGTGTTTGCCGACGGTCGAGTCTTTGATCCCGATAGCTGTCAATTCGAGAGATCGAAGCGCCTAATCTCGAAATCGTGAATTTGTGAATAAATGATGGGTAATTTGTAGAAGTGATAATAAATAATCATTCTTCGATGAAATTCCTCAAACGTTTAAAAACTGGACTGTCAAAGACTTCATGAAAATCTCCTAACCTACTTGTTGTGTAGTAACACTGAAATTTGAAGTTCTAAAAATGACGTACCATTATTCACAAATTTAAGGTTCTGTAGCCAATTATCCAACTATCAAGGACTCGACCGTCGGCAAACACTGCTGAAGTCAAATTTCAAGGTATCGGCCATAGGTATCGGCACTTGCTCGAATTCTCCTTGGACATACGGTAAATAATCCGATAGTCGATAATATAGGGTCATGTCATTTCCTTCTTTTTTTTAATGGGTGCTTTCCATTTAATTGACACGAGTCGACACAAAATTAAACCATTGATTCTTTCTGCTGGAGCCTGCCAATCGGTCGGTGGTTCTAGTAGAAGTGTGTCGACTTGTGTTATAAATGGAAAGCACCCAATCAAGGAAAAAGAAAAAATATTTTTAAAGTAATAATTAGGAAAGGAGATACAGGTTATATTTTTTAAGTAAATACATATGGATATATTCTCTCACATACATTGGATGGCGTATGCGTGTGGTCGCATTTGTGTACGCATTTCCGATCATTGTGTGCCGAACAATCGACGATGAAAGCCGGAATATATCTCACACATTCAATGGCGTGTGTGTGTGTCTGATAGCATCTATGTATACACATTTCCGATCATGGCCGACTATAGCCGAAGATTGCCGAAATTTTTGTGAAATTTTGACATATAGATATCGGCCGAGAAATCGTAAAATTCTCGACTCTTAGGCGCAAGGGGCGTGACTTCGCGTTGTTAAGGATGAATCTCTGTTAATATGTAACTTATAAAATGTATTCTGGTCTCTATCAATAGAGAATAATCAATTTATATGGCGTAACTAAGCATATTTTTGGTTATAACCATAATTTATTGAGAAAATTCGATGTAGAAATTGAGGGGGAAGGGGGCAGACATTTTTCCTGTAAAGATACACGGGTGCCCGCGGCGACAGCGCTGTCGTTTCTGACGAAACTAATAAACGAACATGCCGCGAGACTCTACCGTATCTCTTGATTTCGAAGGATCGTCAACAGATGATTAGTTGCGGCTCTGTTATTTTAGTGTTGTGTTTTGTATTACGCTTAACGCGTGTAACTGTGTATTTAAGTATACTATTTTCCAGAAATAAATACTAATATTTTTAATGATACCTATCGTATATATTGTGTATTCTTTTGTGGTTTTATTTTACATTTAAGAGGTTACTGATCGTGTTTAATGATACGATTGTTCAAAAATCACTGCTACTAGTTAGTGGTACTTATCATATGTAATAATTTGTTTATTATTTCTTTCTTGTTTTACGTTTAAGAGATTATTGTTTGTGTTTAATTGTATGATGTTTCACAAATACATATATTAAGCGTTAATGGAACTCATCATATATAATCATTTTCCTCACTCATGCCCATTTCGAGGCCTTTTCCAGCCTATTTTTAGACCGTATGATGGCGTTTTTAAAAGTACTTTACTCAGTACCTTGTGGGTCCTTTTTTCAAACTGAGGAACTCAACGTGAAAGGAGTCGTATATGTTTGGTTTTGAGAAATGGGCATTCGTTAGAAAAAATAGTATATGTCATTCGCGGCTGAAGTCCTCGTATTTTTAAGACTGTATTTAGATCGTAGCACGAAGCATGGTGGAGAGACGAGGCTCGCCTTCGGCGAGCCTCGCCCCCTCACCATGCCTCGTGTTACGACCTAATTAAACACAGTCTGAAAAAACCTCGGATTTCCGCCTAATGACATAAGATACTATTATTAGATAAGATATTATTGCTTCATTTACTGTCGTCTATATTTTTGTTTTATACCCTTAACCCCTTGACCCGGGCCGTATTCAACGAGCGGCATAAATGGTGCAAGTGATGCATCACCGGGGTCTAGGGGTTAAGTATACATTATTACCCATCCTGCGTCAAAAGCAACTGTATTCGTTTGTCAATAATGTTGTTTTGTGCACATATGTGGTGTTAAATTATACAAATGTAGGCATATGAGCGCGTTCTGATTCGTGTCCACCTTCCTCTGTTCCTCAAATCACTGCGCGCTCCCAAAAATTCCTCTTTGCATTCTCATTCAAAAAACAACTAACAATTTTTTGCATTTTATGTCCACTATAATGAAATCACCATTCTCGATTCTGGATATCTGACATTGGATTCGTAATTACCCCAGCGTTGTTGAAATGCCCCAAACTGATTTGGGGAATACATGAAAAATTTTTACAACTTATATCCGCCATGTTGAATCTGTCATTTTGGATTTTAAGAATCATACTGGATCCATAATTAGCACTGCTGTAAAATTTACGATACTGATTTGGAGGACAACTGAAAACGTTTCTGCAATTCATGTCCGCCATATTGCATCCGCCATTTTGGATATTGAAAATCATGTCCAAAATTCGTAATTAGCTACCCCAAAAACCTAAGAAAACGAAGTATTGGTACCATTATTTAACTTCTAATATTTTTGTCCACGAATCCCTTGTGTTCGAATCACTGGCGGAGGGAGCAGCCCTCCTGGCACTGTGGAGGAGGAACTAGGGGTTTACCCCCCTCCCCCCGGCCCTCTCTTGACGGGAGAGATACAGGTGCGGAAGCTGGAATCCCTTCTACATCTGGAGGTATGACCGACATGGTAATTGAACCCGATATTAATGCGCTGTTAGAAAATGCTGGGGAAGAGATCTTCCCACTTTTGACTGATAAAGAACCCCACCATCCTGCACGGGGTTCGAGGGACTTAAAGCCTTCCCCAAGGGAAGGAAACGGTAAAGAGGGAAGGCAGAGGGACAATACGAATTGTAGCATGGCCCCCATCACAAGGTAGACCCTGTTGGAGAATGTCTTAGCGGATGAGCCTGTGAAGCCCACAAGCCGGTCCAAGAGAAGGAGAATGAAGAGACTGGTAACCTCGCCTAAATCATCCAGCGAAGGTGAGGGGAATATCGGAAGAAGGGTGACGAGAAGAGGAGGAGCTAAATGCCTACCACCTCCCTCTAGCAATTCAAATGCAGCGAGGAAGAGCAATCTGGATGGTCGGCTCGTGGTGCTGGCAAATTTGAAGATGGAGGCAACTACTGTGGGCGAAACCCTTCACTCGTAGCTAGACGAAATTGAGAAAATTCGTAGGAAGAGTGGCAGGCTCCAGGGCTTTCTGAGTTGCCGCCTAAGAAGAAAAGTAACCTTGATCTATGAGGGAGTCGGCAATTGAGAAAAGGGAGATACTTCCTTTATATATGAAGATGAGGATTGCAGAATTTACCACGCAAATTAAGGAGAAAAAAAGGACTATAGACCGCCTGAGAACGGGAATGGCTGCCGTTCGCACTGCCTGGACATCGTCGGAATCTCCGTCGAGGAAGAAAAGATCCATTAGGGTTTTAAATCTGATCCTGATAGTCCAAGAGCTAGCGACGATTTTCTTAACATATAATGAGCACGGTTTATCGTCTGTTGGTTACGTAGATTTCGCTGCGATTATTGAGAAATCAATGGTCTTAAAGCACGCGGGCGGGGCGGGAACCCACCCCGTAATTTTTTAAGGGGTGAAAAAGTTCTATTTAACATAAATGAGCAAGGATCTTACTACCCTATACTGAAACTAGACCTTTCGAATATTAATTAAAAAAATGGTCTTACAGTTAGAAGATGGGGCAAAGGTCAAGTCTCACAACTGTTTAATTGAAAAAAATGCGGTAGTTAACATAAATGACCACTGTCAGACTTGCATAACTTTTAAACTACAGGCCTCAAGGAATGAAAAAACCTTGGTCTGACAAAAAACAATTGGGGTAAAGTGGGGGAAATATCGCGGGAAGTTACACTATGAGTGCAAGTTGGAGGCGTTTATGGAACCGTCTAAGTAGGAGTGAGACAGATTTATATAAAATCTCAACGTTGATTGTATCCTACTTTCTTTTTTAATACAAAACGCTGTAATTACAAAATAAAAAAATTTCTATTCATTTAAATTCCGACCAGGCAAGAGCGAGAGTGTACGTGGTGTTCTCGCCTCGTCCGCGGAGTGTTCGGTCTAGAAGCTATCTCCAACATGTGTCAAAAATCCCCACCAAACTTTACCTGAGTCATAAATGATATGCCCAATTTTATTATTTACCGTCAGGCAGAATTTAGCGGAGCATTTCCTTGCCAGTTGCCCTAGGGACGTTGTCCTATTTAGCTACTTTGGTTTTCTGTGTATAGTGGCATTTGAAAAATGTCTTCTGTTTATAGTTTGTGTCTAGTAAAAAAAAGCGGTGAGAAAGTGATTCTTTTTACAGAAGACAAAATAAAGAAATGTAGTGCTATTTTGGATAGTCGTAAAAAACACGATTTAAAATTCAAGAACGTTGTACTGCCGTCTACCTCAAACGTTATAGATGGGTATCACCTAAAGTGTTACAGACATTTCACAGCGTTACCTTCGCGATATTGTGATAAATCTAGGGATAGTGCTTACGAAACACCAGACCAGAAGTCTTCTATTGCAGCAGCAAGTAAAAGAATTTCGATGACCACTCAATCTCAAGAAACTCCTTCTCCAGACACCTGCGCGGGAATCTGTGATGTCCAGGAAACTTCTCGGGAACATGAAGAACCTATTCCGTGTACTTCATCAGAACAGAGTGAAGGGGTGAGTCTTAGGAGTTTTGAAAATAGGAGCTCTGTTTGTTTCTTTTGTGACAAGGAGCGAAAGAAGTACAAAGGGTCCAGTGAGAAGCTCCATGAAGGATTAAGAGCTAATCTGCAAGAATGTATTCGAGTTTATTCTGAAACAACCCACGACACTGAAATCCTTGAAAAATTTGAAAAATTATGTTCAGAAACCATCTATTATCATCACAGTTGTCGACAGTATATTTACAATAAGGGGAGGCTACCCGTGGAGTCAGAGGGCTCAAGCTGGCATGCAACAAGACATTTTGCACAAGGCAGCTTTTGCAGAATTGTTTGGTTTTATAGAGGAAAATATAATCACAGAAGAGCAATGTTTATATTTAACCGTACTTTTTCAGTATTACGTGCTCATTAAAACGAATTGCAGAGGAAAACGGGGACACCTACGACAATGTATTTACAGTGCAACGTGTGGAGTTGAAGATAATAGAAAGGTTTTCTGATAAAGTTAAAATCGTAACC
The DNA here is from genome assembly GCA_963678675.1 of Xiphydria camelus. Taxonomy (NCBI): domain Eukaryota; kingdom Metazoa; phylum Arthropoda; class Insecta; order Hymenoptera; family Xiphydriidae; genus Xiphydria; species Xiphydria camelus. The sequence continues at coordinate 16,688,990 of OY783201.1, forward strand.
CTCCATAAAAAAAAAGTTATAGCTCCTATACATCGTCATTTATTTGATGAAGTAGGTTTTTCGCTGCTGGAGGAATCAGAGATTTTGTACAAAGCGGCTTTCCTTTTGAGAAATGATATTTTAAAAACGGAAACTAGGAAGTTACCATCAGAAATAAATACACAGCACTTGTTGCAAGGAGAATGTTTAATTCCAGATCGTCTCAGTAGTTTTTTTGTAGCTCTACTGAGCGGTAGTAACCGACGACGGAGAGAAAGCTCACTTTGCGACAGGCTAGTAAAGTAATTCTGCCAAGACTCTATCTACGCAGTATCCAATGGCAAGATCAAACCTTCCAAGCATATCACCTTAGGATTAGCTTTAAAAAGCTTGACGAGCAGCCGTAAAGTTATCGACGTAGTCAACAGGTATGGACATTGCTGTGGCTATGACGTTCTTGAAGAACTCGAGACAGAGGCCACGTTTTCCTCAAGTTTACGGTCAAACTTGTGTCCGGTAGGTATCAAATTGTCCCCTCAGTTATGTACTGGATTAGCTTTCGATAATTTCGATCGATATGTTGAAACCATGAGTGGAAAAGATACACTACATGGTACTGTGGGCATCATATATCAAAACGTTGATGGGAATGAAGACACGGAGATAAACGAATCAGACACATCAACAGTTCAGGATGAACGGAGATCTAAACGAAGAAGAAGTTACGATGTCGTTACACCTGCATTAATCTCTTACCCCAAGAAACCTAAAATGGTAGAAACTTTGGCACCACAGGACGACGAACGTCGCCAGGTTCAACCAATGAATTTAAAATCTATCCAGCAAATAGATAAAAAATGTGGCTATTATCCCATGCACTCAAGATACCACGTACTCCAATGTGGGTAGGCTTCAACAGCCTGATACTGGAAGACAACAGTCCTAAACAAAAAGTTTGCTACCTCACTCCGATCAATATGTCTCCTACGGAAACGAGTGTCGTGCTGGAAACAATGAAACAGTTTGATCAATTCCTGACGAACTACAGCAATTTTACATCCAGGTGACGTATGATTTGGCTATTGCAAAAGTGGCCCTACAGATCCAGTTCAACGAAAAACCAACATATAACCGACTTTTCATTCATCTGGGTCCCTTCCATGAGGAGAGTGCTTATTTCAAAGGTACCGGAAAACTGGAAGACGACTGCGGATTAGCCAATATATTAGTTGAAAGTGGGATATTGGCTGCTGGTTCTGTCAATGGTTTCCTAGAAGGGAAACCCTTCAATCGTTGTAAACGACTACATCCACTAACTGCTCTAGCTCTGGAAATTTTACAGTTCGAAGCCTTCTTGAAGCATAGCCAGTTTCGTATCCCTGAAGAGGTTTACATAGCACTACAAGAATTTCAGACCGGGAATCAGCCAACTCTAAGGGAAAATGCAGTCCTTTCTACATTAATTAGAAAATTCACCGAATACCAAGAACAGACTCTTCAAGGATGCTTTGGAAAGACTGCTCAATTTTATTCCATTTATATAAATGTGGTACATCATTATCTGAGATTCAGCCGGAGTATTCGCATGGGTGATTTTGAACTTTTCAAATACACACTTCCTCAGGTGACGAATCTGTTTTTCCAATTCAATCAGCAAAATTATGCTCGATGTTCAGTCAACTATCATGATAATTTGATAAAGATCAACGAAACACATCCAGGACTTGAAGATAAATTCAAAAAAGGATTCTTTGGTGTTAAAAGGACTAACAAGAATTTTTCAAGACAGCCTGTCGATTTGACACTGGAGCAAACTGTCAACACTGATGCTGCTAAACGCTTGACAGGTGTAATCACAAACTCTATTTCTGCTCGACAACGCTGGGCGAAGAACCATGACATACGATGTACGATCTTGTCCTATGTCTACGAAGAAGCGGGATTAAGAAAATCACAAGATATCACTGCAGACCTGGAAATGCATCGGATAGAAAAAAACTCGACGCACGTCCGTCAATTGGTTGACACGTTTAATAAATTCATCAATCCCTTTAATAATGCATTGGATAGGGATTATCTATTTAACATCTATACAGGAAAGGCAGCATCACAGCTAACAGAGGATTTCCTGTTGAATGTTGAAATAAACGGAAACAAAGCCCGAGAAACATTCATATCAGAATGTGCTGCCGATCCCACAAGATTCGAGAGACCGATAAAGAAAACCAAGATTTCTAATTTTGCAACAGAAGGTATTTTTAAAAAAGTGACAGTCGGAGGTAAAGTACATGAAATGCGCATGCAAAGGGATCTCTTTGGCCGGATGCTAGGGGTTTCTCTAGAACATAATGTAGATGTTGCCAAAGTTTTATCATATCCCCTTACTCCTGTTCCAATGTCTTTATACCACACGGATGGATACATTTATAAAACTGAGAAATCTACTTTGTTACAAGCTCTCATAAAAACAGAAGTCACCGAGTCACCTAATCACGTTGATGTATTAATCATTGATGGATTTTTCCTTTTACATTTAATGAAGGAAATTCCGCGAACATTCGGTAATATTTCGAAGAAACTACTTGGTATGGCAACAAACTCCAGTGCAAACGAAATTTTCATAGTTTTTGATCAGTATGTCTCTCCGTCCATTAAAGGGTATGAACGCTTGCAGATGCAGGGATACGATGTGCAGTACACCATTACTGGAGCAGATCAACCACGACCAACAGATTTCAGTAACCAGCTTCACAATAGCAGATTCAAAGAAGCTTTGGTTGAATTCCTGATCTCTCATTGAGCTACGAATGAAATTGCACCTTTCATGGGACATAAAAAAATCCACATCGACTTCAAGAGTGTTCATACCTTCAATGTGGAGGAAGAAAAAATTATTTCCACAATTAACTACCAACTGTCATGTCCAGAACACGAAGAAGCGGACACAAAAATAGTTCACCACATCTGTCACGTGGAGAGTGAAGCTGACATTGTTATCAGGTCAGCTTCAACAAGGTCAACAAGTCAACAAGGACTCGACATTACTGACGATACAAAAATTCATTTGTGAAATGTATAACGCGAAAGGTTTTACAGACGTTAATGGAGCCCGCTGTCACCTTTTCACGAAAACGTACTGCGCTAAAAAAACCGTCAAAATCATTTTCCAAAAAAATGGCAAATTGTGATGCAACTGCTTTGCAACCATGTAAAGCAGAGTTTTTGCCACACGTCCTCAGATATCGTCATATTGCTATGCTATGGTCGAATGCTCATGTCAAGAATCCCGCTTTGACATCTCCAGAAGACTGCGGTTGGATCCTGATCGATGGAAAATACGAATTCCTGTGGTTTTTGGGAGAACAACTTCCACCACTTATCAGTGACATCATTAACGTCCAGTCTTCGCAAGAAAATCTTCAAGGTAAGTACTGCATTCCTTAATTTAGTCCTTCATTGTTTTGTTGTTGATCTGATCATTTAATTTTATTTTGCAGATGACCATATCGACTGCGAGGAAGAAACATACGAATCTGATGAAGAAGAGCCGGAACAGACTCACAATTTTAATAAATATTCTACATTTGGTTTACACTTCATAAATAAAATGTTTTCTGTTCAATAAATTATAAAAATTACCCACATTATGATTTCATATAAATCTGTCTCACTCCTACTTAGACGGTCCCATAAACGCCTCTCACTTGCACTCATAGTGTAACTCCCCGGCGATATTTCCCCCACTTTACCCCAATTGTTTTTTGTAAGACCAAGGTTTTTTCATTGCTTGAGGTCTGTAGTTTGAAAGTTATGCAAGTCTGACAGTGTTCATTTATGTTAACTACCGCATTTTTTTTTCAAATAAACAGTTGTCAGACTTGACCTTTGCCCCATCTTCTAACTGTAAGACCATTTTTTTATTAACATTCGAAAGGTCTAGTTTCAGTCTACGATAGTAAGATCCTTGCTCATTTATGTTAAATGGAATTTTTTTTTTAACCTCTAAAAAAATTGCGGGGTAGGTTCCCGCCTCGTCCGCATGCTTTAAGACCATTGATTTCTCAATAATCGCAGCGAAATCTACGTAACCAACAGACAATAAACCGTGCATATTATATGTTAAACAAAATCGTCGCTAGCTCTTGGACTATGAGGAAGAGGAGATGGAATGCTCGGCCACACATGACGGTGCGACTGCAGAACCAAGTACGGACATCAGGAAGGAAGTGGAAACGAGGGAAGGGCCACTCCCCCCCCCCCCCCCCCCCGTGCGAGAGCTGGAACCGAAGTTCGATCTAGTGGAATGTCTTCCTTGGAGACGGTGCCGAGGATGTCCCCTGCGGAGAGATCGATGGCCCCCAGTACGGGGGGCTAACTTATTATGTCATCCAATTTCTTTGCTTCTGAATCATTCCCACGTCTTTGAGGTATTTTGAAATTGCTTGTTGACTCACTCCTAATTATTGTTCCAATTCTTCTTGACTTTAACACGAGTCTTCATCAAGTAATGCCTCCACTTCTGCATCTTCGAAAACCTTCTCTCTTCTACTGCTATTCCGGTCTTCAACTTGAAAATCACTGTTCTTGCGTTGAAAACATTCACGACACGTTCTTTCACCAATAGCGGCCTCGCCATAAGAATTTGAGAGTATTCGATGAGCCTCAGCCGCAGATTTTTTGAAACTTCTTATGTCGCGGTAGTTGCCGTCGGGGTAAAATCGAGCGTTACGCTCACGCGTTAAAAAAAGGGGCGGCGAACTTTGAGCAGCGGTGAGGAGTCGAAGCGGAGAAGGGAGGCCGATTCCCTTACCGCCACTTCGATCCGCTCGGGGAGCTCCGTAACGGCTTGGTGGTCTCCGGCAACTGCTGCTACTCGAGGCTAACGATGAGGTTATGAGTATTCACAACAGCATGCACAACAGTTGCTATACGTAGCATTGTCTAGAGGAGTGACCTCTATCAATGGGCTCTTTATCGTAAGTGGTGATAATATTCGCCGATTTTATCATAGACGAACAGTGTCTACTTCTATGGGGACCTTACAAGTAGAATTTAAGCGGTTATCATTGGAAACGATGCCAGAGCGACTAACACATTTGTTAATAGATGAACACAAAGTTGGAATATATTTACTCAATTGTCAAAGTTTAAAAGCCCATGCGTTAAATTTCAATGATCCTGTTACACAAAATTAGACAATACTTATGCTCTCGGAAACGTGGGTAGATGCTCAAGAAAATGTAGTAATCCCTAACTTCTACTGCGTTGTGAAATTCAAAAGAATAAATGTAACATTTGCTGGGGTTGCTATTTTCTACAAGTCGGATGACATATTACTTGCGTTGACTCCTCATCTAGCCATTTCTATCAATCAACAAAACTTGATGTCATTGAACACATCTTCAATTGGCGATATCTGTGCAGCACGATGTCATTTAGCACAGATACGACATCGTGCTGCACAGATATCGCCAATTGGAGATGTGTTCAATGACATCAAGTTTTGTTCGTGCGTGCGGTATACGGACCGTACGGTAAGTGTCTGAAATTTTGAGGATTTATTGAGAACTAATTAATGAATATACAGGGTCTTCAAAAAGTCCCGGTACTGCTGATTATCTCAGCGGGAAATCATTTTAGAGAACAATGTTTAATGCAAAACTTGTAGGATTTTTCCTTCGGCTAACGGCTTGTCGTCGAACCACGTCGAAGGATCGAACGACAACACGGACGACCTCGAGACGTCGACGTCATCGCTTTCTTTTCGCGAAAAGAAAGACCGTCAAGGAGCCGGAGCGAGGAGGAGGTCGGCAGATCAAGTTAGTCTTGTTTGGGAGTGCTTAGAGCCAGCATCGTGCGAAGCTAGCGAAGCCACACGCCAAGCCTACGAAGAAGACCGTTAGTGCGAAGAGCTAAGCCGAGCTCCCTCGAGAAGACCGTCCGCGAGAGAGAGCTAGCCCAGGAGACCGAGATCGGAGCAGGGAGGGACCCCGGATCCGCAGCCCGAAAGCCGAGGAGCAGGGACGAGCCCCGCCAAGGACGACCGCTGCAGCTCCGGTACGCTCCCCCGTTCTTACGACCGACCTCCTACTCGCCTCCGCGCTGTTATCGCTCCGTTAGCGCCTCCGCGCGAGCGTTTCGCCTCGTTGGCGAATCGAGCGGTGTCCGCTGCGTCATGCGGCACCCTTCCGTTGTTTTTTTTGTTGTTCAGCGACCGCGAGCGTCGTCCGGGGACCACCATTTAAGGCCGATTCAAACATAGCAGTGACGTGACAGTGCCGTGACCGGCACGTGATTTCTCCGGCGAGATCGAAATTATTGTTGATAGTCATTTGAAGGGGCCTATTCATACTTGCCCGGCGTAAGACCGTGACTGCAAACAGTGCTGTCACCGACACCGTAACGTGATCGTCAGTTTAATCTCCGACGATATTTTGCGATTTTCACGGCCGTACAATCTGTGTGTTTATTCATCGAAATATGAATGACGAGAAACTAATTGAGTTGGTGCACGGTTATCCCGTGTTATATGATATGTCGAATCCAAAATACATGGATTATACAGAAGTTAACGATCCTATACAATCAGATAGTCAAAAGTCGTTAAAATCAAAACCAGTAGATACTATACCACGAACAATTCGAAAGTTGTCAGTACCAAATGATACTCCCCCCAAAACGGCTGCCGCTACAGTAATGGAGTATATTGTTGAAAGAAATAAAAGTATGAACTCTGCCCACCGCCACCGCAGCATTCCGTTGACGCTTTTTTAGCAGGAATAGCTCCAGCTTTGAAAAAATTATCCATACAAGACTGGCATTACGCCAAAGGCGAAATATTTGCTACTATCCAAAAATATGAATTTAATATGCTGAAACAAAAACAGTTTATTCGCCCACTTGCCCTCTCAACGTCTTCTAATAAAATGTGTTCCAATGCAAAACCTTCCCCTGCAGGAAGCTACCTATCTACTTCATGCGACGGCCAACAATCATGTTCATCTACTGGTCAAAATGAGGAAGATGCAACATCCGACTTAACATTGCGACAGTATTTGCAAACCTTTCCTTAGTAATAATCAGGAAGTAAAAGAATCAGTTTAACATTTACTTTTCTTTTCGATTTGTTTGTATGTATGTACATTTTTCTAATAATAAAGTTTTCATTTTTTTGAAAATGCTTTTATTAACCCTCGAGCGGGCGCGTGGTCTGGTAACAAAATTGTACCAGCGTGCCCGCTCTAGGGTTAAATGTCTAGGTACCTACATCAGATTGAAAACACTTACCATAAACAAACAGCGAGCCTTTCCCTGGCTGTGATAGCTTTTCTCCAGTGTGTGTCATGCGTTTTCAGATGAACTTCTAACTTGCACAACAGTACGTTAAATGAATTTTCTGACATTCTAAAGTATTCAAAAAATTTTGCTCCATCGTCTACCAATTCCTTGTATAATGTTATGAATTCCCCTTCTGTCCCCCTCTTTTTCCATGCTTGATGGACCCACTTTCGTTTCTCTACTTGTTCTTCCATTTCTTCAACCAAAATCAGTGCGATTTGCAAAAGTTTTTCATCGGAAAAAGTTTCCATTTTGGTCACTCAACTGGACTGCCACAGCACTGACAAAACACTGAATGTGAATAGAAATCACTGTGAGTTTACGGCCGGCGAAAACACGTGCCGGTCACGGCACTGTCACGTCACTGCTATGTGTGAATCGGCCTTTAGTCTCCGGCCGAATAAACGATTTTTGATCGAATGCCGTCGATTGTCTTTTTCACGAACCCGTCCGCGAACCCGTCCTCCCGGGTCCCAACCCGCGCACCTCGAACCGCCCCTCTACCATTAGGCCAAGCGAACGTTGAGACGCAGTGTGACGTGTGGTGACTCAGAGTGAGGTGAACAGCGTGGGTGAAGTGCGCCGGTCGCTTATACTGGCAAACCTGAGTGTACATGTGACCACATGTATACTCAGGTTTGTCTGTATAAGTAAAGCCGCTCCCACACGATGCGTCCAGCGTTGGCTCCAGCGTTGGTTCCAGCGTTGGTTCCAACGCTGGACGCAATCGCCGTTTCCCCGCCCACACGATGTGGCGAATGCCTTCCAGCGTTGGACACATCGGCATTTGCCACATCGTGTGGGAGGACGTTGGCGAACTGCATGCGTCCAACGGTAACGAACGTTGGCCACATGCAACGTTCGGGCTTCTGTCGGTAAATTTGAGCCGCATCAAAGGAGCTTCAAAATATAGCGATATTTATTATCGCGGGCACTTCAAAAAATGACTCATTCTGACCAGTCCCATCGAGGGGTTATTCACATTCAATTTCGGTGACACCGTGATTATAAAATGTAATCGATTATAAGCGTTTACCACGGTGATTACACTGATTTTGGTAGTCAGTGATTACATTGATTACCACTACCTTCGAAGGTGACTTCATGATTACTAAATGATTTCAATTATACCAAATTCCCAAAGAGCGTTTATTTGTCAACTGTAGAAGTTTCATTTCTAAACCGCGTGACATTGTTTTGTTTCAAAATGTGGAATAACGAATTGTCTACGAATTACAATTCATAGAACATGTCGTTCATACCGGTTAACGTTGGAAGCTTCTTTGACGTGGCTCAGATTTACCGACAGAAGCCCGAACGTGGCATGAGGCCAACGTTGGAAGCATACCATTCGCCAACGTCCTCCCACACGATGTGGCAAATGCCGATGCTTCCAACGTTGGAAGGCGTTCGCCCTATCGCACAGTGCTTCATCCAGTGGACAAAAATCAGATTGTTACTTACGCGATATAGAAAAACTAATTCGTTGAAATCATAAAGTAATGTCCCTTATACCCACACCTATCCGTTTTTGATCAACTGAACCACCGTTGCCATGCAAATAAATAAAGAAAGACGCGTCACAGCGTAAACATTCTCGTCTCAACAGAATTACGAACTTCTTTTTAGACATTATTTAAATGTGTATGTAATCTACAAGATAAGGGGATTTTTATTCACTTTATATAAATAAGAAAAGGGTTGACATATCGAAAAAAATATTCGTAAAACTTATATTTCTTATGTTTTTACAAAAATGATTGCGGAGACTATTTCTCAAAAAGTTTCAAAAACCTCCTTTTAAGTTTAGTATTTTATTAAAGCTTGTACATTCCTCTTAATACCTATATATCGTTTTATTTGCTCAGGGCTGCTCAAACCAAACTATAGATATTTTCGTTATGAGGGAGCGAAACGCCCGAATGACGAATTCTATTTTTGTCACTAAGTCTCAAATACGAGGTTGACGGGGTTCGAGGCGGGGTGTTGGGGGGCTCGAGCTCCCAACACCTTGTCTCGAACCTTGTCAACCTCGTATTTGACACTTAGTGACAAAAAATAGAATTCGTCATTCGGGCGTTCATAACGAAAATATCTATAGTTTGGTTTGAGCAGCCCTAAGCAAATAAAACGATATATAGATATTAAGAGGAATGTACAAGCTTTAATAAAATACTAAACTGAAAAGGAGGTTTTTGGAATTTTTTGAGAAATAGCCTCCTCAATCATATGTGTAAAAACATAAGAAATATATAAGTTTTACAAATATTTTTTTTTCGGTATGTCAACCTTTTCCTTATTTATATAAAGTGAGCCCCCAAACACCCCGCCTCGAACCCCGTCAACCTCATATTTGAAACTTAGTGACAAAAAATAGAATTCGTCATTCGGGCGTTTCGCGCCCTCATAACGAAATTATCTATAGTTTGTGTGGTTTGAGCAGCCCTGAGCAAATAAAACGATATATAGGTATTAAGAGAAATGTACAAGCTTTAATAAAATACTAAACTGAAAAGGAGGTTTTTGGAATTTTTTGAGAAATAGCCTCCGCAATCATATGTGTAAAAACATAAGAAATATATAAGTTTTACAAATTTTTTTTTTTCGGTATGTCAACCTTTTCCTTATTTATATAAAGTGAGCCCCCAAACACCCCGCCTCGAACCCCGTCAACCTCATATTTGAAACTTAGTGACAAAAAATAGAATTCGTCATTCGGGCATTTCGCGCCCTCATAACGAAATTATCTATAGTTTGTGTGGTTTGAGCAGCCCTGAGCAAATAAAACGATATATAGGTATTAAGAGGAATGTACAAGCTTTAATAAAATACTAAACTGAAAAGGTTTTTGGAATTTTTTGAGAAATAGCCTCCGCAATCATATATGTAAAAACATAAGAAATATAAGTTTTACGAATAGTTCTTTCGGTATGTCAACCTTTTTCTTATTTATATAAAGTTAATAAAAATCCACTTACCTTGTAGATTATATACACATTTAAAGAGTCCCCCCCTCCATTACAAAAAAAAATCATAATCATTTTTTAAAGTAAAAAGAAATAAATAAACAAACAAACAAAGAACTTTAGAACAAAATTTAAATGTTTATTATTTTGAATTTTGTCAAATATAACTTCATATTCGTAATCAGCGACCCAACAAATCCCCCTATACCAAATTTGGCATCTATCCGTTGATTTTCGAAAATCTCGTCCGCCATATTGGATCCGCCATCTTGAATTTTTGAAATCTGACTTCAGATTCGTGATCAGCGACCCAAAAAAACCCCCTATACCAAATTTAGCATGAATTCGTCGATTTTCGAAAATCTCGTCCGCCATATTGGATCCGCCATCTTGAATATTTGAAATCTGACTTCAGATTCGTGATGAGCGATCCAAGAAACCTCCTTAACAATCATTTATTTACTGTTTCATTAACCGTCAAGAGAAATTTCTATTTTTGTCCACTCTCCCATATAACTGAAGCACTGTGTATCGTGTGGGACCGGCTGTGCAGGCAGACCTCTCCGGTGCAATGCTTCAAAGCCCATCGAAACCGAGGAAACTCAAGTGGTCGGTCCTGGTCCCGGCCAGGAATCTCGAACTTTTTCGGATCTAATTTATGGCTCAAAGGGTCCCGAGGAGTGTCGCATTTCTCCAACACACTGGTCTACGGCCCAAATGCGAGGAGGGTTTATCCGCTCATTGTTTTTCAATAGAATAGCAGTCCTAAATTAGTTTGGATATTCGATTTTTACCGCTATAAAATGTAGTAACCCTTGAATTTTATTCATTTCATTTCATCATTCAAAAATTCACATTATCAATTAAATACAATAAAATTCACAAAAACATTTAAATACAATGCTTAACCTTGAAATAAACTTGTATTTGACAAAAAATTCTTTTCTGGAAAATTGCAAATAATAACAGCGTAATAAATTAAAATTCACTATGTTACATAGTTGAAAAATTAAAGTATCATATACACATGGTATCAATACCTAATCGATCATTTAACATACCTATAGACACTCTAATCTCAAGTTAGTAACGATAAATTATTAGGCTTATCAAATTCAAAAATAAAACTCTTTATTTTCAATGACAAGAAATTCATTGAACTCAAAACTGTCGTATGGTTCACATTAATCTTGACAACGGGGTCATGCAAATAATATTTTTACGAGTAATATTTTTATGAAATAATAGTAATAATAATAGTAATAATAGTACTGTAATATTTTTAAAATATTATTATTAATACTAAAGTAATAATGAAAATAATAATAATTTAATTGTATTATTTGTATTATAATTTAATATTTTGTGAACGATTCCTATCTGAATTTCATCCGCGGAGTTAATTTTATAAATAATTTAAATAAAATCTTTTTCGGAGTGAATTTCACTCCGGACGGGATTAAAGTAATTAAAAATTATCCACACTCCGCATTCACTCCGCAAATCACTCCGCATTTAACTACCGATTTTTTTGATAGTGTAGTGTTGCGTACACTGTAAAAAATCGGGTTAAATGCGGAATGATTTGCGGAGTAAATGCGGAGTGGATGATTTTTAATTAATTTAATCCCGTCCGGAGTGAAATTCACTCCGAAAAGGATTTTATTTAAATTATTTATAAAAAATCTGGAGTTGAGTACGGAATGATTTGCGGAATGAATGCGGAGTGAATGATTTTTAATTAATTTAATCCCGTCCGGAGTGAAATTCACTCCGAAAAGGATTTTATTTAAATTATTTATAAAATTAACTCCGCGAATGAAATTCAGATAGGAATCGTTCACAAAATATTAAATTATAATACAAATAATACAATAATATTTTTTTTATTATTATTTAGTACTAATAATAATAATATTTTAAGTCCGCACAAACGTTTGGCAAGTGTGTAAACCCGGCATTATGCCATCTTAAACTAACAAACTAAAGTTCACGAACGAAAAATCACGTCCGGTTTTGTGTTTCGACCGCAAACCTTCGCAGATTCACGGCGTGTGAAAAGTGCGCCACCTCACACTGCGTCCGAACGTTCGCTGTTGTATAGATGTCTATTGGTTACAAAAATCTGCGGTGAGTCGCCCTGCGTCCCCTCACTGAACTGTGTCTCAACGTTCGCTCGGCCGGCTCGCGGTGCGTGAAAACTACGCCACCTCACACTGCGTCCGAATATTCGCTGTTATATAGATTTCTATGGGTTACAAAATCTGGGGTGAGTCGCTCTGCGTCACCCCACTTAACTGCGACCCAACGTTCGTTTGGCCTTAGCTAGAGGTAGCCGAGCCCGACGGAGATCGGATCGTTTCCGATCTCCCGGTTCTCATCCGTTCCCGATCTTCCGGAGACCGTGCGTCGTCGGGGAGCTCGTTCGCCTCCCCTCGTGGTGCATTCGTTGCACCTGGCGCCCATCGTTCGTTCCGTAGTCGGGTGCGCGGTATCCGGACCGCTTGATTGTGCGTAGCGGAGGGCACCGAGGGCCCTCACCGAACGCTACGTCATACTACGTTGGAGTTGTTGAAGAAAAGCTTACAAACATTGAATTCCGAGTTAAATTTTTGAGGCGCCATGGAAATTCTTAAAAGTTTGTGTATCGTGTAGAGGAAAATAATTGTGAAGTGCCAAGAGACCGGATTTTAAGGAAGCTTCCTTAACCCGAAAGAAATGAGGCTACAGTTCGCACTCAATCTACTTTAAGATTTCATATTTCTTTTAAGCATTACGAAAAAGAATTGTTTGTCACTCAGTGTCAAATACTCGGTTTCATGGGCGTCCTCGACGCATGTGAAATCATCTTTCACACACTAATTCGTGAAAAGTTGCGCAGTGCGTGAAATAACCTGCGCAGTGCGTGAAATCGTCAACCTCGTATTTCACACTTAGGGCCGGTTTTACCAACACGGTATAAACGCGGTATAGCGCTATACTGAGAATAACCAGCAATAAGCCTTATGGTTATTCTCAGTATAGCGCTATACCGCGTTTATACCTGTTGGTAAAACCGGCCCTTAGTGACAAAAAATAGAATTCGTTATTCGGTTGTTTCACGCCGTTCTAACGAGTGTGATTACCGTACTCGCTTCGCTCGTGCGGCAAACTTCACACTCGTTAGAAACAGCGCTTCACGCCCTAATAACGAAAATAACTATGGAAAGATTTTGTAAGAATGAAAGGAATGGTAAAGCGAAGATTATCTGTTTCGATGTATTCAAGTTCTTAGGGCTTATTATTTTATTTGTATTAGATTTTTGTCAATAAAAGCTGAATAAAACAAGATCATGCATAATTTATTTTTTTGTCCCATTCATAACGTGGTCTTGTCCCATTCAAAGCATGGGTGTTAGGAATGGGACATTAGTTTTAATTGGAAAAGAAACGTGTTAATTTTGTTTTGTATTGAAATTAATAATATTGCGTAAGCTTCCATTATTGTTCACGGTTCAAAATAAAGTGGCAGAAACCCAGATCATTTCCTATAAAAATGAGACAAATATAGCTCATATAAAAAACTGTCCCATTCATACCACTTCTCCCGTATTTGCCGCACTGGGGTTGATTTACACCCCAGCGAGAAGAATTGTTATAACAAATAAATTATTGCATATTTGTACTTGAACATTTTATCAGCTCTTCTTAAGAACGTACTTTAAGGTAGTTCCTCCGCGACGACCTCAACCAAAAGTTACATACCATGTTCATGTTTAAAATATTGAAAATTGGTTTAATTAGTAGTAAAGGAAATTAAATACTACGCAATATTGACTCGGTACTAATAGATAATACGATGGATATCATTTATTGCCGTAAAATATATTCTATATTGCGTTTTTGATCTACCATCGCCAGTAAACGTTTTACCGGGACTGTCCGGGCTTTACCACAATACACGAAATAGCTTGTATATACGACGACGCACTCTTCTATGTGCGTGTGAGCGACGCTCGTGACTCGCTGTCCCATTCCCCTCCACGCACTCGTTCGCTTGCTGGCCTTGCAGATACATATATGCAATACGACCAACATTGTGAGGGCTTCTCATGGTTATATCTTGGAAACTAGATGGTGAATCATTCTCATTTTCTTTCACATTATTCGTGGTATTCTACTTTACCTTATTCTCGTTTTTTATCAACTTCTTAATTTTAGTTTTGACGATAGAATTAATGACGCACTGTTTTACTCATCATAACGTATTGGTTAAGTGTAAATCAAGCCAACTTCAAGTGTAAATATCTCAGGTTTGGGATGGTCAAACTTATTTAAATTACACAGATGTTTAGATAATGCATTAAATAACATGTCAAATTTCAACCATTTCTAAATTCAACGATCTCGTGGAGGTACTACCTTAAAAGACCGTGTAACTTTTATATTTTATTTTTCTCGCATAAGTAATTTTAACTGGCTATACAAGATACACGGTCTTTTAAAGTTCGCTCTTAAGAAGAGCTGATAATAATTTCAAATACAAATATGCAATAATATGTTTGTTATAACAATTGTTCTCGCTAGGGTGTAAATCAACCCCAATATGGCAAGTACGCGATTCTACCGTATATCTGCGGAGAAGCCCCATTTTTTGAATTTCCCTGACATTTGGCCGGAAGTGGTTGGGTCGGTGCTCTAGTCATTGAATAGTTAGAATTGGTTTCGGGAGAGTGCGCTGCGGTCTTACGAGTCGAGCGAAAAGTGTCAAACGTCTGATCTCTCGGTAGCTGTCAATTCGGGAGATTTAAGCATCTAACCTCGAAATCGGTAATTTGTAAATGATGATGAATAAGGTGTAGAAGTGATAAGAAATAATCATTCGTGTTTCTTCGATGTGATTCCCCAAGGAACCGGACACCGATTTTTGCCAATAACTGTTGCTTCAACTTCCAGTGATATTAAGTATTACTGCAGAACGAGTAGGTTAGAAGATTTTCATGAAGATTCACGATTTTCTGACAGGTCATCTCGTACAGGTGCAACCGAAGCGGATCTAGCTCGTGTCTTGTCCGTAAAAAGATGACTCGATGGACATCAGACATTGTCGAACTTATCACCGAGCGCCTTCCACCCATGGTACTTTCATTGCAATATGCGCTTTTCGTTTCAACTATTCCTGCTTTAAATAACTTTTACTTCTTTCACAAAGTATTTACCTTGTACGAATTGTGTTGATCGTAGGGGGCAGCGATCAACGATTGTGACTAATCGTAGACAAATTATTCCTGCTATGATGTTCCGGTTGCAAAGCATACACTAGCAAGTCAGCTTACAGCGTCCGATGTTTAGTATCAACTTTACCTCTTTTGGAACACCCATGACCCGAGCATAATCACGATTACGTTAATATTAATCGCAGAATAGACCGCGAGCTCGGGCATATTATCGCAGTAGTAGTTCGGCATACCGAATTGCCTTTTAGTTTTTATAGACGAACTTGTCTACGACGAGTCGCTATTATCGATCGCTGCCTCCTACCAGAAACAGTTCATAAAAGGTTATTACCTTGAAAGAAGTAAAAGTTCTTTAACGCTGAAATACCTAGTTGAAACGAGAAGCGCGTATTGCAATTAATGTACCGTGGGTAATAGGCGCTCGGTGACAAGCCTGACATTCTCCGATGTCCATCGAGTCATATTTTTACGGACAGGACACGAGCTAGATCCTCTTCGGTTGCACCTGTACGAGATGACATGTCAAAAAATCGTGAGTCTTCATGAAAATCTTCTAACCTACTCGTTCTGCAGTAATACTTAATATCACTGGAAGTTGAAGCAACAGTTATTGGCAAAAATCGGACACCGATTTTTAAACACTTGGGGAATCTCATCGAAGAAATCCGAATGATTATTTCTTATCACTTCTACACATTATTCATCATCATTTACAAATTACCGATTTCGAGGTTAGATGCTTCGATCTCCCGAATTGACAGCTACCGGGAGATCAGACGTTTGACACTTTTCGCTCGACTCGTAAGACCGCAGCGCACTCTCCCGAAACCAATTCTAACTATTTAATGACTAGAGCACCGATCCAACCACTTCCGGCCAAATTTCAGGGAAATTCAAAAAATGGGGCTTCTCCGCTGACATACGGTATACAAGTGTGGCAAATAAGGGTTAAGAAACTATTACATCACACGAAGCCAAGAGTTCAGTACTGAGTAATAAAAATTTAATACCCGACAATAACATATTTGTTACGTAAAGAGACAAATAAACATTTATTTCTGAATACAAAATCAATATAATTATAAGTGTAAATAACTTTGAAGTTTTTATTGATTAATAAACAAAGTTACTATGGGGTATTAAATTGTTTAGTATTCCTTAATCATTAAAACCTTATGTGTTTCTTCACCCCAACAAGCCGGTCATCGATCTAAATACTGACCTCGCGCGCGCGCGCGGATTGCTACTTAACTTCGTTGATCGGCCGGTGTTCTAGAGTCCTCATCTGCTACGTACTCCTGTGTAATACATACTCCATTTTTTTAATTCGTGGTAGAGCTTACGAAGCCCATTATAAGCTGAGATATGGTCGAAGATCTTACAATAAATGTTAGAGAAATCGTACGAATTAACCTTCCTATCTCTCCGTAACCCAAAATGCTAGCGCAACGAGAATTACCCGTACTATAAAGCCCCACAAAAAAAATGCTTCCTCTGACCAGACCAGTATATCTTTATGTTTTTGGGGTCGCTGAATCCGCATCCTGTGTCCGTTTGTCTCCATCACGTCACGTTCAAGGTCAAATCCTGGAAAAATAGTCAAATCGATTCAAATTAATATTCCTATATATTTTTGAGGTCGCTGAACCCAAATCCGATGTCCGTTTGATCCCACAAAGTCAAATTCAAGGTAATTTAAAGGTTAAATGTATTCATTCTGCCAAAAATGAATATTTGACTGCAGATTCTGAAAGAACGGGAAATTTGACGTCAAGATATGTATTCAATTTTTTTGATAACACAACCCCCAAGGTCATTTCAAGGTCACTTCATGTTATTGTATGGAAGGTTCATATGACAATTGCAAAAATAAGAAAATGTGTCTTCACGGGAATAAACTACTACGTTAATATGTTTTCGAGGTCACTGAGTTAGAATCCGAGGTTCGTGTGCCTCCAGTATGTCAGGGTCAAGTTCATTTCAAGGTCAAATCCAGCAATAATTATTCAACACAAAAAACCCCAAAGCCATTAAATTCTTAAACTCCATAACCCATAAACCTCATAAACCCTTGACCCCCCATAACGCTGTAAGAAGGAGACTTTTATATCATTAAACCTCAAAACTTACAATTAGTATGTACGAGCCATATGTGTACTTTAACCACTCAAATGATAAATTTCATAACACCATGACCTTCCAACCTCGTGACCGCATAACCTAGTAACTCACCGGCACCGTAGTCACATGTGAGATAATGATATTTTATGCTAAACCTACTATCAGCCTAACCCGGGAACAATAACGTGGACGTAGTAGGTTTCTGTTCCCTTGGGGTACTTTTTTAACGTGAAGTCCCCTTGCCTCTCACTAATAATAAGACCGATAACAACGAATAAAAATAATACTTTTCGCTCTCACGCAGTACACACAGCGCACTTTTCTCAAGCCATCTCTAACTATCAAATTTTCAACCGTCGGCAAACACTGCCGAAAACAAATTTCTTGTTATCGGCCATAGGTATCGGCGCTTGAGCGGTTTGGGCTCGGACATGCGGTACAGTCTACAAAACGCTACGTGCCATATCGTCCTATGTCAACAACATACGTGGAGACTCTGTACAATTATTTTATTGCCTTTATTCAAGAGATTTTTCTCTTTCAACCTAGACGCCAAAAGCTCATGTGTTTCCTTTGATAGACCCAGCTCTCTACCTAAATCACTCAATTCGGCTTGGCTAAATTTCTCTGTGGTGCTTCATTTCTTTTCTTGAATTCCTCGTCACTTGAACTTGATTCCAGATCACTTGCACTCACTTCCATGTCACTGTCTTCATCAAACCCTCCTTCACTTACATCAATAGCTGGGTCGTCTAGAAGTTTCTTCCGACGACCACTATTCTGTTGAATAATAATGGCTGGATTCACTTTGTTTGTGTATACATATTTGATTTGATTTCTGTTTTTGGAATTATATCCGGTTGTAACAGTCATACAGAAGAAACAATCTTCTCTTCTGTTTGGTATGCCCCATACGACTGGTGATGAAAATTTCAAATTAGAAAGGTTCTTCGTACTGTGACATGTCTTTAAAATTCCGTAGCAGTTGGCACAGACAGTGTGAGGGACCCAGTCTTTATCTTGATTCGCAATTTTAGATCCAAAACAATATTCGTATGCATCTTGAACTTTATCGTTGATTTTTTTTCTGGTTTTAGGAGGGGTAAACAAACCGCAGAAATAACAAAAGCTATCCGGCTTGTTTTTATCATCATGAATGTGTCTTGTAGCTTTATACTCCGTAGAAGCAAGGAACCTACTTCTACGAAGCTGCGGTCGCATGATGACGACGATTGTGGGCCCACTTGCTCACTCTGACCAATCACCAATACTGGGGTTCCTTGTGAGAACCCCTGTATCGTAACACATTTCCGTGTGCCTGCCATGACGGCTTGGACGCTTTCATCCAGGGATTTTGCCGGAAAAATAAATAATTAAAAAACCGTTGCCTGCCGTCACCGCTTCGAGGTACCCTGGGTGCAGGCACACCACGTATATTCGCTGTATCAAATTTACAACGATGAGCTCCAATTCACTTGAATTGAGAGATGACGTGACTGGATTTCAAAATTTATTTTGCGGTACGAGAACAGATTTATTCTCGCTCGGAACTGAGTGAGTTGATGCTTGGAAAAAAAACTTGAGAGATCTCCAAAGAGACCTCCGCGTCTTTTAAACGTCAAAGACGTGTACCGCTCAACGGATCATTCGGTCATGGACGCCGATCCGCGGTAATGCATTGAAGACACGAGAGAGTTAGGGAACCGCCACAGGCGACAGCCTTCCGACTGACCGCTCCGCCATGGCCTCTCTTACCACAGACCCGAGCCGGCGCGATCGAAGCTCCAGTATCCACTCCACGCGTGACCCGGCGTCCTATGAGTGGAAACACCTCGACCGGCACTCTCATGGAGGGGGTCAGCTTGGACTTTAGATTTGAACATTTTTGCTGGATTTGACCTTGAAATGAACTTGACCCTGACATACTGGAGGCAAACGAACCTCGGATTCTAACTCAGTGACCTCGAAAACATACCCAAGTAGCAAACTAATTTTATAAAGGCTGTTAGAACTGCTATACAACATATCTTATATAAACATTAAAATCTTATAATGTGGTTATAACCCACTATACAATGTCTTTACAACCAAAAAGGGCCCCGGTTTATACAACAGTTCAGTACTTTTAGAAGATCCTTTAGTAAACTACACAACCGTTATAAGATAATCACAATATGTGTGATGATTATAAAACTGTCCTATAAGTATGTCTTCAGGAGAGAGAGAGATTACTTATACAATACATTTACAAAACTGTTTGAGAACTGCTATAAAACTATTGTAGAGGAGTGCTATTATTCTGCGGTTTAAGTGTATTTTACTTTTTATCGCCTCGAGCTGTGGCGAAAAAAAAGTGATGTCGCCATCCGTCGGTATACGTTCACAAGCCTGCCAACCCGCCCTGCCAACCCGCCTTAGTAGTGTCGATTTTTTTTTTCATACCCTACCGGGACTCGAACCTGCGATCTTTAGGACGAGCTGCTTCGAAACTGGGAATGCTTCGCACTCTACCAATTGAGCCACTGACTCTTCAAGTGGTGTCGGTCGACTCTAGTTATATATAGAAACCGGACATGACAATGACTGCTCTCGAAGGTTCTTCTCATTAAATTTTATAAAATAATTTGATACTTTCTTTTTCAAAACAGTAGCGATTATGATAATTAATCATTCATTGTTTATGGAATAATTCGGTACAATTTACACTGTTTGAAACACCATTATTATATCAATTTTGTTATTTTTTAATTCAAAAATTTTATGAAGACAGTGCATTCACGATAAATTTACGAAGTATTTGCACGTCTTTAACACGTTCCGTGCCGGACCGATTTTTGAAGACTTTCCGTTCAGGCCGCGTGGGGCGTATACGACTTTATCTATTATAGTATTATTAGGTTATGCATGTATAAACAGATTTTATAACGCAGAACTTGAGATAACTTTATTCCTGGGAACTACATTTTTATTCTATAAGCTCTTTATAAGAGAGTACACTGTTGTAGTTATAGGGGATGATTATAAAATCCTTTCATACTTATTGTGTAATGTGTTTACTTCTGCGTAAAAAGTAACAATCTTATTACTTTTCTTAAGGAACCTCAATACAACTGTTTATACAATTTCCATTACACAACTAACTTTTAACGTCGCTAATACAATAGCTATGCAGCTGTATTACAATTTGTATAAGATTCTTTTAAAATAATTTTATAAGGGTTATATAAGACGTTATGCAATTGTTACAAAATTTGTAGACTTAGAGTATTTCTTTGTCCTATAATATGAGTTGTAAGAACGTCTATACAACAGCATTACAGAGACCCCTCTATTTTACGACAAAATTGTCGTATTGAGACGCTTTAAAAAATAAAGTTGTTCTTCAAGCGGCGCTATACGATAGTTATGAAATCATATCGTTCTTTTAGAGGTCTATTTTGCTAGTGGGTATTGACGTAGTAGTTTATTCCCGTGAAGACATATTTCCTAATTTTTGGAATTGTCATATGAACCTTCCATACAATAACATGAAGTGACCTTGAAATGACCTTGGGGGTTATGTTATCAAAAAAATTGAATACATATCTAGACGTAAAATTTCCCGTTCTTTCAGAATCTACAGTCAAAAATTCATTTTTGGCAAACGGACATCGGATTTTTATACAGCGACCTCAAAAATATATAGGAATAATAATTTGAATCGATTTGACTATTTTTCCAAGATTTGACCTTGAAATGACCTTGAACGTGACGTGATGGAGACAAACGGACACCGGATTCGGATCCAGCGACCCCAAAAAGATGAAGATATACTGGTCTGGTCAGAGGAAGCATTTTTTCGGTTTTTTTTGTGGAGCTGTGTTATGAAGCTACATAAATTCTCGTTGCGCTAGCTTTTTTGCTTATGGAGAGATAAGCTCAGAAGTGATATCGTCCGTCTAAGAGACCAAGGCACGGGTATAGGAAGGTAAGATTAGGTTAGGTTAGGGTAACCCTTAATTCTCATAAGATACATTGTTTTTTCTTAACTCAAAATATACTAAAAATCCTTAACCTCATACATTTTCTAGTCGAGGTTACTTAAATAGCTTTATAGATATACCCACAGCTCGTTGCTCCATTTAGTGTTAACCACGGTAACTACATGTCAGTGAACAAACATGAACGCTAATTGCAGCGGGTAGTGCACGCCACAGGTAAGTGTTGGGTATTTAACACGTAAATTAAAGAATTGCTTCATGAACTTTGTAGTTTTATGTCAAACTAAGCAATCTATCCAATAATTGTAACGTTTGTGTGAACGATAGAATCAATAAATGATTAATTACGAATTAATTATTATTGTATATGGCTTTGGTTGTGATTGGTACATTGCACGTGAGAGTATCTAGTTGTATCTATGAGAGCAAACTCGCGTACGAGTGAAGTATTCACGTCGTCGGGAATGCTGCCATCTATCGTTACAATAATAGATGTACAACATATTGCTAAATTATTTTCGTGCATCTAATAAATTTATTCCTATACATACAATTATTAAATGTATTCCTATCGGTTTAAATTTTAATTGTTTATCATAAATGTGTTTAGTAAGCCCCAATTGATAAAAAAAACATAATTACGCCACTAAAAAATGTTTTATTAACATCTGCTAAATTAAGGGTTAAAGAAGTTCTCCATGGATTCGCATTTTTTCCTTTCATTAGGGAATGTTCTCGTAACGCTAGGACGCAATATTGGGAACTTAGCCGATTTTTTTGGTGGTTTTTTATGGGTTGCATTTAAAATATGTAAAGGAGATAACCTAGGTGGAACGCCTTTTTAACGTTAGCACGCAACTAGGGCAATGTCGAAACAACTGCCGGAATGAAATGCCAAATTTAAAAAACGAATTCATTAAACTGTAATAAATATCGTGTTTGTCTCGGTACACCCGTGCTCACGGAATCTGTCGCTGGTGACTTTTTTTAAACCTTATTTTTAAACGTACTAACCAGTGAACAATTAATTCTCATGCCCTCATTAGCTACGGTGACGTCTACTCTCGTTAATGAAAGCACGAGGATTGATTAATCATTGGTTAGTACGTTTAAAAATAACATTTAAAAAAAGTCACCAGCGACAGATTCCGTGAGCCCGGGTGTACGTAATATAAATTTTAATTACCGAGTAATACAAGTTAATTTGTGATAAATAAATTTTTATTTCTTGTTATTTGATGCAGTTGAAATAAACGTAGAGTGAAATGCTTAGTAAACGACTTTCTGACGATAACGAAATATTTATTATTCCATAATAAGTAAAGGCTTAATAATCCAATTTTAATACACTGTTCTCTCAGTGCGCATAACAATATATATTACGTGTATAATATTACGTGTTACGAGTCATAACTTTCTTATAATTTCGACTTCTTGATATATTTGAGAATATTAACCGCTTCAATCATGGAGCATGTAATGTAATAGTTACTTATAATATTATATAACAGTTGTCACGTAAAAATAATGAAAATGATACGAAACTGTGTTTCCTGGGTATGCATATGTGAAAATATATAATTCCATTCTTGAAGCAAACTCATTTCAAAAAATCCAGGCCGGGTTATAACGAATATAGGAACCTAAGAATAATTCCATCTGCGAAGCCTATATCCCATCGGAAGTTACCCATTTAAGTTTGGTATAGGAACGCACGAGAAATACATGTAAAAATGTAAGTATATGATCTTTCGTAGAATTTTATTCCACTGGCACATAAAAGCTGAATTATTTTTGAATTTATAATATGTTGTAATGAAGAATTAATAGCGATGTTATATTGCAGTCACATTAATCAGTAAGAAATTGTTAATTATTTGTACATTACATGTAATGTTGTACTATGAAAGATAGACTTCGAAATATTTCTGGTATTTACTGTTTGACGTTAGGCAGTCAAAGGAATGAATTCGGGATTGGATCCCGGGGGAAATTGTGGGCACATATTGGAAGAAAATACACTTTAAAAAATCCACCTTTAATGCTGCACAATAGATACTTCACAAGGACTTTCAACTATTCACAACGCAGGCACGAAATCAAATGATTATTCAATCATTTCGGTTGTTAATACGCGATCGTGGCTCACTCGTGTTACAACTGTTGCAGATTGATCTTGATAGGAGCCGCGGATTCAATACTTTCTGCCCTTATCACCACTACTACTTTCGCTCGTCTTTCTTCCGAAAGTGTTCATTTGTTGCTGATCATGTGAGAAAAACGTGATGAGGTAGATTGTATTAGCATGTGCGTATCGCCATTTAACTGCAAAAATTCAAGCTATCAGTTTGTTTGAATAGACACAGACTGAGATGTACTATTGAGAAAAACGCAATTAAATTTTATGTTGGACCAACAGGTGGATACAGATAAGTATAAGCTATGGAATATATGTTTTTGCTATCTTAAATGATACCGTTGATTTCTGAGGCATAGTATGTTTTCACCTTTGAAGTTGAAGCTTCTTGATTTATTTTAATTATCAATGTGTATGTGGGGCATTAGGGTGTGTGGGATGAAACTAATTCTTAAACTGAGAAGAAAAAGTTTTTTCTACAAATCAAGAGAAAACGCTCTAGAAAAGAACTGTTTCTATGTCAAATCACTAGGCCTACAGAACTCTACTAAAAAATATATCATTTCATTCGTTGCATTATTTATAAATGTGGGATTCGATGGGAGGTGTTTTGGGACGAAACAGAAAGGAATCCCCTAACAAAAGAAGACTTCTCTTCATTCCCTTCAACTCACTACTAGAGAAACAGAAGATCGAGACTGGCTAACTCTAGAAACAAAAACCGTACACGCCACTCATCCGTGACGTCAACCTCCCTCTCTCCCTTTTCAGTCCCTGAAGAGGCGTTATCGTATGGTTTCATATAGTCCGCTGCGGTTGTCGTCGTTGACTCGAAGGACATCGTATCGATTATTTTCTATAATATTCGAAGTTTTATAAAGTCCAAGAAACTTACTTTTTATTTTTAATCCAGCTCCGAATTGAGTGCGTTTAGTAGCAACTAAATCTCCTGTGTAATAAACACGGGCCTCCTTGTTTGCCCTGTGTTTGTCCGTTTATTTTCTTCTTGGATTATGAGTACATTCTGTTTTGCCATTTTTCTTAAAGTTTCCCACTCCTCATCGAATATTTGGACGATTTCTTTCTCTATTGCGGTCTGTAACAACTCTACATCTTTAGGGTTTCTCATTTTTACGCCGACTAGTGCCTCAAAAGGTGCCATTCTAATACTTCTATGAAATGTGCTGTTAATATTCCGCTACACTCTTTATCAATATGTTTATATCACTTATCTAGGTTATCTTCTGATAATTTCATTAGAATCGGTATAATTATTCGATAAATTCTTTCAACTTGGCCGTTTCCTCGTGGGATTTTTGTTGTAGTAAAAATGTGTTCGATTCCCTCCTTTGAGCAATAATCGTTGAAATCACTGGATATGAACGCAGTTTCTCGGTCTGATATAATGCGTCGTGGATTTCCAAATGTCTTCTGTCGAGTGATGAGCCTGTCGATCATTTCTTTTGCGGCTGTTGTTTTTTTTTATAGCCAGACAAATTTTGAAAATCCGTCGACAACTGCAAAAATGTACTTGTACAGCTTACCCGTCGGCGTCATTGGCCTTAGAAGATACATATGATATGTTTCCAATGGCTGATCTCCTTTTGGAATTGGTATTAGCTTGCCTTCTTTCTGGCCTCTTTTATTTTCTGGTAGAATACACGAGATGCAGCAACTAATGAAGTTTTCAAGCTTTTCTTCAATACGTGATATGTAAAGGATTTCTTCCATTTTGTATGTACCGAAGTGACCGTTGCCGTAAGCTTTGCTGATTATTTCGATATGTATGCTTGTGGGTAATACTATTAGGTTTTTCCCCGCGACTGCTTTCTTGAAAATTCCGTTTTCTAGCAAATAGTGTTCATATGGTCCATCTTTGAGTGTCTGCTTAATAACTTTTAAGCGTTCCCATTCGTCTTGTCCCTTCTGAATTATCAGTATGATCTTATCTTGTATAACGAACACTGGGTGTCTTCTGAGCACATCTACGTATTTCAGTTTCTGCTCAGAGCGATGTTCCACTTCGAAATCAAATTCTTCGGGCACTAATGCCCTTCAGGCGATTTTCAGTGACAAATCCTTCTTCAACGTCCTCTTGAATGCTTCACAATCTGTGACAAGTTTAAATTGTAATCCTAACAAATAAACCCGGAATTTTTCGACTGTCCTGATGACTCCCAAGATCTCTAATTTATATGAATGGTATTTTTTCTCAGCGCCTGATGTTTTCCAATTCATGTAGTGGATGGAATGAAAATCGTTCTCCTCTTCTTTCTTCTGCATGATGACTGCTCCGTAGTCCTCGCTACTTGCATCCGTGTGTAGCTCCGTGATTGCTTCGGGATTAAAGATCCTAAGCACTGGATTATTCGATAACATCTTCAATATGTATTAAACGCATAAGCCTGTCTTCCAATGATTGATTCCAATAAATCTGACAGTGGACGCGCAATCCTCGCACAGTTCTGTATAAATTTTCTAAAGTATCCAGTAACACCCAGAAAGCTCTGTACATGCTTTCTCATTGTAGGTATCAGGAATTGTTTAACAGCTTTAACTTTCTCTGTTGACGGATAGACATATCCATCTTCTATGACGTGTTCTAAAAATTCGATTTTCTTCTGCAGAAATGAAATCTTTCCCAGTTGATTATTATGGCCTGCTGCAACTTTCAATGTCTCCTTTAATTTGGCCAATGCATCATCGTCATCTGCTCTGGGAATGATTACGTCATCGACATACGTCAAAATAATTTTTTTCTCTTTAGGGTAAGTCCAGGATAGTTGGACCACTTTTTTTTGAGGTACTCTAGTATCTTTTTCCATAAATGTATGCTTTCAAAAATATTAAAATCCCATTAAGAGAACAATAATTGTTATAATCTTCTATACAAGTATTTATTAGAAAGTTGCACGAAAACATAAGCTTAATGCAGTTGCAACAAATAATAAATATGATACTGTGGCTCAACTAACTCTTAATAGTCGGGTTAGTTGTACCACTTCATTTGAATGAGACCGACAGAGGGTTAACATGGAATTAAAACTGTACATAGCGAACACCACTTCCATACAACATTGTTCTGCCAGATGTTTACACATCACTTACAAGTTAGAATGACTAATTGATATGTAAATATCTGGCAGAACAATGTTGTATGGAAGTGGTGTTCGCTATGTATAGTAAGTGAGTTGGAGTAACTCCTCGTCGATCGGCTCTACTCCGACTCACTTATTTATTTTTTTTAGCTATCATAAGCCGATTTATTTTAGCTATCAAATCTCGCTCACTAGATGTTTACACATCAGTGTCTCGAGTACTAGTAGACTCGTTTTGTGTTTTTTTTTTAGCTATCATAAGCCGATCTATTGTAGCTATCAAATCTCGCTCACCAGATGTTTACACATCAGTGTCTCGAGTACTAGCAGACTCGTTTTGTGTTTTTATTCATTAAATCAATTGTATAATATACATGTATATATGTCATGGCAATATTTCGTAACCTCAAAATACTCTAAAAATACTCTAATAACATCGCACAGTACAGCATTTAATATTTACAGTAAAATTCTGTAACAATAATATGTACTTACTGGCAGCTTCAATCGGAGTGGATTAATTCACTGCTGTTGCATACCGAGCCGGTCCAGGTCATCTGTAGATGGCGGGTCGTGGCCGTGGAGCGCTAAACCACTCTGCTTCAAAGGTGCGGAAACGGGTAACAAATAAACTGAACACTGCACTCACTATAAGACTGATATGGATATATTCAAGTGATACGTGATGCGTTGATGACTGATACAATTAAGAGAAGGCAAGAGAAGACGCCGGAAGCCTCCTGGCTTCGTCTTACATAGTTCGGAACGTAGCAACTTTTCGATCAACGGAGGGGATAGCGTGGGCGACGCTATCCACCCTGATTAGCTAATTAGAGGAGAGTGGTGGAACAGCCGATGACGCTGGGGCTGTCGGAGTCCGTGTCCGAAGGTCGAAGGTACCGTTGTTAACTTTACGCTTTCACGAGCGCCGCACTTACGGATCAAGAATGTCGACCACGAGGACCCACCAGGCTACCTTGAACGGTTAGTTGTTTCTCTCGTACCTGGATAAGCCGGGTACTGCATTGCCGTATGTCCCGCACAGAACCGTACGCAGTTATTGGGACCGCTATTTACCGATGGCGGCGCTCGCGGCGCTGCGGAAACATGGCGGATATTAGGCGTTCAGCACGCCGCGTATTTCAAATTCTGGCGACCAGTAGTATACAGTTGATCCGAATGAATTCGTTTCATTGTTTGTGAAAATAAATGTCTATATCTCGTTCTAATAATGCTCATTTTTGAAAAAATTTTGGAGCAAATTAACGCTTTTCAATTACGAACCAAACCAAAACGCCAATATCGGCCATGCTTTTTAGTACACGCTTTGCCGCCAGGTACCGCATTCATTTCTAGCGTCCCCAATAGGGACCTTGAAATTTTCTTTCGGCCGTGCTTGGTCGGTATTCGAGCAACTTTTACCGGTAGGTAGAAGTCGAGTCGGTATACCGTATGTATCATGCCAAATTAAACAAGCAGATATACCGACATTGCCGAAACTTTACCGACGGTCAAGAATTTTATAGTTAGAGTTGGCTTGAGAAGAGTGCGCTGTGTGTGCTGCGTGAGAGCGAAAAGTGTCAAACGTCTAATTTCCCGATAGCTGTTAATTCAATAGATCGAAGTGTTTCGTCTATTATTCAATACTTCGATTTTCCGAATTGACAGCTATCGGGAAATCAGACGTTTGACACTTTTCGCTCTCACGCAGCACACACAGCGCACTCTTCTCAAGCCAACTCTAACTATAAAATTCTTGACCGGCGGTAAAGTTTCGGCAATGTCGGTAATTCTACTTGTTTAATTTGGCATGATACATACGGTAGAGTCGGTAGAGTTGGTATCAATTCGGGAGATCGAAGCATCTAACCTCGAAGTCGTGGATTTGTGAATTATGGTGAGTAATTACCATTATTCATAATTCATAAATTCACGATTATATACATACGGTACGGTATCCCGTAACAAACTCAACAAGCGACATTTACCGTCGGCAGTATTTGCCAACGGTGCACATACCTATAAAAGACTCAAACACCGTCGGCAAATACTGCCGAAAAAGAATGTCGCTTGTTGCGTTTCTTACGGGACGTGCGGTATACGGTATTATTGTATATATAGATTATTTAGACAGAGATACACAAGTGTTAGCTGTTTACGGAGCGCGTGGGGAAGCTAGGAGAAAGTGACTAGGCTTGTGTGCGTCACCAATGCTAGCTGCGCTATTAGTATCGTATGTCCCACTCTGTACGGGCCAGTTTGAATTTACCTTCGGGGAAGCTTGGTCGGTACTTAAGTGATTTAATACCGGTAGAAGTCGAGTCGGTAGTTAGAGTTGGTGTCAATTCGGGAGATCGAAGCGTCTAATCTCGAAATTATGGATTTAAATGGAATGGAAATTACTCACCATTATTCACAAATTCATAATTTCGATGTTAGACGCTTCGATCTCCCGAATTGACACCAACTCTAACTACCGACTCGACTTCTACCGGTATTAAATCAATCAAGTACCGACCAAGCCTCCCCGAAGGTAACTTCAAACTGGCCCGTACAGAGTGGGACATACGGTAAGTTGTATAGCGATTTACTATATCGACATCATCGACAAGAAAATGTAATACCACCCTAGGCCGCAAGCGCTGAAGTAGCTGCGCACGAATCACTGCGCACTAATCACATCCGGCTTCACATTTTCGTCCCATTTCCCGAAGTTTACCCTCATACCGCCGTAATAGATGTTTACACATCAATAACAAAACTTCGTTTTATCACACAAAGATCATTTTAAGAAATAGGGGATGCTATATCAACAGCTGCTCGATTTACACCTAATGTACTTGAAATTACCGCTTCCATTGCATTTTTTAGTGCTTCTGCCGTCCAAGTGGCCTGTTAACTGTGCCCTTTCGTTTATAAGATGTTGGCATAATATTTGCTTGTTGTTCTCAGTATCACGTGTTGTGTCTTTGTAAAAATGACCGCGAGTTGCCGCTGTTACTTCGCAGAACCAACTAAACATCGGCATTTGTACCAAATATGGATTCTTCGTATTGAATCTATTGGGATCTTACCGATGGGCGGAGCCTAAATCAATGTGGCGGCTTTAAGGTAACATTTTACGCGTGACAGCATAGGGAAAAAACTTGTTTGAGTACTGTGACGTGCGTCATTTTTATAAGTATAAGTCCCTAGCATAGATAAGCAGTAGAGAACGCGTAACACTCCCGGGCAGCGTGCAGTTGACACTGGCCTGCTCGCGGGGGATTGGTTCGGCAGATCGTCAGGCACGTCACGTCGCGCCAATCAGGGGGACCGCCGCGAGTTGCCCCCACTCGACCGTCACCGGCCAATAGGGACCGATCACGGTCCCTCGCAGCGCTAGCGCGCTAGATATATAAGAGCGCGCACAGAGCGTGGGTGGCACTCGACCTCCAGAGCTTGCACAGCCCTTCTCAGGACTCGAATAGACCGACCAGTCAGCATTTGTGCTCTTTTTCTTTCCCCTCGACCCTTCCTTGATCGCGGCGCTTGGCGCCTTCCACCGCTCCTTTCTCCGACCGCGGCGCCTTCGCGCCTTCCACTGCTTCCCTCCGCGGCGTTTTCACGCCTTCTCCGACCGCGGCGCCTTCGCGCCTTCCCTGCTTCCTTCCGCGGCGTTTTCACGTCTTCCCCGACCGCGGCGCCTTCGCGCCTTCCACCGCTCCTTCCCGCGGCGTTTTCACGCCCTTTTCCTCCACCTCCTTCCGCGGCGTTCTCTCGCCTTTCCCCGTTTCCTTTCGCAGCGTTTTCACGCTCGTCCGACTGCCCGACGACCCATGACGCGGTGTCCCGAGCTGGGGCACGCACCGCTCCGGAAGAAGCGCGGAGGAAGGAAGATTCGCTCCCGCCAACAGGCAACGACGTCCGGAAGTTGGCTGCCGGGCAAACCTCGTGGGCCCTTAACGGACGCGAAGAAACGGCCGCAGGACCGGCCCGGGTCATCGCCGAGTCGACCCAATCCCGGGACCGGGGGTATTTCACCGGCGCGGCGTTGCCACCTCCCGACTGCGTGGGACAGGCTTCCGTCTTGGTGGAGTTGCCAAGTCCTCCCCGAGCTAGGTCGGCGACCGACATTCCGACCCCGACTTCCCGGAAGCCGCCGACCCCCGGGAAAGGAATCGAAGAGCTCCTCGCCCGCCGAGCAGAGACGACCCCGCACGCCATTCGGAGACTCCTCGTCTGAGTGCTCCCTTTCTTTTCCCCGAGGCGCGTATCAATTTGGCGCCCAACGTAGGGCTCTCTTCTAAAAAAAAAAAGGAAGAACGAAGGAACCGCAGCAGCAGTTCCCGAACTGCACGACCTGAGAATGCCACACCTCAGCCGGACACCCAAACCCGGACGCACCGCAACGGGCCGTCCGCAGACACGAGCTATGACCAACACTTCCGGGAGTGGAACTAACCCGGTTGCGCCCAGATCCCTATCAGTACCCGGACACAACGACGAGGTCCGCGCCTCAACAAGATGCA
The DNA here is from genome assembly GCA_963678675.1 of Xiphydria camelus. Taxonomy (NCBI): domain Eukaryota; kingdom Metazoa; phylum Arthropoda; class Insecta; order Hymenoptera; family Xiphydriidae; genus Xiphydria; species Xiphydria camelus. The sequence goes on from OY783201.1 coordinate 16,720,336, forward strand.
TGGAGGATCCCCAGAGAAGCACACCTCCCAGGACTACGCTAGGCGGAAACCCAGAAGCCGAGCCTATTCACCCAGCGACCGTGGCAACGGCACGACAGGTTCCGCCGAATAACAGCGCCGACTCATCGGAATCGGACAATCAACTACCCAACCCTATTCCATGCGAACTCGCAACGAGCGACGCCTTAATCGCAGAATGGCGGAAGTTAATGAGGGTGATAGCAGCACCAGCCATACCCCTACAGGAATATTCCGGTACGGACTACGAAGATCCGGAGGTGTTCCTCATCGAGTGCGAAGAATACTTCGAGAGGAACCACATCGAAGCATCTCTCTGGACGCGTAGGGCAAGCCAAGCCCTCAAGGCAGACGCCGAAAAGTGGTGGGCCTACTATAAGGGGTTACGCCTCCCCTGGCAAAAATTTAGAAGTCTGCTGCTTACTCGCTTCGGCAGCAGCAGCGTCCTTCTGCGTCTGAAAACCCAACTATATTCCCGGACGCAGGGGGAAAAGGAAGCCGTTGGTCCGTTCCTCCAACGGAAATTCCTGCTCTTTCACCGGGTACATCCGGGAGCAGGCGACGGCGAGATCGTCGCGACACTCCTGGAAACAATGAAGGCTTCTCTCCGTCGCGCCGTGTGACCCTTCCGGCCGACCAACTTCGAGGAGCTACTTCAGAGGGCTATGGAAGCCGAAATGGACGAAGTAGACCTTCCTACGAGAAGTAACCGGAAGGAAGAAACCAGCGGCAAGGGCAATGACCCAGGACCCCAGGGGAAGGCCACGGATAAAACAAGGGGCATAAACAGCGGCGGGTTGCCAAGGTGTTGGTACTGCCCCGAATACCACCTACATCGGGACTGCCCGGTCTTCGCAGAGCATCGGAGATCTCAAGAGTCGGGAAACTGGAGGAGTCCGGCAACGAACCCCGCCGCTACCAACGACTCGCCGACCACATTCGACCAATAGTTTCCGCGGGGACGGCTTGCCTCGCTCGACAGGACTTGCCACACCTGGCGGTGAGTATCCGGGGTCTCCCCCTCTCAGCCCTCATCGATTCGGGAGCAAGTCACAATTTTATCCACGCAAGGTGCGTGGCAGATATACGACAATTAAGACCGGGCCCATCAACAGCTCAGCTTGCGGGGAACCAGGGAGAAATGCCCCTCATCGGGGAAACTATCCTCCACATTCTCATCGGTGGCGTTGCCCTTCCTGGGACCTTCCTGGTCAGTCCGACCCTAAACGAAGACGTCATCCTGGGATATCCGTGGCTGAAGTCGCACGCGGTGGTGCAGGACTATCAACACGGATACCTCTACGTCGGGACCACCCGGAGGATGCGAGTATACCTGGAACAACAGGTCGAGAGACCGCGGCCAGCACCAGTTTCTCTCCCCTGGGACGAAATCAAGCAGGAGTTTCCGCACAACCTCCTGCCGGAATTCCGCAAGGTTCTCCAGGACCATGCGGCCTGCTTCCATCAGGGAGGACGTCTGCAGTAGACCAGAACCATCGCACATGATATTAAACTACGGAGCACGCAGCCGGTACGAACCGCAAACTACCGCTACTCTGACCACAAGAAGAGGATCATCCAGAGGCAGATCCAGGAGATGTTGGCAGAGCGAGTGATAGAACCGGCTGCGTCCCCGTACAACTCACCAATAGTATTGGCACCGAAGAAGAACGGCACCTCCCGCTTTTGCGTCGACTATCGGCGCCTAAACGGGATTACCGAAGATTCGACGCAGGAACTTCCGGTGATCCACGAGGCACTTAAGGACCTGGGGAAGAGGCTCAAGTGTTTACTACGCTGGACATGAAGAGCGGGTACTGGCAAGTCCCGATGTCAGAGCACGCCAAGCCATACACCGCCTTCTCCTCCCCCGATGGCGGGCAATACCAGTTCCGGGTTATGCCTTTCGGGCTAAAGGGAGCCCCAGGTACCTTTCAACGCCTCATGAGCCAGGAGGTCCTAACGGAATACTTCCGGAAGTTCTGCCTTGCATATTTAGACGACATTATCATCTACTCCCCGGACTGGGAGAGCCACCTGATCCACCTACGAGCAGTCCTCGAGAGGCTGACTGTGCACGGCCTCACGTGCACTCTCAGCAAGTGCCACTTCGGGACCCGGGAACTTAAATATCTCGGACACACATCGTGGGACCGGACGGGAATCGAGCACAAGAGGGGCACGTCCTAGCCATAACAGAAGCTTACGCCCCTACAAACCGGAAGGAGTTACGGCAGTTCCTGGGAACGTGTAACTGGCTGCGGGAATACGTGCCGAACTTCGCGGAAGTTGCTGCCCCACTTACAGATCTCCTGAGTAACCAGCGATCCTGGCACTGGTCCACCTTCGCCGCAGGAGCCTTCCACGAGGTTAAGGAACTGTTCAAGAGGGAACTACGGCTCAGCCGACCTGACCCAACACTTCCATACATCCTACAAACGGACGCTAGCGCAAAAGGGATGAGGGCCCTATTGTACCAGGAATCCGCAACCACGGGGACGCGTCACATAATCAGCTACGCCAGTGCACGCTTCAACCAGGCAGAAAGCAGGTATCACTGCAATGAGCAGGAATGCCTAGCAATTGTATGGGCAGTAAAGAAGTACCGCCCCTACCTGGAGGACACGCACTTCACCCTAAGGACAGACAGCAAGGCACTAACGTGGCTCAACCAGATGCGAGATCACCGTGCCAAGCTGACCCGATGGGCACTCCTCTTGCAGGAGATCACCTTCCGATTGGAACATTGTCCTGGCAAGCACAATGCCTTACCAGACGCTCTTTCTCGCCAACCAACCAAGACCGAACCACTGGATGAGCTCACCCAGCCGGAGAGGATGTTGCCACCGAGCCCGGGGCTGAATCACATCGAGGTCTCAAATCTGGTCAAGGAGATCATAGAGGACCAGCAGGCGGACCGGGAACTGACGAAGCTGGCACAACAATGCCTCACCAACGAATCTCAAGGTTCCGGAAGCCACGTCGTTCAAGACGGACGGCTGTACCGACGTACCTCAGACGGGGGCAGACGGTTAATCGTTCCTCAAATCACAAGGCCAAGACTCCTCTACGAACTCCATGAGCAGGCAAGGCACCCGGGGGAAGCCGAAACCACACGAAGCCTTCGAGAATACTACTACTGACCACATATGCAGCAAGACGTCAGACAGTACGTGAGAGAATGCCGGCTTTGCGCCTGCTGCAAAGCTACACGTCCAGGACCTCCAGACCGGCAGCGCCCACGACAACCCACGGAACCGTGGAAAACTGTCGCCCTGGACTTGATGGGACCATATCCAAGGACCAGTAGAGGGAAGAAGTTCATCCTTGTTATCACGGACCTCTTTTCTCGATATCCAGAGGCCCACGCTGTCGCGGCATCGGACACGTCACACCTCGTTAAGGTCCTCGACCACGAGGTGTGGCCACGCTGGGGTTACCCCAAGGCAATCGTCACGGACAACGGACCCCAATTCATCAGCAACGAATGGTCCGCCAACTGCCAGAGGTGGGGAGCAGAACCCTGGACAACACCTATCTACCACCCCAGGGCCAATCCAACGGAGCGACGGAATCAAGAAATCAAAAAGGGCCTCCGTATTCGCCTCGCCACGGGGAAGCACTCTACATGGGATCAATACCTCCCCAATATTCTATTCAACTTGCGCCGGAGGCGCAATGCTGCAACGGGTCTAACACCTACGGAACTACTCCTCGGGCATAATATCACATGCCCTGGAGAATGGATTCTTCGCAAACAAACAAGGAAGACCCGTGTCCCTCGACAGGAGCGTATAGAGGCAGCCAGGGCACAACAAAAAGGCGCTATTTACAACCCACGGACAGCGGAGAAGACGAGGCCCAATACACACCGGGAGGCAAGGTGTACGCACGCCTACATACTCTGTCCAACGCGGTCCAAGGCATCCACGCAGGGTTCGCTCCCCGATGGGACGGCCCTCACACCATCTTGGAGTACGCTGGGGGTGGCGTCTACACGGTGCTCCGAGGTAACGAGAAGGTGAAAATTCACTTTACTCAACTCAAACCGGCGACATTCCGGACCGAGCCAGCCGCTCCGGAGGGGAATTTTCCGGGGCCCGACAACCAGGGCCCTCAAGCCGAACCTCACCAATTAGCCCGGCGGAAGAAACGACGACCGAGGAAGGAAGAAGCCCCCCCAACCACGCCACCGGTAACCACAACACATGGCTACCAATTGCGGTCTCGCGGACGCGATTCCAGATCCTCGGAGTAGGATCGACTTGGGCATCACAGCAGTGGCCCTTCCTCGTCATCTTGGATAAGATGTTCCATTAGCCACAACGCATGGCTACCAACTACGGCATCGCGAACGCAGAGCCCGATCCTCGGAGTAGGGTCAACTTCGGGCACCACGGCAGTGGTCCTCCTCGTCATCTTGGATAAGATGCCTAATCAGTATGAAGTACTTTTATTTTTTCTAATTAGCCTAGAAAAATTTAGGTAAGCTAGTAATAATTTTTTTCCCTTTTGTAGAACAATACCTTATGAGTAATTAGTATCAAATTCTCTTTATTATTATTAACTTTTGTTGTAATTAATTATGGGAACTTAGGGTAGCTAGTAATTATTTTTCCTCGTGGTAGAATAATGCATCAGCAGTAATTAGTATAAATTCCTTCCTTTAATTATTATTTTTACTATCACTTTAGAGAAGCTAGGTTGGCTAGTAATTATTCCTTTTTCTTCTTTTTATTCAGGATAGTTAAGCCACGTAACACTAAACTAGGATAAGTAATGTTACTGTGTTGTCTCTAAGCTAACGTATGTACATAATTCATAGCGGCGCAAACTAGAGCTCCAACGTCTGCGACGGTTGGTAGTCTGAGTAGGGGGGAGTTGACGTACGTCATTTTTATAAGTATAAGTCCCTAGTATAGATAGGCAGTAGAGCGCGTAACACTCCCGGGCAGCGTGCAGTGGACACTGGCCTGCTCGCGGGGGATTGGTTCGGCAGATCGTCAGGCACGTCATGTCGCGCCAATCAGGGGGACCGCCGCAAGTTGCCCCCACTCGACTGTCACCGGCCAATAGGGACCGATGACGTTCCCCCGCAGCGCTAGCGTGCTAGATATATAAGAGCGCGCACAGAGCGTGGGTGGCACAGTACAGCCTCGACTCTCGACTCGTAAGGATCGTACCTACAAAATTGAAAAGCGCTAACGCGCAACATTTCTTGCGCAGGCTTTAGCCTTACTCAGTATAACGTTAGCAACTCTGAACGAACACACCGCGGGCCTTCCCTGTATCACACAGGCGGCCTCGCCACCACTGGGCCATCCACAGCCCCACCAACAGGGCCGCCGCTACCCATGCGCGCCCCTGTCCAGCTCAACCATGGCTTCTCTCCTTACCAATGCCGGAATGGACTCCACCCGAGAGGCTCCTCAACTGGACAACGCCACTACCAGTATCCAGCTCGCGCCGCAAGCAAGTATCGTGCCCCCTCCTAACACCTCCAGCTCTTCGGAGTCCCTTGACGTGGAAATCCACCGGGTCAAAATCGTACGTGAAAAAATCACCTCTCAACTGTCCCAGATCGACACTCTTCTCGCTCAACTCCTTGCACGCAAAAACGCCGCCCTACCTTCACAGTCACAAGCCGTAATACCAGCTACCACCGAAATGGAAACGGACGCCTCCTCCTCTCCGGATCTCCCGGCAAACCCCGCAAATCCCAAGAAGCGCATCAGGACTTCCAGTCCCCCTGAACCCGTCCCATCGGACTCGGACTCGGACTCTGACTCAGATTCCGAAGCCGAGCTCCAAAACGACTCCTTCCCCCCTCCCATCTGCATCAAGCAGAAGGAAAAATGGCCTAAAATTCACAAATTCATGGCTCATAAAGACATCCCCCTTAGACGCGCCCTCAACACCTCCGAAGCCGTAAAAGTTTACCTTCACTCGGTCGACGATTTCCGCACTCTGACGTCCAAACTGGACAAGGATAACACGCAATACTCCACTTACCAACTACAACAAGACAAAGATCTCGTTGTAGTTATCCGTGGCGTGGTGGAATCCTAGTCCGAGGACGACGTCTAGTCGGAACTCGAAACCAAAGGCCTCCCGATCAAATCCGTCTACCGTATGCGGAATGGCGACAGAATCTGGCCACTGGTCAGTGTCAACCACGACGCAAAGTCCCCTCTAGCTAACACCATCTTCAACATCCGTACCATCAACGGCCTCAGCATTAAAGTCGAGCCAAAGAGGAAAAACAATCAAACTCCTCAGTGCCGTCGCTGCCTAAAATTCCGTCATACGGCAAACTACTGCCACGCCGCCTGGGTCTGCGCCTTCTGCGCAAAATCCCACGCCACCACAGTGTGCCCCACTAAAGACAATCCGTCTAAGTCGCCTACCTGCTCCAACTGTAACGGCCCCCATCGCGCCACCTACCGTGGTTGTCCAAAAGCACCGCAATCTCACTCTGCTCCCCGGCAGAACATGACCCCCCCCTTCCACAAACCACCACCACTCCAGTTCCACCGCAAACACGACCGTCTCCCAACCCCTCCCCCACCCAGCCAAACACACGCCCCTCTCCCAGCTCGTACGCACAGGCCGCAAGAGGCTCTTCCCCCCCTCCTCCACCGCCGCAGCAACCCAGCCAGACAACCCCTGCTCCACTAGCCCCGTCCCAAAATCAAGCAATCCTCTAGCTTCTTCGCGACTTCACCGCACAATTCACCACCCAACTCGCCTGTATCCTCCAACTACCACTCCCCCCGCAATAGTGACTCACTAACCATTTTCACCTGGAATGCTAACGGTATTCTAGCCTTCGGAAAACATAGAACTCTATTACTTATCCAACTCCTTGAAGATTCCGCAATAGACATCGCTTGCGTTACCGAGACCCACCTACAACCACATCAAAAACTCTACATCCCCAACTTCTCCGTCTACAGGTGCGACCGTCCAAACTCCAAATACGGAGGCGTGGCCACAATTATTCGCAACTCCATCCGCCACAAAGCCATCAGCTCCCCCACCCCCTCCCTGGAGACGTGCGGCATCGAGCTCACCCGAAATAACAGCCCGCTAAAAATCATAACCTGTTACTCACCCCCGGACTCCAACAACCTCTCCGAAATACCTGCTCTCCTAAACAATAATACCCCCACAATCCTTGCCGGAGACTTTAATGCCAAACACGATTCTTGGGGATGCCGGTGTAGAAACTCTAAAGAAAACTCCCTCCTAAGTCTTCTACAAAACGTCACAATTTCGCTATCGACGCACCAACAGAGCCCACTTACTTCCCCGCAGACCCTAACAAGCACCCCGACATCCTCGACCTCTTTATCACCAAAAACATCACCCTTAAAAAGGAACCCTGGACCTCCTCATTACTAAACTCTGACCATAATCCAGTTTTCGCTGAAATTCCGGGCACCGCCACCATCGACCACCCATTAGTGTCCAAAATAGACTGGCTTGCCCTCCAATTTTACCTCGACACCTCCTCTTATAAATGCAGTAACATTCAAACCACCGCTGACATAGACACCGCTATCGAACTACTCTCGCAAGAAATACACTCCAAAATAAACCTCGCCACTCAAACATCACCGACTTCCGCAAATAAATACCAACTCTCTTTCTCCCCCGAAATCAGGGCCCTAATCTCTAAGAAAAATAGAGTGCGTAGACGGCTACAGCGAACTAACAATCCGGCCCTCCGTCCACACTTAAATTCCCTAAAGCGTAAACTGCACTCAGCTCTTCAACAAACTCGCGAATCGAAATTCGAAAAATACATCGCGGAAGCAGAATCAAACCCTAAACGCTGCTGGAAAATTGTCAAATCATTACGAAACAAACAACTCCACTCACCTCCCCTAACAAAAAATGGAGCCTCCTACTCGGCCGACGGCGATAAAGCGAATATATTCGCCGAATCCCTTAGAGAACAATGCTCTCCTTTCCCCATCCGTGACGAATTTCTAAACTTTCATACCACTATAAAAGATGCCGTTCGGAACTTTTGTCCAACTAATCTCGCCCCTGAGCATACTTCGCCCAGCGAAATTAGCCAAATTATTAAATCACTTAATAAAAACAAAGCCCCAGGACATGACTCCATTGCTAACGGTATCTTGAAAATTCTTCCACGCATCCACTTAGTAGCCACCTGTAACATCATCAATGCGATGCTTCGTCTTCAATATTTTCCCACAGCTTGGAAACTCGCCACAGTAATCTGCATTCCCAAACAAGGCAAACCACTAAATCAAGCTTCTAGCTACAGGCCAATTAGCTTACTTTGCACCCTCAGCAAAGTAGCTGAGAGCGTCATCCTTAAACGCCTAAATAAATTCGTCTCCGAAACCAAAGTCCTCCCCGACTTTCAACACGGTTTCCGCCATCACCACGGCACCTGCCACCAGCTCCTCCGGGTAACCGAATTTATTGCCGACAACTTAAATAAGAGTCAGCACACCTCCATGCTCCTATTAGACGCTAAACAAGCATTCGACAGAGTTTGGCACGATGGCTTAGTCTACAAACTAATTAAATTAGATTGCCCCCATTACCTAATCGGCACTATTAAATCCTTCCTCTCTCTCGGACAGATCATTCAGGGTCAAGTCAGGTAAAAGCCTCTCCGACCCTCAACCCGTCACAGCAGGAGTCGCTCAAGGCTCCAAACTATCACCAGTCCTGTTCAACATTTACTGCCACGATATTCCCACGCACGAGAAAATTACTATCGCACAATACGCCGACGACGTTGCACTCCTCTACACTTCTAAAGCCAAGTTTTTCTGCTCCTCAGTAGTGAATAAATTCTTACCCACGCTCCTCGAATGGTACCATATAAATGGGGCTTCTCTCTCTTAATAAAACTAAATCGGAGGCAGTATTCTTGTCCCGACGTAATATCCCCCCTCAAGAACTTCTAGTAAACAATCACCGCATCCCCTGGAGCAACTCGGCCAGATATTTAGGAGTAATCTTCGATAGGAAACTCAACTGGTCGAAGCAGATTACCTCTGTCCGGAACAAAACGATCGCCGCCTTCGTAGCCCTCAAATCCTTCTTTATTAACAAAAACATTTCCCAGCAAACGAAATTCAGAGCATTTAACGCGATAATTAGAAGCATCTCCACCCACCTTTAAAAGACTCCAAAGTACTTACATGAGACTCCTTCGAGGCTCGTTAAATACTCCCTGGTACATCAGGAACTCTCAGTTACTCAAAGAGGTGAACCTCCCCCCTTTAAACGAAGCCGCCGTCAAATACGCAGTCAATCTCAGAAATTCCATCAGCAACCACACCAACCCCTCCATCAGAGGTCTACGCTCTTACACTTGCAAATCTAAGGATAAAATCCGCAGGCCTTGTGCCCTCATCCCCAACTCTCTACACTGAGTCAAGCCATGTCAAGTCGGACTCGAAATTTCCACTAAATCGCGGATTTCGGAAATAATAACTCTATTGCGAAGGGAATATGGCACTTACGTTACCGTATTAATATTTCGTGAAAATTCTGTTATTTGTTAATGTTATTAACAATCAAACTTTGAAGCGCAATTAAAATGAAAAATCGTTTTCTCTTAAACTACTTTAGACAATTACTTGAAATTTTGCACACTGATAAAGCAATGTTTACACTATCGAATAAATATTTGCTTGAGGTGAAATTGTTTTAAAAAATGTATTTCGCATTAATTTTTTTAAAACTATTGCAATTTTTCTTGCGGTCTTCACGCTATAAAAAAATGAAACTTACATCAATTCATGCGGCAACCGTTGGCCTTTTATAATCTGCAAAGAGAACTTTGTACTTTTTCTCCATTCCGGAGATACGAAATTGTTTGTTACGCGGTGCGCTCGTAGATCGCGCGGCGCGCTCCGCTACTGGCGTCCGCGGCAACTTGATGGCCGCGCAAACTTGAGCAAAAACCGTTTGAACTTGCATGAACATGATTTTCCGAGTTTGGCAAACATAGACAGTTTTCTTGTCAGTTTGCTGATGGTGCTCGTGCGGTATACTTGCTTAAAAACTATTCGGTGTTTCAATATCATTAAGTGAAAATGGTTCGACCGAAGGAATGTTGTAATCCTTTGAAAAGGAAAGGTCATAATTGTGTTCGTCATAAGTTGTTCCTCGCGCGTTACTGCCAAGTGGAATAAAAAATTCGAAGAATACATTGATCGATATATTTGTCAAATATGTCGTAAGGACATGTATAATGATGTTAAAATTGCTTCAAATGTAGAAAATGAAGACCCAAGCACCCAAGACCCAAGATAGTTAATACCGATAATTAATTGCTATACTGTAATACCTTCCAGGGAACGAATTGAATTTTTAACTAAATGTAAATATTGGATTTGAACAGTGAACAGTTATAATTACTTGGAAGTTTATTCGTGGTTCACTATTAAAGAAGGTGTTACAGTATAGCAATTAATTATACAATAAAATATAAAAATAACACAGGTTTACAACAAAAAAAAAGTCCGGACTATTTGACCGGACCATGGTATTCCGAGGTATTTTTGCGTCCTGAATCCGATCCCGAGGTCATCTGAGCCCCATCACGTCAGAAAAACGAGATTTCGAAATAAATAAATAAGGAAATGGGACTGCCCTGAGCAGCACCCAGAGCATGACTCCAAGGTTCTAAGGCCATTACGGTCAGTGCTGGGTCCACTGTCACAGTGAACGGATCGCCGGAATTGGATGCCTTGACAGGGAGATCGTAATCCGCGAGATACAACGATCATGGCAACATTTTATCCACTGGGGTGGTTCTGTGATAGTCCCGGTCGAGATTTAGGACTTCATTCCAATGTTTGGAAGGTATTCAAGACCTAAACAGCTACCCTCCAACTCAACAGGTCGCTTGAGAAATTGTCCCGGATCCAGTTCCAAAAAATGGTCATTTTAACCTCTAAATGACCTTGAAATCTCATTTTTCTGACGTGATGGGGCTCAGATGACCTCGGGATCGGATTCAGGACGCAAAAATACCTCGGAATACCATGGTCCGGTCAAATAGTCCGGACTTTTTTTTTGTAAACCTGTGTAATTAGTAAACTCACTTCGTGCTTGGGTCTTCATTTTCTACATTTGAAGCAATTTTAATATCATTATACATGTCTTTACGACATATCTGACAAATATATCGATCAATGTATTCTTTGAATTTTTTATTCCACTTGGCGGTAACGCGCGAGGAACAACTTATGACGAACACAATTATGACCTTTCTTTTTCAAAGGATTACAACATTCCTTCGGTCGAACCATTTTCACTTAATGATATTGAAACACCGAATAGTTTTTACGCAAGTATACCACACGAGCACCATCAGCAAACTGACAAGAAAACTGTGTATGTTTTCCAAACTCGGAAAATCATGTTCATGCAAGTTCAAACGGTTTTTGCTCAAGTTTGCGCGGCCATCAAGATGCCGCGGACGCCAGTAGCGGAGCGCGCCGCGCGATCTACGAGCGCACCGCGTAACAAACAATTTCGTATCTCCGGAATGGAGGAAAAGTACAAAGTTCTCTTTGCAGATTATAAAAGGCCAACGTTTGCCGCATGAATTTATGTAAGTTCCATTTTTTTATAGCGTGAAGAACGCATGAAAAATTGCAATTGTTTTAAAAAAATTAATGCAAAATTCATTTTTTAAAACAATTTCACCTCAAGCAAATATTTATTCGATAGTGTAAACATTGCTTTATCAGTGTGCAAAATTTTAAGTAATTGTCTAAAGTAGTTTAAGAGAAAACGATTTTTCATTTTAATCGCGCTTCAAAGTTTGATTGTTAATAACATTAACAAATAACGGAATTTTCACGAAATATTAATACGGTAACGTAAGTGCCATACTCCCTTCGTAATAGAGTTATGATTTTCGAAATCCGCGATTTAGTGGAAATTTCGAGTCCGACTTGACATGGCTTGACTCCACTAGCTTCGCACTTTGCGTTAGCGGCCTCTAAAAACGTTAGCGGGCCTCCTTCCTTCTCTTCTAGGTTTATAACCTCCGGGTTGGTAACCCGAGGAGGGGTTTAGTCGGTACGAATCCGACACTACCCTACTTACATCTTGGGTGTCTTTCAAAGATTCCCCTCCTCGTCCGTTTAAAAAAAAAAAAAAAACGTGGGTGGCACTCGACCTCCAGGGTGCTTCCACAGTCCTTCTCAGGACTCGAATAGACCGACCAGTCAGCATTTTTGCTCTTTTTCTTTCCCCTCGACCCTTCCTTGACCGCGGCGCTTGGCGCCTTCCACCGCTCCTTTCTCCGACCGCGACGCCTTCGCGCCTTCCACTGCTTCCCTCCGCGACGTTTTCACGCCTTCTCCGACCGCGGCGCCTTCGCGCCTTTCCTGCTTCCTTCCGCGGCGTTTTCACGCCTTCCCCGACCGCGGCGCCTTCGCGCCTTCCACGCTTCCTTCCGCGGCGTTTCACGCCTTCCCCGACCGCGGCGCCTTTGCGCCTTCCACCGCTCCTTCCCGCGGCGTTTTCACGCCCTTTTCCTCCACCTCCTTCCGCGGCGTTCTCCAGCCTTGCCCCGTTTCCTTTCACGGCGTTTTCACGCTCATCCGACTGCCCGACTACCCATGACGTGGTGTCCCGAACTGGGGCACGCACCGCTCCGGAAGAAGCACGGAGGAAGGAAGGTTCGCTCCCGCCAACAGGCAGCGATCGTCCGGAAGTTGGCTGCCGGGCAAACCCCGTGGGCCCTTGACGGACGTGAAGAAACGGCCGCAGGACCGGCCCGGGTCATCGCCGAGTCGACCCAATCCCGGGACCGGGGGTATTTCACCGGCGCGGCGTTGCCACCTCCCGACCGCGTGGGACAGGCTTCCGTCTTGGCGGAGTTGCCAAGTCCTCCCCGAGCTAGGCCGGCGACCGACATTCCGACCCCGACTGCCCGGAAGCCGCCGACCCCCGGGAAAGGAATCGAAGAGCTCCTCGCCCGCCGAGCAGAGACGACCCCGCACGCCATTCGGAGACTCCTCGTCTGAGTGCTCCCTTTCTTTTCCCCGACGCGCGTGTCAACTGAAAATGATTAGCATTGTTTGATTTTTTTATCGATTTTTTCTTTATTCCGAAAATATTTGTGATATAAACAACACGTTTGTCAGGTTTGGGAAAATAATGAAATGCGATATTATCCCTATCGAAACGACTTCCACAAACGGGGACACAGCAAACAAGTATACTCTTTGACTTTGTTTGCGATTTGACAACGGGAGACGTCATTCCTCCAACAAAAAATAATTTTTAAGTGCACGCATAATGATCCAGCTATCAGTTTGCTCCAAGCACTGTTACCTTATAATAGTTACTTTTTCTGCCACCAGAGGTCATACGCCCATCGGTAAGATCCCAATAGGTACTGGTCCAACTATCCCGGACTTACCCTATCAAATTTTAGAAGACTTCGTCGATGAAACGTGACAAGTTCGTCGGGCTATTGCATAATACGAATGGCGTTTTTAAGAATTCATATTGCCCATCTGATGTTACAACCACTGTACACTTGCGGCTCATTTCTGCGACAGGAACCTGGCAAAATCCATTCTTCAAATCGACGGTAGAAAATGCTCGTGTATAAGTGAATTGATGCAGTCCTCGATTGCATTGGAAATCGATCGCGCACGATTTTTCGGTTTAACTGTCTGTAATCTACGCACACGCGATAACAATGTGCCATCTTTCTTTGGCACAATAACAATGGAACTGGCGTATTCATTATCATTCGATTGAATAATTCCTGTCGTAACCAGTGCATTGATCTGTGTATCTAAAATCTTCTTTTTTTTAGGCACTAATCTACGTGGCTTCCAGCGAACTAGTTCATCCGTGTTTAGAAGAATTTTCGTTCGAATCCTCATCTGTATATTATTGCTCGGCTTATATTCTTTTATCAGTTCTTCGACAAACTCTTTGAATGGTTCTCTAACGTTGCTTTCTCTTGTTGCGGTGCAGTTTACCTGTATAAGCTCATTAAAGTCGGTGCTTTCCTTAGCGTTGTCATCGTTTCCTCTTGTGTCATCTGCTCCGCTTTCTGCTGTCACTTCTTCCCCTTCACTATTCGGTTTTTCCAATAATAGCTTGATTATTGGGTACCCTCTTCAAATTATTTCCACGTCCTTTAACAACTCGTCACGACCGAGAATCGCTTAAAATGGCATCGCTAGCATTGATACCACAAGTATTTCACTGTCATACCATTCTTTGTTAATCACTAATCGAGCTGTGAACACCCCGATTGGCTGTATTTCGATGCTACCTAATCCTGATAAATGCGCGTATTTGTCGCAAGTCTGGCTTTCCGATCGTCGCGTAAATATCCTCTCTTGTAAAATTTACATCACTGCCAGTATCGATCAAAGCTTTACTCATTATAGCATTAATCTCAACTGCAATAGGTCGCTTCGAAACATCTGATACATGAGCAACTTTTGCTTCGGATCTTGCTTCTGATATCTCGGCTACTGTGCATCGTGCTGCGATATGTCCTAATCTATTACATTTAAAACATTTCAGTCCTTTGTCTTTATCCGTACCTACAACTTTTTATATCATGCTCGGTTGACCCGCAATTAAAACAATGTAACTTCTTACTCTGTTACTTACCAATTTTATATTCCTTTTTGTCTGCTGCCTTTGCATCAGCATGCTCTTTAATTCGATCATAAACTTCAAACTTCTTTTTTAAATCGCGTAAACTAGTCGCACTGTAAAACAGTATTTTATTTCCTTCGCGCTATCCTAGACGCCGTCTGCTGTATATTGATAGTTCAGAATACCCATTTCCACGTTACTGAGAAGGAAGAGTTGCGAACGCGTACCTCCAGGGTAATGTGGAAATGGATCTTCTTACCTTTAGGAGTATTCAAAATTAATTTGTTTTCCCTCCTGAAGTTACTCATTAACTTCGCAGCAGATACATATTTGGAGAACATAAACAACCACTGAGTCACTGAACAAGTACAAGTTATGATTTTTGATGTGTAAACATCTATTACGGCGGTATGAGGGTAAACCTCGGGAAATGGGACGGAAATGTGAAGCCGGATGTGATTAGTGCGCAGTGATTCGTGCGCAGCTACTTCAGCGCTTGCGGCCTAGAGTGGCATTACAGTTTCTTGTCAATGATGTCGATATAGTAAATCGCTATACAACCTAGTAATAGCGCAGCTATCATTGGTGACGCACACAAGCCTAGTCACTTTCTCCTAGCTTCCCCACGCGCTCCGTAAACAGCTAACACTTGTACCTCTGTCTAAATAATCTATATATACCATAACACCGTATACCGCACGTCCCGTAAGAAACGCAACAAGCGACATTTTTCTTCGGCAGTATTTGCCGACGGTGTTTGAGTCTTTTATAGGTATGTGCACCGTTGGCAAATACTGCCGACGGTAAATATCGCTTGTTGCGTTTCTTACGGGATACCGTACCGTATGTATATAATTGTGAATTTATGAATTATGAATAATGGTAATTACTCACCATAATTCACAAATCCACGACTTCGAGGTTAGACGCTTCGATCTCCCGAATTGATACCAACTCTACCGACTCTATACCGACTCGACTTCTACCTACCGGTAAAAGTTGCTCGAATACCGACCAAGCACGGCCAAAAGAAAATTTCAAGGTCCCTGTAACTGCGTGCGGTTCTGTGCGGGACATACGGTAATGCAGTACCCGGCTTTACAGGTACGAGAGAAACAATTAACCGTTCAAGGTAGCCTGGCGGGTCCTTGCAGTCGACATTCTTGATCCGTGAGTGCGGCGCTCGGGAAAGCGTAAAGTTAGCAACGGTACCTTCGACCTTCGGACACGGACTCCGACAGCCCCAGCGTCATCGGCTGTTCCACCACTCTCCTCTAATTAGCTAATCAGGGTAGATAGCGTCGCCCACGCTATCCCCTCCGTTGATCGAAAAGTTGCTACGTTCCGAACTATGTAAGACGAAGCCAGGAGGCTTCCGGCGTCTTCTCTTGCCTTCTCTTAATTGTATCAGTCATCAACGCATCTCGTATCACTTGAATATATCCATATCAGTCTTATAGTGAGTGCAGTGTTCAGTTTATTTGTTACCCGTTTCCGCACCTTTGAAGCAGAGTGGTTTAGCGCTCCACGGCCACGACCCGCCATCTACAGATGACCTGGACCGGCTCGGTATGCAACAGCAGTGAATTAATCCACTCCGATTGAAGCTGCCAGTAAGTATTATTGTTACAGAATGTTACTGTAAATATTAAATGCTGTACTGTGCGATGTTATTAGAGTATTTTTAGAGTATTTCGAGATTACGAAATATTGCCATGTCATATATACATATATATTATACAATTGATTTAATGAATAAAAAAACACAAAACGAGTCTGCTAGTACTCGAGACACTGATGTGTAAACATCTAGTGAGCAAGATTTGATAGCTAAAATAAATCGGCTTATGATAGCTAAAAAAAATAAATAAGTGAGTCGGAGTAGAGCCGATCCACGAGGAGTTACTCCAACTCACTTACTGTACATGGCGAACACCACTTCCATACAAAATTGTTCTGCCAGATATTTATATATCAATTAGTCATTCTAACTTGTAATTTATGTGTAAACATCTGGCAGAACAATTTTGTATGGAAGTGGTGTTCGCCATGTACAGTAAGTGAGTTGGAGTAACTCCTCGTCGATCGGCTCTACACCGACTCACTTATTTATTTTTTTTAGCTATCATAAGCCGATTTATTTTAGCTATCAAATCTCGCTCACTAGTTGTTTATGTTGAGATTTATTGACAGGTTAGAGCTATTACACACAAAATCCCGTAAGGCGTAAGCATAAGCGAATAGACCAATCAGGATTAAGTATTCCGTTGTCCGAAACCCCACCACAACGGAATACTTGATCCTGATTGGTCTATTCGCTTACATTTACGCCTTACGGCTTTACGGAATTTTGTGTGTGATGGCCTTATAATGCTCAATTAGGTACCGGCAATTATTTAGGTCGATAATTTCGGTACCTCGAGATCTATGCAGTTCGGTTACTGATCAATAGATGGCCGTATTGACGGCAGGGCCACTATTGGTCCGCGTATACGGCATATTAGAATTAAGCTCTACCCACTCTCGGAGCCTAGACGTGAACACCCGGTAAAAGGAGAAACTACCCCTACTTTCTACATTCTCTTCTCATGATATTTTGAAAAAATTGTTGTGCTATTCGATTTCAATGGTTCTGTAATATGTTATTCCGTCCAAGAAAAAGGTTCACAAGTTTTTATACGTATATGCAATACGGTGATGTTTATCTGGGCTTCAAAAAAGAGCTGTCAATTATTGAAGATTCAGTGAAGAAAAGAATTTAATAATAAAGAAGCTCTCACTAATGGTTTAATTACTTTTGATTTATTATATAATTCAGAATTATTTTGAGAAGGTAGTCATGAGAATGAACTTATGAAATTTTTGAATGAGAAAAAAGGAAGAATACATGAGAAAGCTGGCATCCAGTACCGAATATACGCTGATCATGTTTAAAGCTACAATTAGCAACAGTTCTTTCAACAACAAACCATTAACAAGAATGCTCTCTTAGTGCCTTTATATCTGCACCTTTGCACCAATAATATTTGTAGAATCTTTCTTTTGCTCGAAATAATAATTATTATTGTATACTTACAACTTTCATTCATATGAAGACTAGGCAAGTACGAATTGCTTCCTGGTGATATCGCATTAATAAGAAGGGATTTTAAGATTCCCTTATATTCGCGTCTATGACGAACGTGTCGCCTTGTCATTAATTTCGAAAGTCGTTTAGCTACACGAGCCTCGGTCATGAAGATTGTCCGGTATCTGTCCACTGCTTGTTTTATTATTTCCATATCGAGTATGCCATCCCGTCCCTATAACATGATTACATATGATAAAAAATAGGAACTTACAACTGAGGAGCAAGCATTCAAAACGTATTAAATCCTGATAACCCATTTCGGAAAAAATCGCCAAAAACACCTAGTGCCATAAGTGGGCAGCTCCTGGGACAGGTGAAAATTGTTTATGGGGCATTCGATTCATCTCAGCTAGAGGACAATACAGGGTGTCCCTAAATATGTATCATGTACAAGCGGAAGGAGGTAATTCTTTGGCTTATTTCATGACTAAAAGTTCACATAAACATAGGCCCGTAAAAGCTTCGTTACTGATCTACAGGGTGTTGAAATTTCAAAATTAAAAAAATTTTTTTTACAGCTCATACAGGTTTTAAGATATTTAGCTCAAATTTGGAATGTAGGTTATGCTGTAGGCCTTGTAACATTGGGCATGTCAAATGGTTGTGAGAATCTACAGGGGATTATTTTTTCAGGGGTCGTGCCCCCTTTTCTCCCCCTGAACCTTTTTGCGGTGCGCCTCTGGTAGATTCTAAAATACAAAATAAATGTTCTGTTTTGTTTACAAACTTTTTGATCTCTTGTAGTTTTTTCGTACCTGCCACCGTTATCGAGGAAAAAAATAAAAAACGATTTTCTGTAATTCGCTAGATGAAATTAAAATTAAAAAAAAATTAAAGGTGGGATAGCGCGGTTTTTGTAGCAATGATTTATTACAATAAAAAAAACCTAAATAATAAGCATAACAAAACAACGTTACAAAAATTGCTGAAAGTGACCTCCTCTAACCCTTACACATGCCTCCGCTCTTCTTCTCATTGATTCTCGTACTCTTTGGAACATTCCCGGAGTACTTCTTACGGTTTTTTCTCGAAAATGGTGGCAGATATGAAAAAACTGCAAGAGACCAAAAAGTTTGTAAACAAAACAGAACATTTATTTCTGAAAAAATAATCCCCTGTAGATTCTCACAACCATTTGACATGCCCAATGATATAAGCCCTACAGCATAACCTACATTCCAAAAATTTGAGCTAAATATCTTAAGAACTGCATGAGCTATAAGAAAAAGTAACAAATTTGAAAATTTCAACACCCTGTAGATCAGTAACGAAGCTTTTACGGGGCTATGTTTATATGAACTTTTACTCATGAAATAAGCCAAATAATTACCTCCTTCCGTTTGTACATTATATTTAGGGACACCCTGTATATTGGAGTGGCACGTCAGATTATGTTAGTTTATCATGTTTTAAGGTGGTTCCTCCGCGACTACCTCAACCAAAAGTTACATACCACATGTTCATATTTAAAATATTGATAATTGGTTTAATTAGTAGTAAATAAAATTAAAAACTACACAATATTAACTCGGTACTAATAGATAATACGATGGATATTATTTATTGCCGTAATATATATTCTATATTGTGTTTTTGATCTACCATTGCCAGTAAACTTTTTGCCGGGACTGACCGGGCTTTGCCCCAATACACGAAATAGCTTGTATATACATACTCTTCGCTGTACATTTGCTTCGCTTGTACATACATACGACGCACTCTTCTATGAGCGTGTGAGCGACGATCGTGGCTCGCTGTTCCATTCCCCCTCCACGCACTCGTTCGCTTGCAGGCCTTGCAGATATATGCTATACGACCAAAATTGTGAGGGCTTCTCATGGTTATATCTTGGAGGAACTAGATGATAAATCATTCTCATTTTTCTCACATTATTCGTGATATCCTATTCTACCTTATCCTCGTTTTTGATCAACTTCTTAATTTTAGTTTTGACGGTAGAGTTAATGACGTACTGTTTTGCCCATCATAACGTATCTGTTACGTGTAAATCAAGCCAACTTCAAGTGTAAATATCTCAGGTTTGGGGTGGTCAAATTTATTTAAATTACACAAATGTTTGGATAATGCATTAAATAACATATGAGGTCAAATTTCAACCATTTCTTAATTCAACGATCTTGTGGAGGTACTACCTTAAGAATCGTCACCAAAGATCAACACAATAAAAAATTTTCTAAACGTCGCTCACGAATTTTGAAAATTTCAAAAACTGAAGTCGAATTTTTTTCATTAATTTTTTTTCCCGTTACGGTTAATATCCACACGTGAAAAGTTAATAAGCCCCTCCAAATTTCAGCTCAAAATATAAAGTATTAGAAGTCGCGCATTAGAAAATATTAGAGGTCGCGCAATAATTTTGAAAAATTGTTCGTTCACTACTTTTGATGTTTTCAAGCGACTTTTAAATATTAATATTGAGATTTCATTCTTATTTTATGTTTAATTTATAAATAATAATGAAGGAAATGTACAACGGTACAAGAGAGAAATTGTTCAGAAAAGCATTGAAATTCAGATATTCTATCATAGTTTCAGTGCTTCCTTTTCCCAAGGAAGAAAGAATGAAAAAAGCATTAGTATTAAGATATTTTTTTTTAATTTGGATGCTTCTTTTCGATTTCTCTTAGGGAGAGCGCCCACCAAAGTGGCGTGGCATAAGACGTGGCAGCGACGTGGCAAAAGTCATTGTTTGAACTCGTAGTGGCATGCTAGATGCATGTCGAAACAATGGTTTTTGCCACGTCGCTGCCACGTCTTATGCCACGCCACTTTGGTGGGCGCTCTCCCTTACGATGTAAAATACGAAAATGCAAAGAAAAGTGGGGCACCGACGCTCTTAACATCAGAATTATCTCCCTTATTCTTCTACCTAGCCGTCTGGTGTTTTGCACATAATCTCATTTTAAATTATAAAATACCGTAAACCGGGGCTACTTTACTCCGTTTTATTTAATAAATATGAGAACTAATCAAAGAAAGACTTAAAACAAAATAAAACGTACGTTAATATCCCACCAGAAATAAAAGAGAGATTACTGAGCATTGCTTTATGGTCAATTATGCAAAAAGTTACTTGTCACTATTAATTTTTTTTATTAGAAAGTGGCGTAAAGTCTACCTATGGAGTGGGTTACTCTACCCCAGTGTGAAAATTACACTGTAATGTGGGCTATACGTTATATGTTGAGTAAAGTTATCCCGCGCATTTGATTGACTGTTTGATATACTTTGTAATTGTTAAGCCATTCCAGACTCATGCGAGAAGTCTCAGCGAGCCTTCTTGCCGAAAAGACTCGTCAATATGAGAGTCTGTCCATACTCTTATAATGTTCTTTTTTCTCGTTCGAGAAACACTTTGAAGTGGGCAGAAATACTATTATAACATCGCTCGGAGAACAGACGAGCGCGAGATCGAGAAGTGCGAGAACGCGAACGCGAACGCGAAGTTAACTTCGTTCCCAATCTTTGTTTGACATTTTACGTAATAAGTTAAATTTGAAAACGAATTCCGATCCAAAAATACCTACCACGAGATCTGGGACTGCAATTGATGCCGTGTTTTCACGATATTTAGAACAATTAGAAAATCAGTGGTTTATGTATCATATTTCAGTTATCACAAATCTATTGTTTCCCTTATACAGGGTGGTCCAGGTTTAACCCCTTCAGACCTGGCGTACATCTACATGTACATGGTTTTAGTTACACATAAATTTATTTGTTTTATTAAAATAATCTACACAGACCTTATGTACATGTTAGTGCACATGTTCTCTACCCACTCTAACATTTTTGGTGCCAGCTAATAGCAAACGGTTGAACTAGCCCCTCTTAAGTTTCATCAGGTACAGATCGTGTAGGTTAGATATAACACTCTTATAAGTTTTTGTCTATTTTTCCAGAAAAAAACTGTTAATTAGCAAACGAGTGAGTATTTGTTACTACTTACACCTTTATAAATATACTAAAATGTTTATAATCTGAATACAATATTTATGCTTTTATCAAATCGGTGTAAAATTAAATGTACACATAGATATTTACATTTGTAAGGCAGCGTGTTCCACAGTTGCCGCCCGCACTGCGGCCGAGAGTACGTTCGAGAAGGAAGTGATTAGATGTCCGGCAGTCCGCTGCCGGCTTTACTCGAGGCAACATATCTGTGCTCCAGCCTACTAGTCTAAGAGCCAGCGACGTTTTCGTAGTAGTGATTTTGTAAAGAAAAAATCTATTATAAATTGTGAGGCGAACTTATGTATTTTCTTTTCATATCGGTGAGTCTGGCACCCTGCATCCCTGGCACCAGGGCGTAATGAGCATTTTAGGAGGGTCGAAAATTCATATTTTTTGAAGTGATTTTGTAAAACAAAAAAACGTATTGAAAATAATTGCCGTGACCTCAATATACTGGAACTGAAATTGCTAGATCATTTTATTATGCTTAACAGCTCGCCAGACGCCTCAGTTTGTAATTTAAAAAATTGTTTTTTGAAGTCATAGTGTAAAGTCTGGCTTTTTGTACATAAATAGATTATTTAATTCTAAGACCCTCTCTAAAATACCAGACGGATATGTCATGGCGAACATGTCTAAAAAAATGTTGAAATATTGTACATAATTTCGTTCCTCAAGTATTAGTCCAGTAAAGATATCATTTTTCAAAAAAATAATTTCCGGCAAGCTAATTTTTTCAGGGTCGATGGAGGGGTGTCTCCCGAGTATCCAACCAAAAAATCACCCTCCGCACCCCTTGCAAAGTGTTGCAAATAGGGTGGTTTTTGTTTTTGTTTTTTATTTTTTGAAACAAATTTTTGTTCAGCTTGTACATAATAATATTCTCTACAACTTTACCTAATAAAATTTTTTGATAACTTTGACTTTTGACCGACCAAGCCTGGCCGAAAGTAAACTTCAAGGTCCCTGCAACTGTGGGGTAATGCGCGGGACATACTGTATAATGGGCGCTGGACCGTCAAAAATCAAAGTTATCAAAACATTTTATTAGACAAAGTTGTAGAGTATATTATTATGTACAAGCTGACATTTTTTTTTCAAAAAAACAAAAACCACCCTATTTGCAACACTTTACCAAGGGTGCGGAGGGTGACTTTTTGGTTGAATACTCGGGAGACACCCCTCCATCGACCCTGAAAAAATCAGCTTGCCGGAAATTATTTTTTTGCACCCCTATAAAGAAGGTCTACTTTTACTGGACTATATAGGCCGTCGCAGGGAGCTGCCGGGAGCGGGGACGGTTAAGGTGTGGGGATTGATTTCAGTGACTTCAATCCACACTCCTAAACCGTCCCCGCTCCCCGCAGCACCCGCGACGGCCCATACTTGGGAACGAAATTACAATACTTCAACATTTTCGATGTGTAAACAT
Organism: Xiphydria camelus; assembly: GCA_963678675.1. NCBI lineage: Eukaryota > Metazoa > Arthropoda > Insecta > Hymenoptera > Xiphydriidae > Xiphydria > Xiphydria camelus. The sequence goes on from OY783201.1 coordinate 16,743,540, forward strand.
CTATGCTATGGCTCTGCGGTACGACCTTCCTGGGAAATTGAGCGTCAGACGTAAGTCATGTAGATGTGACTGCGTCAGTGTGTGTGTGGCGCTACTGCGCATACTATTCGCGCAAGCTGGATTATCTCAACGGGAAAACATTTTAGAGAAAAATGTTTAATACAAAACTTTAAGGATTTTCCCTTGGCTCCCAGTGGTCGTATTGGATTTGACCTTGACCGTGACCTTTAAGGTAATATCAAATGCCTTCCTAAACCGTTCATCCGATTGCGATGAAACTTTGGGGAATGGTTGGACGCATGCCCGCGAAGGTTTCTGAGTTAGTAAATCTTATAAAAGGTGTTCAAAAAGTACCGGTACTGATGATTATTATGCCTTCCTAATCCGTTCATCCGATTGCGATGAAAAGTTGGGGAATGGTTGGACGCATGCCCGCGAAAGTTTCTGAGTTAGTAAATCTTATACAGGGTGTTCAAAAAGTACCGGTACTGATGATTATTATGCCTTCCTAATCCGTTCATCCGATTGCGATGAAAAGTTGGGGAATGGTTGGACGCATATCCGCGAAGGTTTCTGAGTTAGTAAATCTTATACAGGGTGTTCAAAAAGTCGAACTATACTTGACCTAAATTTGACCTCCGCTGACAATAAAGGTAACATGAAAAAAATGGTCAAGGACACATTTGAACGTGAAAAAAAATTAATTTAACCTTGATATAACCTTGAAGGTCATGGTCAAGGTCAAATCCAATATGACCGTTACGTAGCCCGGGAAAAATACTAAAAGTTTTGTATTAAAAATGTATTTAAACAATGGTGGACGGACAAAATCAATCCACAATCTACCCGTGCGAAGCCGGGACGGGCTGCTAGTAAGTTATAAATCTAATATAATAATAATAAGTATTTTATTATAGAAAAAATTAAATTTCTTTATGTCGAACTACGACGTCATATTCCCCAATTAAACTCGGACCGCAGATAATTGTAAGATGTTTACACATCCTCCGTGAGTACAACGGCACTCACGCCTTTTTTTTGGACATATTCGCCATGACATATCCGTCTGGCATTTCAGAGAGGGGCTTAGAATTAAATAATCTATTTATGTACAAAAAGCCAGACTTTACACTATCACTTCAAAAAACAATTTTTTTAATTACAAACTGAGGCATCTGGCGAGGTATTAAGAATAATAAAATGATCTGGCAATTTCAGTTCCAGTATATTGAGGTCATGGCAATTATTTTCAATATGTTTTTTTGTTGTACGAAATCACTTCAAAATATATGAATTTTCGACCCCCCTAAAAATGCTCATTACGCTCTGGCGCCAGGAATGCAGGGTGCCAGACTCAGCGATATGAAAAGAAAATAAGTTCACCTCACGATTTTTATAATAGATTTTTTCTTTACAAAATCACTGCCACAAAAACGTCGCTGGCTCTCCGTCTATACGAAGTTTTTCCATTGTTCTCCAAGAAATATATTAATCACGTTTCAAACTAAACTCAGTGCCTGTTATTCCATTCAACTTCTTGCTCAGATCCTACACATTCTGAAATAAATATTAGGTTGTAACATAAATTTGGAATAACGTTTTTGACGTTGAGTCGACATTGTTCTAAACGGCGTAACTTTTTAACCACGAACCACAGTAAAACAGTTTATACCTTAAAATAACCGTAAGAAAACGAGCTTTTTCAAATGAGGTATAACACGTCACTGAATTTGCTTTACACACCTGAAAAATAAGAATTATTCCAAATTTATGTTACAACTTAATATATATATATATATATATATGTAGTAACATAATTTCCTAAATTTTTTCATGTGCGTTTTATTGACCACTGGGAACAAGAATCAAACGCAAAAAATGTTTTCATCAAACGAACAAAAATCAGGCCTGAAGGAGTTAAGTATACCCGTGCTCACGGATTCTGTCGCTGGTAACTTTTCAAAATGTCATATTTAAACATACCAAAAGATGAATAATTTATTATTAAGCTTTCATTAACCTTAGGGCAAGCGTCACTGTAGCTAATGAAAGTATGAGATTTAATCGTTCATTAGCTGGTACGTTTAAAAATTGCATTTTAAAAAGTCATCAGCGACCGAATCCGTGAGCACGGGTGTACATTAATTTTGATATTTGATTAGAACAAGGAAAATAAAGTATCCTTTCATAAGAAAATTAAAGAAAATGTTTACTAACAAAGATACAGGGTGTCAAAGTTGTGGAAAAAATGGTTTTCTCATCTTAACTTCTAAACCACTGAACCGATTTCCATGAAATTTCATACACAGAGTAATGTAGTACACCACTAAGTAATGATTAAAATCATTTTAAAAATTTTCCAGTGGCGTAGACCAGTACCCCCCTTTCCCCCTCCCAATTTTCGACGCCATGGGATGTTTTATAAAGAGAATTGAATTTTTTATTCCTTGTTTAATTTAGAAACAAAATTACCCTTGCAAATTTTTGATTTATGGCTTCGTTTTTGAGATATTTGATTTTATAGGGTTGCAGACAGGCCAAAACTTCCCAGTAAACACGTGATTGAACAGCAATGTAACTTGGAAGTTACATGTAATGTTACAATGTAACGCTTGTGATATGTTGAAGATATGTAACATAAGAGTAACATACAATATTTCGTTTGTTATATGCAGGTAATGTAATTGTTATATGAAGGATTTTCGTTGCAGTTGCATAACAAAAATATGTAACGGCAACGTAACATGCTCGTAACAATTACAGTATAACTGTCGTGATAGGTATGTAATATGGCACGAACGTAACTTGTAAATGTTACAAGAATGTTGCAAGACTACGTAGCATTTAAGTTACATGCGTATCACAGTGGTGATGTAACATCACTAACATACACGTTATGTAACTATTATATGGCGTAGTTACGTTCTATTTATGTAACAGAAGTGCGTAATCGTAACGCTACATGCTTGTAACAATAGTAATGTAACTGCGGGGATAATTCGTTGAAGTTACAGTGATGTTACTTACTACACATTAGAAGAATGTTTCAAGACTACGTAACATTTACGTTATATGCGTAAAATGGATACGCCGAACATTAATGTTCCGGTGCCGATGCGTCAATTCCGGTGCCGATGTGAATGTGAATTCCGGCGCCGATGCGTTGGAGACCGAGCACCGAGAAGCTAATGCGGCGTTTAGGCCAAGCGAACGTTGAGACGCAGTTCAGTGAGGAGACGCAGGGCGACTCACCGCAGATTTTGTAACCAGTAGACATCTATACAACAGCGAATGTTCGGACGCAGTGTGAGGTGGCGCACTTTTCACACGCCGTGAATCTGCGAGAGCCTGCGAAGGTCTGCGGTCGAAACACAAAACCGGACGTGATTTTTCGTTCGTGAACTTTAGTTTGTTAGTTTAAGATGGCATAATGCCGGGTTTACACACTTGCCAAACGTTTGTGCGGACTTAAAATATTATTATTATTGGTACTAAATAATAATAAAAATATATATTATTGTATTATTTGTATTATAATTTAATATTTTGTGAACGATTCCTATCTGAATTTCATCCGCGGAGTTAATTTGATAAATAATTTAAATAAAATCCTTTTTGAGTGAATTTCACTCCGGACGGGATTAAATTAATTAAAAATCATCCACTCCGCATTCACTCCGCAAATCATTCCGCATTTAACTCCAGATTTTTTATAAATAATTTAAATAAAATCCTTTTCGGAGTGAATTTCACTCCGGACGGGATTAAATTAATTAAAAATCATCCACTCCGCATTTACTCCGCAAATCATTCCGCATTTAACTCCCGATTTTTTACAGTGTATGCAACACTACACTATCAAAAATCGGTAGTTAAATGCGGAGTGATTTGCGGAGTGAATGCGGAGTGGATGATTTTTAATTACTTTAATCCCGTCCGGAGTGAAATTCACTCCGAAAAAGATTTTATTTCAGTTATTTATAAAATTAACCGCGGATGAAATTCAGATAGGAATCGTTCACAAAATATTAAATTATAATACAAATAATACAATTAAATTATTATTTTCATTATTACTTTAGTACTAATAATAATATTTTAAAAATATTACAGTATTATTATTACTATTATTATTATTATTATTTCATAAAAATATTACTCGTAAAAATATTATTTGCATGACCGTTGGCAAGATTAATGTGAATCATACGACAGTTTTGAGTTCAATGAATTTCTTGTCATTGAAAATAAAGTTTTATTTTTGAATTTGATAAGCCTAATAATTTATCGTTACTAACTCGAGATTAGTGTCTATAGGTATGTTAAATGATCAATTAGGTATTGATACCATGTGTATATGATACTTTAATTTTTCAACTATGTAACATAGTGAATTTTAATTTATTACACTGTTATTATTTGCAATTTTCCAGAAAAGAATTTTTTGTCAAATGCAACTTTATTTCAAGGTTAAGCATTGTATTTAAATGTTTCTGTGAATTTTATTGTATTTAATTGATAATGTGAATTTTTGAATGATGAAATGAAATGAATGACATTCAAGGGTTACTACATTTTATAGCGGTAAAAATCGAATGTCCAAACTAATTTAGGACTGCTATTCTATTGAAAAACAATGAGCGGATAAACCCTCCTCGCATTTGGGCCGTAGACCAGTGTGTTGGAGAAATGCGACACTCCTCGGGACCCTTTCAGCCATAAATTAGATCCGAAAAAGTTCGAAATTCCTGGCCGGGACCAGGACCGACCACTTGAGTTTCCTCGGTTTCGATGGGCTTTGAAGCATTGCACCGGAGAGGTCTGCCTTCGCAGGTTACTTATACAGACAAACCTGAGTGTACATGTGGTCACATGTACACTCAGGTTTGCCTGTATAAGCGACCGGCGCAGTCTTCTTTCGCACCATCCAGGGTACGCAGCTCACTTCACCCACGCTGTTCACCTCACTCTGAGTCACCGCATGTCACACTGCGTCTCAACGTTCGCTTGGCCTTAAGGGGCCCATACACTGTCAAACATGTTTGCGCAACGCAGGTTTGCGCAACGCTGCGTTGCGCAACTGCATCATCCATACACTGTCAAACAAGTTTGCGCAACGCTGCGTTGCACAACTGCATCATCCATACACTGTCAAACAAGTTTGCGCAACGCAGCGTTGCTGCATCATCCCTCCAAAATTCCCTATTCTGAATAGTCGTCATTATCACAAGTGAACCTGGATAGGAGGATAGAGGAAAAAGGATAGAGGGTGAACCGGATACTCGTAGAGATAGATCGCTGGTAAGACGTAGGAAGGGAACAGAGGCGTGCGAAAGACTTCGGGAAGACACGCAGATGCGTCGAAGTTCCGTGGTGCGGTCAAGAGACGAACGTACGCGCGTCTCGATGTATTAATTTATGATAGGACGGATGCGCGTCTCGATAGGGTGACGCGCTTCCTGATGGCTTCATTTATGATAGGTCGACACACTTCTCGTTAGCTTAATTTATGATAGGTCGACCCTGGATGGTAAACAAAGGGTGCTCGTAGGGAAGGCAAAGCGTATTCCCGCGAGTCTATTGAAAATGAGGAAAAGGTCGAGGACCCCGTCCCCCGCCCCGCCCGGGGCGCCGGGGAGCTGCGTTGCGCAAACTTGCTGGACAGTGTATGGGCCCCTTTTAGACGTCAAACACGTTTAAAGTTTTGTCAAACATTTGCGCAACGCATCAAACACCGCCATACACTGTCCAGCAAGTTTGCGCAAACGCTGCGTTGCGCAAACTTGCTGGACAGTGTATGGGCCCCTTAAAGGTCTTCGCTCTCTTTGGTTTCAGTATTGTGGCATTAGTCGCCTTTTAATCGCTTTTTTTTAGTCTCCTAAGGGGCCCATATACTGTCAAACATGTTTGCGCAACGCAGGTTTGCGCAACGCTGCGTTGCGCAACTGCATCATCCATACACTGTCAAACAAGTTTACGCAACGCAGCGTTGCTGCATCATCCCTCCATAATTCCCTATTCTGAATAGTCGTCATTATCACAAGTGAACCTGGATAGGAGGATAGAGGAAAAAGGATAGAGGGTGAACCGGATACTCGTAGAGATAGATCGCTGGTAAGACGTAGGAAGGGAACAGAGGCGTGCGAAAGACTTCGGGAAGACACGCAGATGCGTTGAAGTTCCGTGGTGCAGTCAAGAGACGAACGTACGCGCGTCTCGATGTAGTAATTTATGATAGGACGGATGCGCGTCTCGATAGGGTGACGCGCTTCTTGATGGCTTCATTTATGATAGGTCGACACACTTCTCGTTAGCTTAATTTATTATAGGTCGACCCTGGATGGTAAACAAAGAGTGTTCGTAGGGAAGGCAAAGGGTATTCCCGCGAGTCTATTGAAAATGAGGAAAAGGTCGAGGACCCCGTCCCCCGCCCCGCCCGGGGCGCCGGGGAGCCCGTTGCGCAAAAGATTTCAAACACTTTTGAATTTGGTCAAACATTTGCGCAACGCATCAAAAATCGCCATACACTGTCCAGCAAATTTGCGCAACGCTGCGTTGCGCAAACTTGCTGGGCAGTGTATGGGCCCCTTTTAGACGTCAAACACGTTTAAAGTTTGTCAAACATTTGCGCAACGCATCAAACACCGCCATACACTGCCCAGCAAGTTTGCGCAAACGCTGCGTTGCGCAAACTTGCTGGACAGTGTATGGGCCCCTTTACAGGCTGCCACTGCCGCTGCCACTCGCGCTGCCCACTTCCCTGCCCTAAATATTTCTACGGCAGCCCCGTTTACAGGCTGCCGCTGTCGCAGCCGCTGCCACTCGCGCTGCTCACTTCTCTGCTAGACCTACGGCCAAGTGGCAAATAAGCTACCTTATCGGGATACAAGATTTGAGTTTTTATAGTAAAAGTACCACATATATGTAGCAAAAACCGACCGTCTGCCGGGGCTTAATGGTCAATATCTCAAAATTTTTTTACTTCTACGGCTACGCACTTAGTGAAGCAGAGAACAAAGCAGCGAAAACAAACCTGTACTTTCTTATCCCCCCACAAAAACAGATTCTCTGTAAAAAAAAGGCGGCATGTTCATTCAGTGCAAACCAAAATTGATACGTAAAATATTCTCCAAAAAAGATTTGAAATCAATTAAGATCGCCATGTTTAAGATTTATATATAAAAAGTAAAAGGCATCATTTGAAAGGAAAATGATTGTAAATCAGGATACTAAAAAATTCGACTAAAAAAATTTATTAAAAAATTTTAATAAAAAAGAACTTGCCGCGTTTAAGTTTTCATATTTTGTCCACTATACCGAATATTGGCAGTGCTTGGACAGTGCTAGAGTGATTCATAAATTGCACTGTCGAAGTCAAATTCAAAGAAATCCAGAAGGCCCCCGTCTGATCGGTTTTCCGTGCGACGTTCGGTATACTGGTGGTATCATATAAGTGTATGAATTTATTTAAAATCATAAGTGCATAAACATCGAATATAATTCTCTGTCTGAATTTTTTATTTCGAAGGAAAAAACGCGGCAAGTTCTTTTTTATTAAAATTTTTTTATAAATTTTTTTAGTCGAATTTTTTAGTAACCTGATTTACAATAATTTTCCTTTCAAATGATGCCTTTTACTTTTTATATATAAATCTTGAACATGGCGATCTTAATTGATTTCAAATCTTTTTTGGAGAGTATTTTACGTATCAATTTTGGTTTGCACTGAATGAACATGCCGCCTTTTTTTTTTACAGAGAATCTGTTTTTGCGGGGGGATTTCACTACTTTTTGGAATTTATTCATGAGGAGAATACGTATACATGTAGGAGAATAGCTTTTTATTACCACAAAATTAAAGTCTCACATTTTATACCCATACGAGCTAATTAATTATAACCACGTTACTTTTGATTTATTCTCGTGATATTTTGAAAGGGATTTATAAACTAGAGTGCCCTTATATTTTTCACTTTGCCTTAGTATTTTGGAGAAATAAAACATACCGCTTTCGAATTTACAGGCCATCGGATTTTTCTTATATTTTGATCGTCTACAGAAATCCATGTAGACATTTTACCTTTAACTCTCTAAGTATACTCTTCCAATAACCGTGACGAATTGTTTAATCACATGTAAAAGTACCACTTATGACAGTATATATGTTGTTACATATTAACTCGAGACGTTGGAATAGTTTGAAGAAATCCTTTTGCATGCACCGCTGAAATTTCGCCCTTACTCGTAAATAAATTTCCAGCACAGCATCGATATTTTGCTGCACCTGTATTCTTCTGGGATATAAAAACCCTATATATAATTCAGCCCTAACAAGTACAATCTTATCGAGCTGTACCTTATCGAGGAGATCTTTCAACGTAATGATTCCGAAATGCTTCTATGCTGTTTTGCAACATTCGCGAATTTATCGAGAAATTGTATATTATGAGTAAAGGAATGTTTCTAACATACGGTAATGTTCACGAATATTATAAAATATCGCAGGAATGTTACAGAAAAGTTGCTAGCAAAAACGTGCTTTGCGGGGTGTAAATGATGATATTTTTTGTAATTTCCATCGTTACACCAAAGGCAAAGAAGAGATGAAATAGAAGTGGGGTACATACATGTACACTTCACGTTTGACAGGTCGGTATATACATTGAAACTTGTGATAGTATAATATGAAAGAGGAAAAACTTATATCGATAAAGAAAAAATAATACTAAAGTAGTTACTTCATTATTGTAATCCAATAACATTGTATCACTTATTTTTCTGCCACGACTTTAATTGCTGATAGCGAAGAAAAATCAAATTTATTAGTTGATCCATCCACTATCAACAATCAAAGTCGTGGCAGAAAAATGAGGGATATATAATGGAATTGGATTACAATAATAGAGTAACTACTTTATTTTTTTTTTCTTTATCGATATAAGTTTTTCCTCTTTCGTATTATACAATAACAAGTTTCAATTTATATACCGACCTGTCAAACGTGAAGTGTACATGTACCTCACTTCTATTCCATCTCTTCTTCGCCTCTGGTGTAACGATGCACATACGTAGATTTCATAGATTTAGGCGTTCAAAAGTTCTTTTTTTTTAAACAAAAGAATGACAAATCCACGTCTACCGGTGCTAGTATACAGTTCCAGCAATAATATTATACCCCCTCCACACCCCGTATTGATGCGCCAGAGTGGACACTCAGTTGGTCGGAATTCGATAGTCACTTAATGTGTACGTACTTGTTCTCAGCGCTCCCAAAGTTACTACTTTTCTAAAGTGTATATTTATGTTCAAAGTAATTATTAATAAAAAATAGTGATGGATTGCGATAATTCAGGTAAGGACTAATGTTTTGTAATAGTAATTATTTTCGTTTTTTGTATTTATTTATTGCAAAAGGGTCTTTAACGTATTTCAGTGTCCGTCCCTGTAATAATTTCTTTGACGTTCTATTTGTAACATATTTAACTGTGTATCACTAAAAGAAATAGCCGCGGAAACGCGCGTTTTTCCAAATTAAGATAATTTGAAATTTTAGAGTTAAAATTGAGCAAAATTAATTTTTGTCCTTTTTTATATTAAATCAATTTTCTTTTTGTTTTAGGTCTGTCTAGTACCTCAGGTACTAAAGTAGTGACTCGGAAATGTTTGTTTGACCAAATACAAAAACAAAATTTTCCAAGTTTAAGTGAAAAACTAGATTTTTATGAAAACCATCTTTTAATTCGTTATGGAGGCACTGAAGATGCTATTAAGTGTTTGAAGCAAAGATTTTCATATGTGAAATCACAAATTAAGCAAAATTGGTTGAAATCTAATAAGCATGAAGAATTTTTTCTAAAAAACAACCAATCTTGGTTAGAAAGGACTTTCGAGATTCCAATTCAATCGCTCTTACCACAAGGTCGACCGCCTAAATCTTTTCGAGATCTAAGTGAGCGAAGCAAAAGAAGGAAAACTGAAGACGTCCGTGCCACCTTAGACCATGATGTTATTGTCCACGATGCACAATCGGTTTTACGAACTAGTGGGCATAGGGATGCCTCAAAAGTTCTTCAAGAAATCACAAGTTCGCCAAGACGCGCAAGTAAATATAGAAAAGCCTATTCTAAAGTAACCGATGACGAAGTGATATCTCCTCTGACGCCTTTGCAAGCACTCCTGATGTTCGTGGACGCTGATCTTACTAGACGACAATACGAAATAATAAGGGCAACGAACACGAAACATTATCCTTGCTACGATATTTTATTAAAGGCGAAACAAGAATGTTATCCGCCGAAAGAATCCCTAAGAGTTACAGCGACCAGTGTAGAGAGCGACTTACAATGCCTAATGGACGTCACTGTGACACGCTTATCAGTATTCCTAGAAGAGATGCTAATTACGCTTGATGAAACAGAAAGGAAATCACTAATGATAATTTGTAAGTGGGGTTGTGACGGCTCTCTGCAATCCAAGTTTAAACAAAGTTTTAATAATGATACCGACTCTGATGGAAACGTTTTCTTAAGCTCTTTTGTGCCGTTACGCATTGTTTGTGGAAAAGAAGGCAATAAAATAGTTTGGCAAAATCCAACACCATTCTCGTCGCGATTTTGCCGGCCTATCAGATTTCGCTATCTGAAAGAATCTACTGATGTGACGAAGGACGAGATAAGTTATGTGCAGGATTCAGCAAAGTTGCTAAATAATACGAAATTAACTTTACAAGACAAGGAGTTTGAATTTGGGCATATATTAAAATTGACAATGGTTGATGGAAAGATATGCAACGCTGCTATGGACACGAAATCAACCTCCAAGTGCTACATTTGTGGCGCTACCTCTAAGGATTTCAATGATTTGAGCAAGAGAAATGAAGTAAGCCCCCGAGCTCTAGAATTCGGCTTGTCAGTATTGCATGCTAGAATTCGAATTTTTGATAGCATAATCCATCTAGCGTACAAATTACCTGTGAAGAAATACAGAGAGAAGAAAACCGAAGCCGAAAAGGCATTGGAAGCGCAACGGAAGTCCGAAATCCAAGAGAGATTTCGCATTGAAACCGGACTCCAAAGGCCAACTGTGGTAATACCAATGATGGCAACACGAGCCGAAGATTCTTCGGAAATCCGGAACTGGCATCTGAGATTACAGGAATTAGCTTCGAACTGATCTACAAGTAAACTTTAAAGTTATATTGGAAACGATTTCGAGTGGTCACGAAATTAATGTCACAAAATATGACCAATATGCATTTGATACTGCGAAATTGTATGTCCATCTGTACGGATGGCATCCAATGAGCCCGACCGTGCATAAAATATTGCTGCATGGTGGGCAAATCATACAAAAATCTTTACTTCCTATTGGCCAACTATCGGAAGAGGCTGCAGAAGCCCGGAATAAACATTTTCGGTCATACCGGCTTAACTTTGCTAGAATGTTTTCTAGGGAAGAATGTAATCTAGATATACAGGGTGTTCGGAAAAATCACCGACACAGAAATAGGGGTGATAGGTTACGTCATTACAAGTATTTTGATATAAGGGACCTATACCCGCAAGCGCGCCCCCTTCTGGAGATATCAACTTTTCAAGTTTATAACGACCGAGGTTGATCAAAGTAGAATAATATTGAGTTTTTTGTCTACCTGTACAATAGAAAAACAACTGAAAACTCCTTGTATCCGCATCATCTTCGAAAAGTACAAGGACTTGAGCCAAGCGGTTATCCTTTCCGCAAGCAGTTTGCGCAGTGGCACATCTATGCAGAATCGTTTCCGATGTTGCATGGACATGGGTGGCCGTCATTTTGAGCATTTGCTGTACATTGTTTTTGTATCTCGTAAAATTAAATATTCGTTACCATCTTGTGATACGCTTCTTATTATTCTACATTGATCAACCTCGGTCGTTATAAACTTGAAAAGTTGATATTTCCAGAAGGGGGCGCGCTTGCGGGTATAGGTCCCTTATATCAAAATACTTGTAATGACGTAACCTATCACCCCTATTTCTGTGTCAGTGTTTTTTCCGAACACCCTGTATATCATAGGCTTTTATTAAGTTCAGACCCTCTCTCATTAGCTGTATGAGACAAATAAAAAAACCCTCACACAAAGCATTCCTACATGAAACAATAGAGTTTCTGATGTCGGCCGCACCAAATAAAGCGGTATTATATCTGAAAGTGAGGATGACATCATTATTTAATCTTGTGATGATGATTAGATCACGTTATGTTTATTACGTTCTATAGCCGTATTACGTTATTTTACAAAGTTGCCCTTAAAATCCTTACTGCATATTATTTTTTTGTGTAAAAATCTTGATATTAATAAAATAATCACAGTAAAAATAGTTCTTTTTTTATTTTATATCATACCTACCAACATAGAACCGGAATATTTAAAAAAATATTTTTGACCGCCTAAATCTGTGAAATCTACGTGTTTGGGATGATTGACTACGGACACTACGTATGTGCGATGGATTACAAAATATCATCATTTGCACCCCACAAAGCACGTTCTTGCAAGTAACTTTTCTGTAACATTCCTGCGATATTTTACAATATTTGTGAACACTACCGTATGTTAGAAATATATGCTTCTCGATAAAAACGTTTCGGAATCATTATGTCGAAAAATCTCCTCGATAAGGTATAGTCCGATAAGATTGTACTTGTTCGGGCTGAATTACATAGGGTTTTTATAATTGAAGGGTTTATTGCAAAAACCAGACAAGTCCAAAATCGTTTATTATTTTATTTTATCGTAATATAATTTTCGACATGCCGAATTTTATGCGCATTATTACTTCACCAAGAAGCGTACAAGAGTATCCGAATATAATTCACCAAAAAATAAGCCGAATTCTGCAAAAATAAGATAAGTCCAACTCGTTTCTGTTTGCTCTGTGGAAAAAATATCTATTGGACATATCTGGTTTTTGTAATAAACCCTTCAATTATTTTAGGAAGTTCCAGAAGAATATAGATGCAGCGAAATATCGATGCTCTGGTAGAAAGAGGAAGGAATAACCCTCGAACCCTCGGTATTCGGGCTATGGCAAGAAAGGTTAGAATCAGAGGTTAGCAAGTCTACGGGGGGTTCGGAGGATATTAAAGGATATTCATCCATTTAAAGTTACGTACGTCCATGCACTCGAGACAGCAGATCCAGGTCGCCGAATGAACCAAAGCAGCAGGTTCTTGGAACAACAAGTGGATGATCCCTCGTTCGAAAGAAACCCCCTCGGGTTCGCATACGATCTGTAACAAATTGTAAATAACACAAACAATTTAAAATATACTGAACTAACTAAACGTAGAAACTAAGATTATATTAATCTAAGTTAACCAATTCTAATAATGACAGAATTAAGAAAAATGATATATTTCCTCTTTCGTATTATACTACCAATTTATATACCGACCTGTCAAATGCAATGAATGCAACTAATGGAACTGGTTCTTGTTGGAACAACAAGTGGATGATCCCTCGTTGGAAAGAAATCACCTCGGGTTCGCAAACGATCTGTAACAAATTGTAAATTACACAATTATATGCAGCATTTCACTTCTAAAATATACCGAATTTACTCAGCCTAAAAATTAAGAACCAATTTATATACCGACCTGTCAAATGCAATGAATGCAACTAATGCAACTGGTTCTTGTTGGAACAACAAGTGGATGATCCCTCGTTCGAAAGAAACCTCCTCGGGTTTACATACGATCCGTAACAAATTGTAAATTACATAATCATATGCAGCAAATTTCACTATTTAAAATATACCGAACTTACTCGAGCGTAGAAATTAAAAAACTATATCTGAGTTAATCAATTCTATTCTAATAATGACAGAATTATTAAAAATGATATATTTCCTCTTTCGTATTATACTACGTTATTCAGCACTTATTTGCCTAATCGGTATCAGTAATTATTCATTGACCGTCGTTACACCGGAGACGAAGAAGAGATGAAATAGAAGTGAGGTACGTGTACACTTCAGGTTTGACAGGTCGGTGTGTAAATTGGAACTTGCGATAGTACGAAAGAGGAAATATATCGATAGAGAAAAATAGTGATAAAGTAATTACTTGATTATTGTGATCCAATTCCATTTCATCTCCTATTCTGCCACGGCTTGTATTGATGGCTGAGAAGAAAAACCTTCAATTTCTCCCGTGCTCGCACGACCCTGAAAACAAAAAATAGAACGAACACAAAGATATTGCCCTTCCATTGTGAAAGTGAGGTTAAAGCTGTCAGATGGCAATTAAACTTATCTGATGGCAATTCTTCTGAAACCGTCTCCTTTCCTGCTCCTCTTTCTTGATGCACAGGCAACTAGAGAAGAATACCACTGCATCCGTTCACTATCTCGATATGAAAAAAATCCAAACGATTATCACAAGCTATCACATTCACCACTATTGAGATTCACTACTCCGATTACACTGAATTAACTTACTTACTCTTACTTTTTATTAACAAGCGCGTCCGAGGATAGAAAAAATGCGAGGGAAATCGTTTCGCGAATGGAAATATTTTATTAATTTTGAAAAACAACTAAACATTCAAGGAATATATTCTCGCACACACTCTCACTTACATTTGATGGCGTATGCGTGTGGCCGCATCTGTGTACACAGTTCCGACCATGGCCGAATATCGCCGAAGACAGGCGGAATTTTTGTGAGATTTTGACATATACAGGGTGTTCGGAAAAAACACCGACACAGAAATAAGGGTGATAGGTTACGTCATTATAAGTATTTTGATATAAGGGACCTATACCCGCAAGCGCCCCCTTCTGAAGATATCAACTTTTCAAGTTTATAACGACCGAGGTTGATCAAAGTAGAATAATAAGAAACGTATCAAGGTGGTAACGAATATTTAATTTTACGAGATACAAAAACAATGTACTACAGCAAATGCTCAAAATGACGGCCACCCATGTCCATGCAACATCGGAAACGATTCTGGATAGATGTGCCACTGCGCAAACTGCTTGCGGAAAGGATAACCGCTTGGCTCAAGTCCATGTACTTTTCGAAGATGATGCGGATACAAGGAGTTTTCATTTGTTTTTCAATTGTACAGGTAGACAAAAAACTCAATATTATTCTACTTTGATCAACCTCGGTCGTTATAAACTTGAAAAGTTGATATCTCCAGAAGGGGGCGCTTGCGGGTATAGGTCCCTTATATCCAAATACTTGTAATGACGTAACCTATCACCCCTATTTCTGTGTCGGTGTTTTTTCCGAACACCCTGTATAATATATATCGCCTGAGAAATCGGATTCTCGACTTTTGAGGCGCGAGGGGCGTGGCTTCGTGTTGCTAAGGAAAAATCTCTGTTAATATGTAAATTATAACATTTACTCTGGTCTCTATCGATAGAGAATAGTCGATTTATATGACGTAACTAAGCATAGTTTTGGTTATAACCGTATATTTATTGAGAAAATTCGATGTTAAAATTGAGGGGTGAAGGGGGCAGACATTTTTCCTGTAAAGATACACGGGTGCTCGCGGCGACAGCGCTGGCGGCGTCGTTCTGACGACTTGAATGAACATGCCGCGAGACACTACCGTTTCTCTTGATTGGAACACGTATAGTGGAGCGCAGAGCAATACGCCGATAGTCAAGCAAAGCGAAGCGTTCAAGCATGTTTATTTTCGCCGCTCTCATCGCGGCGAGCGCAAGGTTCCGCGACCCTGCTCTCCAATTTCAGGACCCTCACGGCGGGACACTGGTCGCGGTCGATGTGTCTCGGAAAGCTCGAGGTGCCTCGATCCTATTCTCCAATTTCGGGAGCCTCGCGGGAGGGCACGGGCACTATCCTCGGGCAAGTGCAGAACGGCCATACACTCAGCCCATGCACTTCGTACCTGAATCAAGTTTCCCCGGTTGTCTATCGACTGAATTCGTCATTCGGTTTTTGGCGACACGGTTTTATCCACGCATTTATTCAAAAACTCTTTCAAAAAGTAGAAGGAATTGAACATATTTTAAAACATGTTATGGAACAATGGGGTTGTATCGATGATACCCCATCAGTATTTCTGGTTCGTTTCCTACACGTACAATCAACCCCCCGCAGCGATAGGGGTTAGTCGTCAATTGACCGTCCTTGATACCTGAGTACGGCACGCTAAGTAGGCGCATGATGCAAATGGGTTAGCCGGTTCCGTAATCGCGTTCTGGCGATGCCTTTTCGAATGGGCACTGCGGGAGACGGTTCACGACGATCCTGCCAGTCCTTTAACTTCCGCTCCAAATACCGCCACCGAAGGGATGTGCGGCGGTATGTGCAGCGCAAGCGACCCGTTTACAGGCTCGCGCTGCCCACTTCCCTGCCCAATTTCCTGCTCACTACCGCAGAATTACGAAGTTAGCGTGCCGGCAGTGCCAGCGGCAGTGGCATGAGCAGCACGAGCGACCTGTTTACGGTCTCGCGCTGCCCACTTCTCTGCTCAATTCCCTGCTCACTACCGCGGCAGTGAGCAGCTTGTAAACGCAGCATAACGGTAATGGACAGGACGAGTAGCACGTAGCGGCGAGCCGGGGAGACGCGGGGTGACTCGATGCTTATAGAATGCTCGAATACTTTGTGTTTATTCCGAGCATTCCTGGAAAATCGTTTACCCTTGCTACCTGATGGTGCGCATGTTCCGAAGGACACGGTGAACCACGCTGATAGGAATGTTCGAGCGCTGGGCCTGTTTCGGGGAGTTTTGCAAAGTCCTATTGCACCCCCACTACGAGAGGAGACAGACCTATGTGAAGTTAGCCCCCCCACCACCGAATAAAAATTTTTGAATGCATGATCGTTTGTCCTTTGTTTGCCCATGATTGCCCATCACTTTGTTTTTTGTCCAACCCACCGTTTAGAAGATATAGCTAAAAATAGGGCGGGGGTCTAACTTCACGCTAGCCCCCCCATAACGTAATTTCGAAAATTCAAATGCATGATCGTTTGCCCTTTGTTTTCCCATGATTTCCCATCACTTTGTTTGTTTTGTCCAACCCACCGTTTAGAAGATATAGGGGTGCGAAGCTAGCGTGAAGCTAGCCCCCCATAGTGTAATTTCGAAAATTCAAATGCATGGTCGTTTGCCCTTTGATTGCCCATGATTGCCCATCACTTTGTTTCGTTTGTCCAACTCACCGATTAGAATATATAGGATGGGGAAGTATTAAATCTACAACTTTGCTTCCGCCGTTTTTCTCGTAAGCCATCCACAATAGAACGGCGGAAGCAAAGTTGTAAGTGGTAACAACTCGGCATTGCTTGCCCATTTTTAGATACAGTCTCAATATGCATTTTCGACATGATAAAACTTCGGAATCGTTTGCCCATTTTTAGAAAGAGTATCAGTAAGCATTTTCGACGTTTGCCCAACCCGTTGAGGGAAATACATATATCGATAAAGAAAAAATAATAATAAAGTAGTGACTCCATTATTGTAATCCAATTCTATTGTGTATCCCTTATTTTTCTGCCACGACTTTGATTGTTGATAGTGGATGGATCAACCAATAAATTTGATTTTTCTTCACGATCAGCAATTAAAGTCGTGGCAAAAAAATAAGTGATACACAATGTTACTGGATTACAATAATGGAGTAACTACTTTATTATTATTTTTTCTTTATCGATATATTTCCTCTTTTGTATTATACTATCACAAGTTCCAATTTATATATTGACCTGTCAAACGTGATGTGTACATGCACCTCATTTCTATTTCATCTCTTCTTCGCCTCTGGTGTAACGATAGAAATTACAAAATATCATCATTTACACTCCACAAAGCACGTTTTTGCAAGTAACTTTTCTGTAACATTTCTGCGATATTTTACAATATTCGTGAACACTACCGTATGTTAGAAATATATATTTCTCGATAAATTCGTGGATGTTGCGAAATATCATAGAAACGTTTCGGAATCATTAGGTCGAAAGATCTCCTCGATAAGGTACAGCTCGATAAGATTGTACTTGTCAGGGCTGAATTATATGGGGTTTTTATAATTATTTTAGGAAATCCCAGAAGAATATAGGTGCAGCAAAATATCGATGCTGTACTAGAAATTTATTCACGAGTAAGGACGAAATTTCAGCGGTGCATGCAAAAGGATTTCTTAAAATTATTCCAACGTCTCGATTTAATATATGTAACAACATATACCGAATGTCCTCTGGCAAATTCCCGATTTTCAATTTCCCTGACATTTGGCCGTAAGTGGTTAGGTCGGTGCTTTAAGAGTTGGCTTCGGGAAAGTGCGCTGTGGTTTTACGAGCCGAGCGAAAAGTGTCAACAGTCTGATCTCCCGGTAGCTGTCAATTCAGGAGATCGAAGTCGTTAATTTGTAAATAATGATTACTAGTGTGTAGAAGTGATAAGAAATAATCATTCGGGTTTCTTCGATGAGATTCCCTAAGTGTTTAAAAACAGGTGTCTGATTTTTGCCAATAACTGTTGCTTCAACTTCCAGTGATATTAAGTACTAGCAGCCCGTCCCGGCTTCGCACGGGTAGATTGTGGATTGATTTTGTCCGTCCGCCATTGTTTAAATACATTTTTAATACAAAACTTTTAGTATTATTCCCGGGATACGCAATGGTCATATTGGATTTGACCTTGACCATGACCTTCACGGTTATATCGAGGACAAATTAATTTTTTTTCACGTTCAAATGTGTCCTTGACCATTTTTTTCGTGTTACCTTTATTGTCAGCGGAGGTCAAATTTAGGTCAAGTATAGTTCGACTTTTTGAACACCCTGTATAAGATTTACTAACTCAGAAACCTTCGCGGATATGCGTCCAACTGTTCCCCAAATTTTCATCGCAATCGGATGAACGGTTTAGGAAGGCATAATAATCATCCGTACCGGTACTTTTTGGACACCCTGTATAAGATTTACTAACTCAGAAACCTTCGCGGGCATGCGTCCAACCATTTCCCAACTTTTCATCGCAATCGGATGAACGGTTTAGGAAGGTATAATAATCATCAGTACCGGTACTTTTTGAACACCTTTTATAAGATTTACTAATTCAGAAACCTTCGCGGGCATGCGTCCAACCATTCCCCAAAGTTTCATCGCAATCGGATGAACGGTTTAGGAAGGCAAATAATTATCCGTACCTGTACTTTTTGAACACCCTGTATAAGATTTACTAACTCAAACCTTCGCGGATATGCGTCCAACTGTTCCCCAAATTTTCATCGCAATCGGATGAACGGTTTAGGAAGGCAAAATAATCATCCGCGTACCGGTACTTTTTGAACACCCTGTATAAGATTTACTAACTCAAAAACCTTTGCGGGCATGCGTCCAACCATTCCCCAACTTTTCATCGCAATCGGATGAACGGTTTAGGAAGGCATAATAATCATCAGTACCAGTACTTTTTGAACACCTTTTATAAGATTTACTAACTCAGAAACCTTCGCGGACATGCGTCCAACCATTCCCCAACTTTTCATCGCAATCGGATGAACGGTTTAGGAAGGCATAATAATCATCAGTACCGGTACTTTTTGAACACCTTTTATAAGATTTACTAACAATAAGAAACCTTCGCGGGCATGCGTCCAACCATTCCCCAAAGTTACATCGCAATCGAATGAACGGTTTAGGAAGGCATTTGATATTACCTTAAAGGTCACGGTCAAGGTCAAATCCAATACGACCACTGGGTAGCCAAGGGAAAATCCTTAAAGTTTTGTATTAAACATTTTTCTCTAAAATGTTTTCCCGCTGAGATAATCGGCCGTACCGGGACTTTTTGAACACCCTGTATAAGATTTACTAACTCAGAAACCATCGCAGGCATGCGTCCAACCATTTCCCAAAATTTCATCGCAATCGGATGAACGGTTTAGAAAGGCATACGAGACATACAGACAGACAGACAGACAGACAGACAGACAGACAGACAGACAAACATTCATTTTTATATATATAGATTACTGCAGAA
The DNA here is from genome assembly GCA_963678675.1 of Xiphydria camelus. Taxonomy (NCBI): domain Eukaryota; kingdom Metazoa; phylum Arthropoda; class Insecta; order Hymenoptera; family Xiphydriidae; genus Xiphydria; species Xiphydria camelus. Next base: position 16,763,554 of record OY783201.1, read on the forward strand.
CGAGTAGGTTAGAAGATTTTCATGAAGACTCACGATTTTCTGACATGCCATCTCATACAGGTGCAACCGAAGGGGACCTAGCTCGTGCCCTGTCCGTAAAACGATGACTCGATGGACATCGGAGAATGCCAGGCTTTTCACCGAGCGCCTATTACCCATGGTACATTAATTGCAATATGCGCTTTTCGTTTCAATTATTCCTGCTTTAAATAACTCACTTCTTTCAACGTATTTACCTTGTACGAATTGTTCATTGTAGGGGGCAGCGATCAATGATTGTGACTAATCGTAGACAAATTATTCCTGCGATAATGTTCCAGTTGCAAAGCATACACTAGCAAGTCAGCTTACAGCATCCGATGTTTAGTATCAACTTACCTCTTTTGGAACACCCATCACCCGAGCATAATCACGATTATGTTAACGTTAATTGCAGAATAGACCGCGAGCTCGGGCGCATTATCGCAGTTGTAGTTCGGCACACCGAATTGCCTTTTAGTTTTAATAGACGATCTTGTCTACGACGAGTCTCTATTATCGATCGCTGCCTCCTACCACGAACAGTTCATAAAGAGTTATTACCTTGAAAGAGAAGTAAAAGTTATTTAACGTTGAAATAGTTGAATAAAACGAGAAGCGCGTATTACAATTAATGTACCATGGGTAATAGGCGCTCGGTGACAAGCCTGACATTATCCGATGTCCATCGAGTCATCTTTTTATGGACAGGACACGAGCTAGATCCTCTTCGGTTGTACCTGTATCAGATGATATATCAGAAAATCGTGAGTCTTCATGAAAATCTTCTAATCTACTCGTTCTACAGTAATACTTACTATCACTAGAAGTTGAAGCAACAGTTATTATCAAAAATGGGACACAGATTTTTAAACACTTGGAGAATCTCATCGAAGAAACCCGAATAATTATTTCCTATCACTTCTACATATTATTCATCACTATTTGCAATTTAACGATTTCGAGGTTACATGCTTCTGTCTTTCGAATTGACAGCTACCGGGAGATGAGGGGCCCCTTTCTCGAACTCGCTCGTGTCTTTGCGTGCACACATTTTAGCGAATAGACCAATCAGGATCAAGTATTCCGTATCAGGAAACTTATACGCAACTTGGCGAGTAGACCAATCAGGACCCCCACCACAACGGAATACTTGATCCTGATTGGTCTATTCGCTAAGATGCGTATACGTAACTTTGCGAGTGACTCGAGACATTTATTTGCGAGTAAGGGCAACATTTCTGCGGTGCATGCAAAAGGATTTCTTAAAACTATTCCAAAACGTCTCGAGTTAATATGTAACAACATATATACTGTCATAAGTGGTACCTTTACATGCGATGAAACAATTCGTCACGGTTATTGGAAGAGTATACTTAGAGTTAAAGGTACAATGTCTACATGGATTTCTGTAGACGACCAAAATATAAGAAAAATCCGATGGCCTGTAAATTCGAAAGCGGTATGTTTTATTTCTCCAAAATACTAAAGCAAAGTGAAAAATATAAGAGCACTCTAGTTTATAAATCCCTTTCAAAATATCACGAGAATAAATCAAAAGTAATGTGGTTATAATTAATTGGCTCGTATCGGTATAAAATGTGAGACTTTAATTTTGTGGTAATAAAAAGCTATTCTCCTACACATGTACGTATTCTCCTCATGAATAAATTCCAAAAAGTAGTGAAATCCCCCCACACAATAACAGATTCTCTGTAAAAAAAAGGCGGCATGTTCATTCAGTGGAAACAAAAATTGATACGTAAAATACTCTCCAAAAAAGATTTGAAATCAATTAAGATCGCCATGTTCAAGATTTATATATAAAAAGTAAAAGGCATTATTTGAACGGAAAATTATTGTAAATCAGGTTACTAAAAATTCGACTAAAAAAATTATAAACAAATTTTAATAAAAAAGAACTTGCCGCGTTTTTTCCCTTCAAAATAAAACATTGAGACATATTTAGAATTATACTCGATGTTTATGCACTTATGATTTTGAATAAATTCATACACTTATATGATACCACCAGTACCCATACCGAATGTCGCACGGGAAACCGACGAGGCGGGGGCCTTCTGAATTTCTCTGAATTTGACTTCCGCAGTGTAATTTATGAATCACTCTAGCACCGTCCAAGCACTGCCAATTATTCGGTATAGTGGAAAAAATATGAAAACTTAAACGCGGCAAGTTCTTTTTTATTAAAATTTGTTTATAATTTTTTTAGTCGAATTTTTAGTAACCTGATTTACAATAATTTTCCGTTCAAATGATGCCTTTTACTTTTTATATATAAATCTTGAACATGGTATTATTTTTCTAAATTAAACGGAATCCAAAAATTCCATTTTCTTTGTAAAATATCCAGTGGCGCCGAAAATTGGGAGGGGAAACGGGTGTACCGGCCCCCAGTATCTACGCCACTGGAGAATTTTTAAAATGATTTTAATCATTGCTTAGAGGCGTACTATATTAGTTTGTGTGTGAAAGGCTATAGCAGGATGAGCATGGTCAATCTGCCTTGGAATGAAATCTTTTCGTAAATAAGAGTCCTTTGAACATCTCGTTGAAAAAAAAATTTGACCAAAATTTCAGCTCCCCTCCTCAAGCAGTTCCTGAGAAATTGTGAAAAACGTGATTTTTGATTTATTATTTTTCTCTCGGCCGCTATTGCAGATACTCTTACAAAAAAAAATGAGGTTGCAAAGTATGTCAAACCGTACTTGAAAAAATACTTGTTGACTTATCTCGCGCTATTCCCGATTTTTTTAAAATTCCTAAAATTTTCAAAATTTCTTTTCTCGCGTATACGAAAAAACGTCACCGCCAAAAAATTTGAGAATGTGTATTTCATCAAAATACACCTCTTCAAATTTTTTCAGAATTTTTAAAAATACACTTTGAGAAAAAACGAAAAATCGCCTTTTTCGGCTTTTTTTTTTAGGTTTCACTTCTTTATATGGGATATTTTTATTTTCTCACAATATATCAAATGGAACATGGAACACCTCTGAAGGTTTCTATTATATTCTGCCGTAATTTGTAGCGTGGTTAATAGATGGCGCCACGTGAATCGTATATATTATATACATTTCAGTAAGGCCACATATATTGTTCCTCTTTTCGCTTAAATAATGTATCTAACCTTAATAAAAATGGTATCGATATAATCATGCTTCTGTAAAGAATTGGCGAAAATTACTTTTTCTTCGATCCAGCTTTTTTTAATTAAATAAATATGTGAGTAACAATTAGGTTCCTTATATTTGCCCCTGCCATTTAGAGGTGTTTGATTGAAGCTTTTTCTCAATTGTTAGTTTTGTCTTATTCCGACAGATGGCTGCATTGTACATACATTCTAACTTCTAGAGATAAAGTATAATGATGTTAATGATTGTAGCAATAAAAACAGCTAGTCAAACGGTTTTTTAATAAAAGTAATTATTTATATTTTCTGTGAAAAAGTAGTGAATAGTTTACAAAATCGAATATGGTAAATACATAACTGAGCGACTAATCTTCGTCACTATCCTCTTCGATGATTGGTTCAACTTGCTCGACATCAAAAATCTTCGTTAGTATCTCTGCTGGTCTAATGATTGATGATAAATATCTGGCACATGACAAGTAGTAAATAACGGAAGCTAGATGTGAACAACAACCAATTGTTCTTAATCCATTAGGACAGTCACATGTGTGTACCGTAAAATTCCAGCACGACCAATAGAATTCGGTTTGTACTCTATGTAGTACTTATATGACTTTCTATTTACATGTCGTGACCTGACTTCGAACTTAACTATATTTGGTTGCTCTATCACATAATTAACATTAATATTACCATCATCGTCCATCATTTCTGCTAGATAGGATATTGTTTGAGAAAGTTGGTAAGAGCCGGTAAAAAAGATCTTCAATTCCTGTTCTATGATTTCTGTGAAATCCTCTAAATCAGCCGATGTTAACAACTTGAAGGTCTTTTTCCTCCTACTCCATTTTGCGTCCATCACTTCGATAGCTAACGTGTTTTCAACAGCTTTTCTAGAGTTTATCTGGTGTACAATTTCTCGAAATAAACCTTTATCTGAATTCAATCGGCGACCAAAGAGATTATTTATAAAGCAAGCTATTTTTACATACGACGTAATTCTTGGAATTAATTTGTTGTCGAGCTGATGATGGAGAAGTTTAAACTTCTTGCCAATGATTCCGTGAACAGCTTCTACAACCCATCGCAATTTTGTGACTAAACGTAACTCGTTAGATTCTTCAGTAGTTAGCTGGGGTCGTTTGCCTTTTAATGCCGGCATACGGACATGAAATCCTTCACTTTGAAGACATTCTATCACATCTCTGAAGTCTCTGTCGACTATAAATACATCTCCTTTTTTTAACATGCTACGTAAGCCATTAGGATCGGACATAACTATTTTCATAATTTTTGCGACATTCTGAGTAGCATAATAAGGACCAGGCATATCGATAATGAAGCCATCAGTGGTGCAAACAGTAAACGGCTTACACAAGGGTACATTCTTTTGACAAGAATAAGATTTTCTTTGGTAGGAATTGTTTTTGCTTTTCTCGTGACGAATATAAGTTCCATCGCATATTATGATTAACTTGTTTTCGAAATTATGTAATTCTTTAACGTAAGAAGATGTGTGATTTCTTATGAGTTCATCTCGAGAACAAGCATTAATCCCAAAATGTGCTGGTAATACATCCTCCTCGAATGAGTTTATTATTGATTCGCAAAAATTGGATACTACTTGCTCGTGCTGAAGACCGAGAATAGAAGCAATTATTTGGTTAGAAGTACCAATCCTCATTTTAAATAAAAATACAACTAAAGCCTGTGTGACAGTCCGCCCACTAGAATCTCTCATTGATGTTAACATTTCTCGAAGTTGTATTACATTTTCCCATGAGAGGCCAGTAAATGCCTTGACCCGTTCATCTGACAATGTAAAATCGCCTATTTTATCGTGAAGACTTGAATCACATTTAACAGACAGATTTTCCAAAAGTATATGAACTTCCGATTTTTCTAATACACTTGTGTTTGAAAACACTCGAAGATTTTCAAGCTCTTCAGTATAAAACCGAGACTTGAATAAGTGCTTTTTCGGCAACATCTATTTCCTTTCGGAATGAAAATACGCTTTGTAATAAAAGCTTGCATCCGAGCATCAAAAGGTACTATTACATATTTACTTGAAGAGTAGCAAATACAGCACTTAGAATGTGATGACATAACTCGGTTGAAAGCCATTTCCACAATTTCTGACGTAACTTTCGTAACACTAAAGTAACTTGGATCTTGCATCGAGTCTTGCGATGATGACGGCGTTGACGATTGATTTGATTGTTGGGACAATTGTACACAGCTTGATTGTGAACAGCTTGGTTCACCAGCGTCGGCATTCCCTTGGATATTTTGTTGAGGTCGATTCACTTTGCTTAAACATTTTGTTATGAGTATGCGACACTTCGACCACAACACATCATCGATTTTAATGGTTTTTCCAAGTATTTCATTGAATCTGTCAGCATCTGATTTTATCGTGAACACTTTTTTTCGATCGGGCCCAAAGCGAATGTACATGTTGCATCTAACGCACCTTTTATTAAATATGCTTCTTTTATTTGTTTCTTCAGTTGACATATTGGCTGAGACAAAAAGCTAAAAAAATAAAGGTTCATTGTTATAAAAATAGATCTTCACTCCAAAGGACACATACAATAGAAGTAGAAATAATCGCAAACTTACGAAGCGATATTTATTACATAATTAAAAAAATAGATTCAAGTTTTATTACTTAAAAATAGTATATTAAAATTAACACCAATAATACATTAGATTTAAAATTAACTACTAATAAAATCGTCTCACTGATACGAAGATTATTTTTACCATGGCGGGATTCTCTGGGCCCACCAGTATTATAAAAAGATAATATAGAAAAAATATTAAAAAATTTTGTTTAATAGAATTACTTACAAGGTCTGCAGAATCAGAAGAAAATAAACTTCAGGTCAGGTTAAGATTTCAGCCAAAAAAACTCTTTTCATTTGAACTCCCAGTACTTTACCGAAGAATAAAATCCAGACTGCGTAAATAAAAAGCCCAAACGGAAGCAGTAAAATCAAAGAATACGTTTCAATATAGCATTAAATTGAACAAAAAATATTAAATATACCTATTGATAGCACTAAATTATATGTGTGTGTGCATATTCAATAATAAAATCATAAGTACAACGTTCAACTTAAAAACTATACAAGTATGCTATAAATAAGAGTCTACTAGAAATCATCATCCTACCCTGACGCTACGTTTGAAACTTGAAAAAGGAGAATTTCTCTAAAGAAAATATCAGTATTTACCATCTCTAATCAGAATCAGAAGCAAACAAAATTCCTGTCATGCTAGGTTCAATAGTAATCACTTGCATTCAACTGTTACTCTCTTTACTATCGGTATGTACATATGTAAAAGAACCCCACAAAAACAGATTCTCTGTAAAAAAAAGGCGGCATGTTCATTCAGTGCCAACAAAAATTGATACCTATACGTAAAATACTCTCCAAAAAAAATTTGAAATCAATTAAGATCGCCATGTTCAAGATTTATATATAAAAAGTAAAAGGCATCATTTGAAAGGAAAATTATTGTAAATCAAGTTACTAAAAAATTCGACTAAAGAATTTATAAAAAAAATTTTAATAAAAAAGAACTTGCCACGTCTAAGTGTTCATCTTTTGTCCACTATACCGAATAATTGGTAGTGCTTGGACGGTGCTAGAGTAATTCATAAATTGCACTGCCGAAGTCAAATTCAGAGAAATTCAAAAGGCCCCCGCCTGATTGGTTTCCCGTGCGACATTCGGTATACTGGAGGTATCATAATAAGTGTATGAATTTATTTAAAATCATAAGTGCATAAACATCGAGTATAATTCTGTCTGAATTTTTTATTTTGAAGGAAAAAAACGCGGCAAGTTCTTTTTTATTAAATTTTTTTTGTAAATTCTTTAGTCGAATTTTTTAGTAACTTGATTTACAATAATTTTCCTTTCAAATGATGCCTTTTACTTTTTATATATAAATCTTGAACATGGCGATCTTAATTGATTTCAAATCTTTTTTGGAGACTATTTTACGTAGGTATCAATTTTTGTTGGCACTGAATGAACATGCCGCCTTTTTTTTTACAGAGAATCTGTTTTTGTGGGGGGATTTCATTACTTTTTGGAATTTATTCATGAGGAGAATACGTACATGTAGAAGAATAGCTTTCTATTACCACAAAATTAAAGTCTCACATTTTATACCGATACGAGCCAATTAATTATAACCACTTACTTACTTTTGATTTATTCTCGTGATATTTTGAAAGGGATTTATAGACTAGAGAGCCCTTATATTTTTCACTTTGCCTTAGTATTTTGGAGAAATAAAACATATACCGCTTTCGAATTTACAGGCCATCGGATTTTTCTTATATTTTGGTCGTCTACAGAAATCCATGAAGACGTTTTACCTTCAACTCTCTCTCTCTAAGTATACTCTTCCAATGATCATGACGAATTGTTTCATCACATGTAAAGATACCACTTATGACAGTATATAAATGTTGTTACATATAGTAACTCGAGACGTTGGAATAGTTTTAAGAAATCCTTTTGCATGCACCGCTGAAATTTCGCCCTTACTCATAAATAAATTTAATGTAATTATTACTACATCATTTACAGCTTCGATGCTGACCTTACGACTCATTTCAATCCGAGTAGAACATTTATTGCAAATATCATCATAAGCATGCCAATGCGAATAAAAATCATCTATTAACTGTTGCAGATCAAGTATTCCGTTGTGGTGGGGGTCCTGAGTGGTCTACTCGCAAAGATGCGTATACGTTTCTTAGCGAGTAGACCAATCAGGACCCCCGCCGCAACGGAATACTTGAACCTGATTGGTCTCTTCGCTGAGTTGCGTGCACGCAAAGATACGAGTGACTCGAGAAAGGCCCCCCTGATCTCCCGGTAGCTGTCAAATCATGCATGTAACCTCGAAATCAAGTGTACAAGTGATAAGATAATTATTCGGGTTTCTTCGGCGAGTTTCCCCAAGTGTTTAAAGTAGTTACTCCATTATTGTAATTCAATTTTATTGTGTATCACTTATTTTTCTGCCACGACTTTCATTGTTGATAGTGGATGGATCAGCTAATAAATTTGATTTTTATTCACTATCAACTATCAAAGTCGTGGCAGAAAAATAAGGGATACAATGGAATTGGGGTACCAATAAATGTACCGTGGGTAATAGGCGCTCGGTGACAAGTCTGATATTCTCCGATGTCCATCGAGTCATCTTTTTACGGACAGGACACGAGCTAGGTCCTCTTCGGTTGCACCTGTACGAGATGACATGTCAGAGTCTGCAGTAATACTTAATGAAATAAAAGTGAGGTACATGTACACTTCACGTTTGACAGGTCGGTATATAAATTCGAACTTGGGATAGTATAATACGAAAGAGGAAATATATATCGATAAAGAAAAAATAATAATAAAGTAGTTACTACATTACTGTAATCCAATTCCATTGTATCCCTTATTTTTCTGCCGCGACTGATTGTTGATAGTGAATAAAAATTAAATTTATTGGCTGATCCATCCACTATCAACAATCAAAGTCGTGGCAGAAAAATAAGGGATACACACAATGGAATTGGATTACAATAATGGAGTAACTATTTTATTATTATTTTTTCTTTATTTATATATTTCCTCTTTCGTATTATACTATCACAAGATCCAATTTATATACCGACCTGTCAAGCGTGAAATGTACATGTACCTCACTTTTATTTCATCTCTTCTTCGCCTCTGGTATAATCATTTACATCCCACAAAGCACGTTTTTGCAAGTAACTTTTCTGTAACATTCCTGCGATATTTTGCAATATTCGTGAATACTACCGTATGTTAGAAATATATATTTCTTGATAAATTCGCGAATGTTGTAAAATATCATAGAAACATTTCGGAATCATTACATCGAAAGATTTCCTCGATAAGATTGTACTTGTCAGAGCTGAATTATATGGGGTTTTTATAATTATTTTAGGAAGTCCCAGAAGAATACAGATGCAGCATAATATAGATCTGTTCTAGAAAGAATAAGGAATAACCTTTGACGAGCATTCGGGCTGTGGCAACAGAGGATAGAATCGGCAGATCATGGTAGGGAGGATATTGAAGGATGAACGCACGTCCATGCACTCGAGGCAGCAGATCTAACCCATCGAATAAACTAATGCAGCTGGTTCTTGGAACAACAAATGGACGATCCCTCGTTCAAAAGAAGCCCCCTCGGGTTCGCACATGATTTGGAGTCCTTCTGGGTGGAATTCAATAGCAGTACGTTTATTCCTGTAACAAATTATAAATAACACAATTATATTCAGTATTTCACTATTTAAAATATACCCAACTTACTCTACATAGAAATTAAGAAACTATATTAATCTGAGTTAACTAATTCTATAGATAATAATGACAGAATTATTAAAAGTGATATATTTCATCTTTCGTATTATACTATCACAAGTTCAAATTTATACAGGGCTTTAGAAAAGTCTGGAAACGGTCGATTATTCGGTAAAATATACAAGGTATCAAAAAAAGTTAAATACAAAAGTTTTAGGGTTTTTAAGCGTCTACTAAGCAGTTAAAGTTTTAATTATACAGGGTTGGTCATAAAGTCGTGACACACAAAAGTTGCATTTTTTCTAATGGAAATCCCTGTATATTATTGGATATATCAATTCGTCCTTCAACTTTGAGCAATAATTGTAATTGACATAATGCACTTAAATTCAACCGTTTCCGAGTTATCGAGTTTTGAAAATTTTAAATGTTATAAAAAGTGAGTCAGTTTCCATGGAGATCATCTGTCGTACCTAGTTTTGACGACGTCTTGTTGACGACCTATTGTCATTTTCCTAAAAGTTTCGTGGTTTTTTGCTTTAATAATTCCTCAGTGCAATGCAATTAACCGAAGAAGAGCGAATTTCTATCCTTATGATGAGAGGATATGGTGACAGGGTTCGTAGCTATGAGCAAGTGGCGAATTTGTTTAACGACACGTTTGTAGATCGACCGCCGATAGCTAAGTCTACTGTTCAAAAAACTGTCCATCGTTTTGAACAGTTTGGTTCGGTAAAAGACCGTCCGCGAACAGGGCGCCCAAAAAGCGCGACGAATGAAGAGAAAAGCTTAGAAGTAATGCAATCTTTCATTGAGGATAGGCATGTTTTAATTCCAAAAGCTGCCCAAGAACACGAAATCTCCACGTTTTCAGTGCATCGTATTCTTAAAGGATGCAAATTTCACCCATATAAAGTTACTTTAGTTCAAGAATTGAATGGTGATGACTACGACAGGCGATTGGAACTTTGCGAATTGTTGACAAAAAATGTGATAAAAATGTGCATTTTTTGAGAAAAATTGTTTTCAGCGATGAAGCGACATTTAATTTAAATGGTACCTTAAACCGTCATAATTGTCGTTATTGGAGTGATTCTAATCCACGCTGGATGATTGATAATCACACCCAAACACCAGAAAAGACTAACGTCTGGTGCGGAATAATTGGTAGACAAGTGATAGGTCCATATTTCATAGATGGTAATCTAGATGCCAGAAAATATTTGGAATTGTTACAAAATTTGATTGTGCCTGGCATTCATGGAGCCGTCGGTGAAGGTTATGCATCGACGTGGTTTCAACAAGATGGGGCGCCTCCCCATTTCGGCCGCGAAGTCAGGGCATATTTGGATGAAGTTTTTCCTCTAAGATGGATCGGAAGGCGAGGCGCAATTGAGTGGCCGGCCAGGTCACCCGATTTAATGCCTCTTGACTACTTCCTCTGGGGTCACCTGAAAACTAGGGTTTACAAAACTAAACCACGGGATATTAATGAGCTCAGGCAGCGGATAATCGACGAAATTCAGCTTGTGAATGAAAATCAATTGAACAACGTGATAGACGGTTTTTATACAAGATTGGCACATTGCCAAGCAGTGAATGGTGCACAATTTGAACACCTTATCAAATAAAAAAAATGCGTTTTTTATTCAACATAATATTTTCTCGGTTTTTAGGTGCCATTTTCAAACTTCTATTTTCAATTTACTTTAAATATTGTTACAAATTAGGTATTGACTATCGAAAATAATTGTTCCTCGTTCAAATAAATGTTTAAATTTGAATTATTTAGTGGGGTTTATTCAAAGGTCTTTTTCGGTTTTTTACTTTTTATAACATATTTAAAATTTTCAAAACTGGATAACTCGGAAACGGTTGAATTTAAGTGCATTATGTCAATTACGATTATTGCTCAAAATTGAAGGACGAATTGATATATCCAATAATATACAGGGGTTTCCATTAGAAAAAATGCAACTTTTGTGTGTCACGACTTTATGACCAACCCTGTATAATTAAAACTTTAACTGTCTAGTAGACGCATAAAAACCCTAAAACTTTTGTATTTAACTTTTTTTGATACCTCGTATATTTTACCGAATAATTGACCGTTTCCAGACTTTTCTAAAGCCCTGTATACCGACCTGTTAAAAGTGAAGTGTACATGTACCTCACTTCTATTTCATCTTTTCTTCAACTCTGGTGTAACGAACGTCAATGAGGAATCACTGATATCGATTAGGGTTCGAAGGTTATTCCTCATTCTTTCTAGGACAGCATCGATATTTTGCTGCACCTGTATTCCTCTGGGACTTCCTAAAATAATTATAAAAATCCTACATAATTCAGCCCTGACAAGTACAATCTTATCGAGCTGTACCTTATCGAGGAGATCTTTCGACGTAATGAGACTGAAACGTTTCTATGATGTTTCGCAACATTCTCGAATTTATCGAGAAATATATATTTCTAACATACGGTAGTGTTCACGATTATTGTAAAATATTGCAGAAATGTTACAGAAAAGTTATGATATTTTGTAATTTCTATCGTTACACTAGAGGCGAAGAAGAGATGAAATAGAAGTGAGGTAGGTAGATTGTATTGTAGGTATTGTTGATTGTAGATGGATCAACCAATAAATTTGATTTTTCTTCACTATCAACGATCAAAGTCGTGGCAGAAAAGTAACGGATACAATGGTATTAGATTACAATAATGTAGTAACTACTTTATTATTATTTTTCCTTTATCGATATATTTCCTCTTTCGTATTATACTATCAGAGAAGTTCCAATTTATATACCAACCTATCAAACGTGAAATGTACATGTACCTCACTTCTATTTCATCTCTTCTTCGCCTCTGATGTAACGATGGAAATTACAAAATATTCATTTAAAGTGGCACACGTCCATGCACTCGAGACAGCAGATCCAGCTCGCCAAATGAACTAATGCAACTGGTTCTTGGAACAACAAGTGGATGATCCTTCGTTCGAAAGAAACCCCCTCGGGTTCGCATACGATCTGTAACAAATTGTAAATAACAATCGTATGGGGTTTTCATAATTATTTTAGGAAGTTCCAGAAGAAAACAGGTGCAGTAAAATACCGATGCTGTGCTAGAAAGAATATGGAATAACCCTCGAACCCTAATCGGTATCAGTGGTTCCTCATTAACTGTCGTTACAACGGAGACGAAGAACAGATGAAATAGAAGTGAGGTACATGTACACTTCAGGTTTGATAGGTCGGTGTGTAAATTGGAACTTGTAATAGTACGAAAGAGGAAATATATCAATAGAGAAAAAATAACGATAAAGTAATTACTCGATTGTTGTGATCCAACTCCATTGCATCTCCTATTTTTCTCCCACGGCTTTGATTGTGACAGAGAAGAAAAGCCATCAATTCGTCTCGTGCTCGCATGACGCTGAAACAAAAAATAGAATTATCACAAAGATAATTGTCCTTCCATCGAAAGTGAGGTTAAAGCTGTCAGATGGCAATTAAACTTATCTGATGGTAATTCTTCTGAGATACTGCCGTCTCCTTTCCTACTCTTTATGCACAGGCAACTAGAGAAACACAGCACTGCATCCGTTCACTATCTCGATTATCGAAAAAAAACAAACGATTATTAAACTATACGGAGCGTCTGTCACATTCACCACTATTGAGATTCATAACTCCGATTACACTGAATTTTTACATTTTATTAACAAGCGCGTCCGAGGATCGAAATAAACGCGAGGTTAATCGTTTCGCGAATGGAAATATTTTATTAATTTTGAAAAACAACTAAACATTCAAGGAATATATTCTCTCACATACCTTTGATGGAATATGCGTGTGGCCGCATCTGTGTACACATTTCCGACCATGGCCGAATATCGCCGAAGACAGGCGGAATTTTTGTGAGATTTTGACATATATATATCGCCCGAGAAATCGGATTCTCGACTTTTAGGCGCAAGAGGCGTGGCTTCGCGTTGCTAAGGAAAAATCTCTGTTAATATATAACTTACAACATTTTTACTCTGGTCTCTATCGATAGAGAATAGTCGATTTATATGGCGTAACTAACAAGGAGTGTTAGGTAGGTGTCCGCCTCCGATTTTGATCTCCTTGTAATATGTTGTAGTTCACTAAAAACTAAGAGATACGTATTTTTTCTTATCGGCCCATAAAGGGTTTTAAGGGGTGAAACCGACCCCCAAAGTCAGGACCAACATCGGGTTGTTCTGCAGTTTCAGGTAGAAACACCGAACCTACGAGAACGAGATCCATGGCAAATTATTCATTATAACGAGTAATGAAAATACACGTTAATCTGCCAATGGAGGTGTAAGGGAAGGGGGTGAACTACCCCTTCAAAACCAATTTTCTTGCCATGATAGAAAAATTGTAATTTCTATTTTGATCGGACCATTTGCATTTTGTAGAGGGTAAAAAATTAAGGAACACGTGTTTTTGCATTTCAACAAAATCCCGCTCTAAAGGGATTACTTACCCCCTGATTCTGAACTCGATTATCGTGCTATTATAACTATAACTGCAGTTTCAGGTAGAAACATCGAACCTACGGGAACGAGATCCATGGCAAATTATTCATTATAACGAGTAATGAAAACACACGTTAATCTGCCAATGGGGGTGTAAGGGAAGGGGGTGAACTACCCCTTCAAAACCAATTTTCTTGCCGTGATCGAAAGTTGTAATTTCTATTTTGATCGGACCATTTGCATTTTGTAGAGAGTAAAAAATTAAGGAACACGTGTTTTTGCATTTCAACGAAATCCCGCTCTAAAGGGATTACTTACCCCCTGATTCTGAACTCGATTATCGTGCTATTATAACTATAACTTCTTCTTTCTAGTGTTGCATTAGTACTTAAATAATCGAATTTACGTCAATATTACGGATTTTAATTCCATTTTAACATTTAACCATCGGTGCTATTTGTATACATGTACTTACATATAACCTGATGAATTTCATATGTCAGGTATAATAGTCTCATTTGCGCCATTTCTTGGCCCGTATGTATGATGTCATGTATCTCTAGCAGATTACTTTTCATTATCACGTTTCCGGCATTTAATTCAGAGGTGTGGCCCTTACGCCTATTGTCCAAATATAGTCAGATATATTTTTATGGCTCAATAAACAAAAAGAATAGATATCTCTAATTTAAACCTTTACTGCGACATTCGTCCGTAATCAAAGGTATCTGATGATTATTTTTTCTTATCGGCACTTATAAGTATAGTGCCCGTCACCCACGATAAGTATTTTTTTTGTCAGTACCAGTTCAGTTCGTTAACGGAGAACGGTCTTTCTTTTGTGCACATTTCTCGTGTGATAATGAAAGTTAACCCACTTAACGTTATACGTCTTTTGCTGCTTATGTTTGAAGGAGCAAATATCCCCGACAGTCCTGTAAACAATGAGGAGCTCGAATTGAAAGATAGTTTCGAGAGAACTTTATTCGATGGTATGAATGAATACAATGGAGTTGAAGTTGTGGAAAAAATCACTCTGGACTTTCAAGAACCTTTTAAAGAATGGGAATCAACTGCGATTGAAGATAAGACGAATTTGGACTGGAGTCCTGAACACTCTCCTGACAGGTGCACCAGTGATGACGAAGACTTGAGTTACGAGTACAAAAGTAATGCAGTGGAATTTTGGAGAAGTGGGAAGAAAAGAAAAAATCTATCCATTAACACCGTACCACATCGTTTCAAGAGAGTGAAATCTGCCAGACGACTGCGTCGATGGGCACACCAAATTAATCAAGGTGGAACGTATATGGAAAAATTGGCACGGATTTCCGAATATACCTTGAATAATATGAAGGCTGCTCTAGATTCTCATTTAATTGTTCACGATATGGATCTTCGAAGATGGGCCTTACAAGCACAGAAAGAAATAGAATATAAAGATTTCCGATTTAAAGCTTCTCGTTGGTGGTTATGGAATTTTAAAAAAGTACACCGTATTACATCGCGCAAAATTAACAAGTTCATTACCCGAAAAACTCTGGAACAAAAAGAAGATCTACAAGAGAGTGCTCAACATTTTGTAAAAGATATCAAATCTCTTATAAAAGAATACGGTGTAAATAACATATATAATGCTGATCAAAGTGGCTTCCAGTTGGAAATTCATTCGGGCAGAACATTGGCCATTCAGGGAACAAAACAAGTAGAATGCCTTGTACAATCAGTTTCTTCAACAACTCACAGTTACACTATAGAACCAACGATATCGGCAGATGGAAAAATACTCTCACCGCTTTTTATGGTTATGAAGGTGAAATCGGGAAATTTCGGCCCGATAGTTGAGAGCAACCTATTCAAACCGGCCAATATTTACGTAACTGCATCGAAATCTGGAAAACTTACATCAGGTATTACGTAATTTATTAAACTTTGTAGGAGGGGTAATGTATATCGAGCACGAATGAACTATAACTAGCGTTTATTCGTGAGAAGGAATACAGGTGGTAATGGTGTGCGTGTGTATACGTGGGAGGAAAGAACCCAGGAGGGTTCGAACGCGGAGAAGCGTTGGAGGTGCTACCGGTCGGGCTGCTCGTAAGCGGTGCGGGAGCGTCGTCCCCAGGGGTGGTGGCGGCGGCCCTGGTGTGCCGGGGGCTGCTATTGTCCCGGATATAGTCGGAGGGCCGTGAGCGGAGGAGCCTCGTCCTCGTGGTAGTTCGCCGGATAGGCGCAGGGACGTGAAATCGTCGGTCGATGAGCCGCGATGTCGCTAGGGTGTTCACGAATGACGCTTCCCTAACGACGTTCGGGCTAAGAGCCTCGGTAGACTGAGAGTGATAGTGGTGTTCACGAATGACGCTTCCACTATCGCTGCTCGTGTCAAACAGCGAGGTCGTTCGAGTGCTAGGGTGTTCACGAATGACGCTTCTGCTAGCGGTGTTCGACTGAGACTCGAGGGGTAGTGCTGTTCATAAATGACGCTTCCACTACTCTCGGTTCGGTCTGGCGTTCGACTGAGACTTGAGGGGCAGTGGTGTTCACGAATGATGCTTCCACTGCCGAGACTCGTATTCGTCTGGCGGCAATTGCTCGCCGGCCGTCTAATATACCCCGTTTGCGGACCTTGCCGAAAGCCCGCTAATGACCGATAACCGTTAGGTCTTCGGGTGACGTGTCCTGGCTGCCTACGCGTCCCTCGTGACGCACTCGGAGCTTTCTCCGACCCTTGAACCGTCGGCAAGCTGGCGCATGCCGACTCGGCTGCATTCCACGCGTTACAACTTGCTATAATGTAAACATATCTTGAGTTAAAAATGGATATGCTAATGATGATACTTTACAATGCCTTATCTATTCTTACAGACCACTTCAAAATCTGGTTGGAAAAGGTTTTCTTCCCAACTGTTGGTCGAAAGAGTCTACTCTTGATAGATTCTTGGACTGGTCATTGTCCAGAAGCTGCGAAAGCAGCTACACCTCTTGGAAAAACTCTCACGATAAAAATCATACCGGCAGGAACAACAGGGAAAATTCAACCCCTGGATGTGTTCGGATTCAGAGTGTGGAAAAATTACGTTCGACATTTTTCTGACGCTGTTTTGCTTCTTAATCATGATCTCAATTTACATTTGAGAAATAATATAATTAAACTACAATCATTAGTACATAATCAATTATCTTCGCCACGGTATCAAAACTTGTTTCGATATGCTTGGTTCAAAAGCAATTATACAAATGAAAAACCAGAACAATTTGACAATACTGTTCCTTTTGCATTTGGGGATTCATCTCTACCGAAATGTGAAATTGAAGGCTGTACGGAAGTAGCAATAGTAAGGTGTTCTTGGTGTAAGAAATCACTATGTTTTAAACACTTTTTCGATGAGTATCACTACTGTGAAACCTATAAACCCTAATAACATGTCACAAAGTATTTATATTAATTGGAAGAGATACATGTATTTCATTTAATTTGTTAATAAAAATAAATGATATTAAATTTGACATCAATAGCATGAGTGCACCGTATTGTGGCAATGAATTGCGTCAGCTACAAATCCATTGTTCCAAAGATCCGATAAGATAAAAATAATCATCAGATACCTTTGATTACGGACGAATGTCGCAGTAAAGGATTAAAAATTAGAGATATCTATTCTTTTTGTTTATTGAGCCATAAAAATATATCTGACTATATTTGGACAATAGGCGTAAGGGCCACACCTCTGAATTAAATGCCGCAAACGTGATAATGAAAAGTAATCTGCTAGAGATAAAATGACATTATACATACGGGCCAAGAAATGGCGCAAATGAGACTATTATACCTGACATATGAAATTCATCAGGTTATATGTAAGTACATGTATACAAATAGCACCGATGGTTAAATGTTAAAATGGAATTAAAATCCGTAATATTGACGTAAATTCGATTATTTAAGTACTAATGCAACACTAGAAAGAAGAAGTTATAGTTATAATAGCACGATAATCGAGTTCAGAATCAGGGGGTAAGTAATCCCTTTAGAGCGGGATTTCGTTGAAATGCAAAAACACGTGTTCCTTAATTTTTTACCCTCTACAAAATGCAAATGGTTCGATCAAAATAGAAATTACAATTTTTCTATCACGGCAAGAAAATTGGTTTTGAAGGGGTAGTTCACCCCCTTCCCTTACATCCCCATTGGCAGATTAATGTGTATTTTCATTACTCGTTATAATGAATAATTTGCCATGGATCTCGTTCCCGTAGGTTCGGTGTTTCTACCTGAAACTGCAGAACCACCCGATGTTGGTCCTGACTTTGGGGGCGGTTTCACCCCTTAAAACCCTTTATGGGCAAATAAGAAAAAATACGTATCTCTTAGTTTTTAGTGGACTACAACATATTACAAGGAGATCGAAATCGGAGGCGGAGACCTACCTAACACTCCTTGTAAGCATAGTTTTGGTTATAACCGTATATTTATTGAGAAAATTCGATGTAAAAATTGAGGTGTGCAGGGGCAGACATTTGTGGTGTAAAGAGACACGGGTGCGCTCGCGACATCAGCGCTGTCGTGTCTGAGCGCGGAACTACTTGAACGAACATGCCGCAGCATGATAGCATTGATAGCAGCATGATAGTCTTGATAAGCAGAACTCAGCTGAGGAGAAGTGAGGTTTTTATCGTTTCTTTCGATAGTTTGGAAATGAAACACGGAAAACCTCTGTATTCGTTGATATGATGTTATTTTGATTTTTATTATCATACTAACTGTTCCCGTGCAATTAAAATCACGCGGAACTGTAGCGGACTACAAGGCGCGTTCGCATGGAGGCACTCGACTCCAGCGACGCCACGCAAGGCGCAATATCTGGACGGTGGATCGACGCAGCGATCACCATGCCCCTAGCGGCCAAGTCGTAGTCACGCTTCGGGTGACGAAGGCTGGACGCGCCGCGGAGGAACCACAGCTCTCTCTCGTCTACCAACTCTCGACCGCGACGGACGTCTGGACACACTTCGCTCCTCTATCGCCCCGCGTCCCGGACGGACGCTCAGACACAACTCTCTTGTCGTTTCGCATTAGCTTAGCCACGCCGATAGTTAATAAAGTAAACTCTGGTTAGGTCTATTAACTACCGTCTTCTCTCCCTTACGTTTGTTTCCATCGCGTTCTGTGGGAACCCCTAAGGTCCCACAGAACTATATACAATGCAGCCATCTGTCGAAATAAAAGAAAACTAACAATAATTGAGAACAAGCTTCAATCAAACACAGCTAGATGGCAGGGCCGAATATAAGGTACCTAATTGTTACTCATAATTATTTAATTAAAAAAAGCTGGATCGAAGAAAAAGTAATTTTCGTCAATTCTTTACAGAAGCATAATTATATCGATACCATTTTTATTAAGGTTAGATACATTATTTAAGCGAAAAGAGGAACAATATATGTGGCCTTACTGAAATGTATATAATATATACGATTCACGTGGCGCCATCTATTATAACCACGCTACAAAAACTACGGAAGAATATAATAGAAACCTTCAGAGGTGTTCCGTGTTCCATTTGATATACTATGAGAAAATAAAAATATCCCATACCCCCCCGTATGTGTGTCTCACTCTGTATTGGCCAGTTTGAAGTTACCTTGGGGGAGGCTTGGTCGGTACTTGAGTCATTTAATACCGGTAGAAGTCGAGTCGGTAGTTAGAGTTGGTGTCAGTTCGGGAGATCGAAGCGTCTAACCTCGAAATTATGAATTTGTGAATAATGGAAATTACTCACCATTATTCACAAATTCATAATTTCGAGGTTAGACGCTTCGATCTCCCGAATTGACACCAACTCTAACTACCGACTCGACTTCTACCGGTATTAAATGACTCAAGTACCGACTAAGCCTCCCCGAAGGTAACTTCAAACTGGCCAATATAGAGTAGGACATACGGTATAAAGAAGTGAAACCTCAAAAAAAGCCAAAAAGACGATTTTTCGTTTTCTCTCAAAAAGTGTATTTTTAAAAATTCCGAAAAAATTTGAAGAGGTGTATTTTGATGAAATACACATTCTCAAATTTTGTGGCGGTGAAGTTTTCTCGTATACGCGAGAAAAAAAATTTTGAAAATTTTAGGAATTTTTTAAAAATCGGGAAAAGCGCGAGATAAGTCAACAAGTTTTTTTTTTTAAGTACAGTTTGACTTACTTTGCAGCCACATTTTTTTTGTAAGAGTATCTGCAATAGCGGCCGAGAGAAAAATAATAAATAAAAAATCACGTTTTACACGACTTCTCAGGAACTGCTTGAGGTGGGGAGCTAAAATTTTGGTCAAATTTTTTTTTCAAAGAGATGTTCAAAGGACTCTTGTTTACGAAAAGATTTCATTCGAAGGCAGATTGACCATGCTTATCCTGCTACAGCCTTTCATGGAAATCGGTCTAGTGGTTTAGAAGTTATGATGAGAACACCATTATTTTTGCACAACTTTGACACCCTATATCTTTGTTAGTATGGAAGACCGGGATTCATTTGGACACTCTTTGGAATTCTGTGATAGTCTTTTTGTGCATAAAAAAAATATTTTTTTTCTTGTACATAGGTAAACTTTAGGGGAATGTCGTCAGGGTTGGCCATAGTTTTGATTTTTGCCCATAATTTCCACGTGAAAAAGAATTCTTATAATTACTGCGCATTCTTAGAAACGTCCGGAAAAAAAGAAAACTTCTCCGAGATATTACGAATTGATTGGATGAAAAATTAAGAAGTAATGGATATTTTTTTAAAATTAGAAATACTGTCAAGGTTGGCCAGTGCTGTCTAGATTGGCCAGCCGCTGAAAATCGACGAAATATAGACGCTAAATTATTCTGAATCGCAGTTTTGACAAATGAAGTAGCTAGTCGTCATTTTCGCGCACTTCAAATGCACTTCTCTTTTGCATTCAAAGCATGCAACGGAATTTTTACTATTCAAGCGATAAGGTATCGCTTCCAAACAGATGAAGCAAAAGTCCTTGTCTTCATCCGAAGAGGGCTTTTTCTGTACTTTTTTGGGTGGACGACCTCGTTTTTAACGTTTTGTAGCATCAAACAATGACGAAGTGTTGCTATTATCACGAAAAGAAAAAGAAATCACGGTGACCAACCCTGACTATACGAATGGTCCAACCTTGACGACAAAGACCAGGACCATATCGCATCATACCACAACCAAACGGGTTATCAAATTGAATTATCCTCTTGGTTTATTCCTAAAGGATAACCATATGACTGTACTGTACTGTACTGTACTTAGCATTTACCGGGCACTCAGTCCTTTTTAGACCATTGTACCCGAGCCACCCTTGGGGCAACTCAGACAGAGAGAGGGGTCCTCCCTCCGCCCACGACCCCCGGTGAGCCCAGGGCTTCCATGCAGACGGCCATGCAGGAGTCCCCTAGCCCTCCCAGGTGTCCCAACCAGAGGGGGGCCCCTCCCTGTCCTCACTCACTGGGGAAGGGGGTCGTCCATGCAGAAGCCCCCCTCCCCACCCCGAGTACAGCCGGTCTTAGCTCGATCCCCGGATCCCGAAAAAATTATTTTTCCGCAAGCCGGGATTCGAACCCTAGACCTATCGCCCGAGCAGTCTTCGAGAGGCTAGCATTTAGACCACTCGGCTACTGCCGGCGACGAACCATATGACACACTTATATGCTTACTTTGACGATTGCATGTTTTAGATCCAAGTTCTGATACCGTATTCACTGATACAGGAAAACTTTTTTCGTCTTTCCCAAGCCACTGACAATGAGTACACAACACGTTTTAATTTCACGCTTCAAACTCGGTGTTTCCACGAAAAGTTTGCTGTTACCAATAGAAGTTTTACCACGCTTGCAGATAGTTGAAACTAGTTTTATAATCTGAAATATCGCGAATGGCCGACCTAGACGACAGGCCGACCCTGACTACATTCCCCTATACATTTGTTTAACTATGTAAATTTATCTGAAATTTTTGTACAGTTTTTTTGCATCAATTTTCTTATTTTTTTCTGGTGGGTTTTTGTCCAATTGTTCCCCAGCATGAGGTAGTTTTAGACAGCACCGGGGCACATCTGGACGCAAGCGAATATACCATAAAAATTTTCTTAAAGTATTTATTCATGTTTTTAAGGCACTTTAAAGTTAAATGCAGTAAAAAATTGTTAAGACCAAATTAACAAATTAAGTAGGTAGGTAAAGAAATAAGAGTAAAGTAACATATTTGAGTTGAAAAAACTATTCTACTTGATATCCATCAAACTGCACATTGAATTTAAAACAAGCAGTCAATCTGGAGGTCACCCCCACTTGACAGGGCTTTACCAACTTTGCCACGACATCTGCACGGTCAACTGTAGATTTGTCGTCTGCCTGTGGATAGACAAAACCAAGGTTTCCTTTTTTTCTGAGAAACTTCATTTCATATGTCGTATTATCTTCTAGATTAAAAACTTCACCGATGTAGTACCTCATGGTTTTCTTTGTTGGAAACTTAACCAGCAAAAATTCACCGATACATATTTTGTCATCATCAAGTAGTGATAATATATCATGTTCCTCATTTTCTTGTATGCTGAATCCGAAAAACTCTTCTCAGGAATAAAATCAGTATCACTGAAGTCTTCTGAATCAGATCTCAAAGCTTCTTTCCTTTTCTTCTTTCTTTTTTGAACAGGTCACACTTGCATTTTATTTTTTCTCATATTTCCATTGAAAACAGTCCTTTTTACTTTTGGTGTTGCTTTTAATAGTTTTTCTGCTTCTATTTGTTCTATTAACTTTTTTTCTGGGGTAGGTACTGGTATATATTGTTGATTTTTTTCCTTTTGATTTTCTAGTTTTATTTCTCTGCCCTGCTTTGGGGAACGGTCTTATGTCGGTAAGTTTAACATCTGGGAGTCCACTTCTGATACATTGACACACCTTATCCAAAACAATCTCTAGAATTGACAGAGCCAAGTCTTTTGCAAAAGCTACTTGGGTTAAACATTCATTTGTATTTTGGTTATCTGTCTTACTTGAGGGCAAATGTATCGACGAAGTCCCGTCTAATGGATTTTCTGGCTCTATATTATTTTGAGTTTCTACAAATTGAGGGCGATCTGTCACAAAGGAACTGGTAATGTCTTCTTCGCGAAATACAAATCTGTCAATTGGCCACAAATACCTATTTTCATAAAAGCTTTCGTTATGTTGTACATATTAAATGTTTATAACTACGGTCCAGAGGTAAGCCTGGCAATGTCAGAAATTTTGATGACTGCTCCACCATTTGCTGCTCAATAATCATTAAAGGCAACTTTGCATTTACTTTTAAATGGGCCGTAGATTCCAACGTCAAGTGGCTGCATCTTGTGTGTGCAATGTGGTGGGAATGATAATAAGGTTATGCCACTATCTCTGCAGTAGCTAATGGCAGCAAGCAAAACATGACTTTCATGATTGTCAACTAATAACAGCAGAAGATTATCTACTGATGAATTTGTATGCTTTTGAATGTGTTGTAAGACCTCTAAATATATAAACAGGCGGGAGGGATACACCAGTTGCCGAAACAATTCCACAAAATGTTACCAACGTACCGCTCTCGGCTGATACGATTTGCCCTATTTGCTTTTTGCCAGTAGGTGCTATAATTCTGGGGGCCTGCAGGACTGTTGGAATTCCTGTGTTTTTTGTCCATGTTTATTATTCTCTCTGGAGAAAACTTGAACTTTTCTTGCACCTCTAAATATTTGTCAAAAAATCTGTTTACGTTGGTTTCATTGAAGGCTGCGGCACGCTGAAGGCTTGTATTTTCAGACTTTCTATATGACAAGGAGGGATGCCTTTGCATATACCCCCACATTTACTCTTCGCTTGCAAGACCGTTTGCTGCCCAAGAAGGTGGAAATTTCTTATTCAACTTTGCAGCAAACTCATAGGCTAGTTTTCTGGTATTCTTGTATGTTAATCCATACTGTATGTCTAAAGATCTTTTCGAGTATTCTTCCAGTTCATTTTCTTCCGACGAATTAAATATATAAGTCGAGCAGCGTATTTTGACTTTTTGGTATCAGAGGTGTTTTTAGTAGTATCTGACTCACATTACCAGAGTCGTTTTCATAACTCCTAATTGATCCTTTGAGTTTATTTTTCAGTCTGAAGAATAATGTTGACTTATTTATATTGAACTGTGCTTCCGCATTTTTAATAGAAATTTTGTTACGTAGCACTTCTTCCATTGCCCGATCAATGGCCTCTTCTGAAATAAGTGCCCTGTCAGTTTTTCGTTTGTAACGTTGCATCATTTTCTGTAATAAGCTATGTATGGTGAACATAATGCAGCACAAGCAATAGGCAAAACTATCTTATGGGGTACAATTGAAGGGCTTATTGGAAAAACGTGACAAGCCACAAAATCATTTTATTGGGAAGACGAGCTTTGAAGTTCTAAAAAAATCTGCAAAATGCATATTTGATTAATATAACCCCTCAGTCAAAATCAAATATCAAATATGCATTTTACAGATTTTTTATATGCAGATTACAGATTTAATATATGAACTAGAGTTCATATATTAACGTCTACAATCTCAAAGTATTAACCTTTATGTGACTGGGAAAAAAAACACCTTCTAATGACGCTGTAGGTACCCGGGTACCAACTATGATTTAAGTTGAAATTAGCTATTTAAAGAGTTTGGATTTGCCATAAATATAGTGGAAAGTTGAAAACACAAATTTATTGTAAATTTTGATGCCCGTTGCTGATCTCAATCTTGCGCAGTGCTCCACGCACTGAAAGTTACGTAGACAACCTTAGACCCGTCTGAACAATTCTAACGGCGAGCTGTGAGGGAGTCAGTACTAATGCATTTTACGTTGTCGTGTAAACAAGTTGAGAGAGAGTGGTCGTAACAAGTAGAAATTTACTGTTTATCGTTTGCTTCAAGATGGCAGATATTGATGGCCAAGTACCAATTCCATAGAAATGGTACTTGGCCATCAAATAATGCAACCTGTCGAAGTAGACAAGGATCGGCAGCCCCGTGACGCATCTGGACGCATTCCCGTTGTTGGAAGTTGCTATTTATGTCGAAAGTTGCACCACAGACAATGCAAAACCAGAGAGTCGTGCACTTCTTGCATAAAGCCAGTTTGCAATGAACATTCTGTGAGCAAGACCGTTTGCGAAACTTGTAATCTACAGGCTGATTAGACTTTTGCAATAATTAATATATTATTTTTATATTATATACTTCTTAGCCAATAAAAATAAAATGAAAACGTTTTCTTTGTTTTTTATACCGTAAACCGTACCGTTACCGTACCGTACCGTTATTATTAATTCTGTGGAAAATACGTAAAAGTACCCCGGTACCTAAACCGTCATTAGAGGGTGTAAACATTTCAAATAATAATTTCTCGCTGAAATAATAATTGCAGTAACCAAACAATGTTACATAATATACTAAATAGCTAGTTTAGAGATCTCGCAGAACCACCACGTACAACGGCTCTTAATACGCAAATGAACACTGTCTAAAAATACAAAAGTTACTCGGGTACTTTCTCAGTCACATAAAGGTTAAAAGAAAATGCAAGGGACTACTACAAAGTAAACTGTTTATTTTTTAACAGAATGTGGCTTGTCACGTTTTTCCAATAAGCCCTTCAATTGAACAGTCCAAATGTGCCCCAGACGAAATTTCCAAATGTACCCCGGATTTTCAGTTTGTTTGTTTAAGGTGCTTAGTTTGGTCCAAAAAAATCGATTTTTCAAAAGTGTTTTTATTTAGTAGTAGAAAACAAACACTACGTATTCCAAAAAATTTGAATAAAAAATTCGCAAAATTGACCGAGTTACAAGTGTGTATATACCTGACCTAGCGTTTTCAGGTAGACAGGTGCACGCTCCCTTCAGGAATTGATGACTGCACGTACATAAGTATAGGAAAAGGTAATTATCACCTGCGCATATTCAGTTCAATGAAACTCAATATCATGCTGAGTTTGGTACGATCTTTCCGTTACCTGCGCTGACCCGGTCAACACTGTCCTGTCTACCTGAAACTTCAAACGCTGTTTTCTCACAATTACAACTACTTCTTCAAATGCCGTGCCAAATATATTTCAAAAACTACTGAACCGATTTTAATGTAAATTGTCTCAATTGCTTTGTAAAGATTTTATCTCGTCCCTGAAACTCATAACAAATTTGTTTAATTAATAATTTTTTCTTGGCAATCACAAAACCAGGACGAAATTACTTGAAAAATCACACTCGTAATTTAAATTGTTGTAAAATTGTTAATTATAAATATTTCTCAAAACCACCGGTCACAAGGACGAGATTGAATCTTCTAGTTTAAGAATTTTCTTCATTTTTTGCTTTCAGATGAAATCCGAACGAGAATTTTTTATCACCTTAAAAGGCATTCATAACACACCTGCCGGATTCAATGACCAATAACTTGTAAAAAACACAATATTTTTAAGTTTTTCTTTTTGATAAATTTTGTTAAAAGTGTGTATTTGTAATAACATTTTATAAATGAGTGTTAAATTAATGAAATATGTGAAAAAAAAATGATTTAAAATAATCATTTTTTCAGGCCGTCTAGGTATATATAGCACCTTAAAGCAATTATGAAAACAATAAGGCAGTTACTTAGAGGTTAGAAACAGATGATGCTTCTAAAATGATTGTACTGTTGAAGTATAATTAACAAAATCATGCAATATCAACTACTTAGTCTGTAACCCAACTTTTAATAACAGTAAAAAAGCTTACCTAGATGAGCAGAAACGTACACAGAGTGATTATTTTCTTTATAAGTAAAATAACGGCCACTTTGTACCGGCATTTATTTAATACTATGTCAAGGAGTCTAGGGCTCTAACGGCAGCCTCCGGAATTAGATCTAGAGCGCCTTTGAAATGTCCAAAAGTGCCCCGTGTCCAAATGTGCCCCGGCCTCCCCAAATATTTTTAAAAAATTTTCTTATGAAAGTCGACTTTATTTTTGTTGTTTTAGCACATATGTGCCTATAATTATGAAAGTGGTCTAAGTCAAACTTTAAAAAAAATGAGTTTAACTGTTATTAATTTAGTTTAAAATAATGTGATGTGAAATAACTGATAAACTCACTTTTTTTTTAAATTTTGACTTAGACCACTTTCATAATTATCAAAATTAATGTACTTAAACCTGGACCACCCTGTATATTCTGAAGAAATAAACAGAACTGATTAAAATGTCATAGTATTACTATTGTTGATTACTCGTTTCGCGTTTTCTTTTCTACCCATCAGTTTCGAAGTTTCACTTCTTCCGAACGTGGCGGCAACGTGATCGTTTTGTTTTGTTGTTCCGTTGTCTGTGCAGATATAGAAATTGTTTAAAAGCATATTTTTACCTGTCACAGTTGTGACATCTAACTTTCCCCTCGTGACTTCGTCCGCGTACGAAATAATCTCGTTCCCTATATTTTACCTCCAGGGAGTAGGTATATGTATAGGTAGTAGGTAGGTATATAAAAACACGGGCATACTCGAATGCAACGTTATGTCAAAATTTCAAAGCAATCGGCGAAGAACTTTCAGAGATTTATGATACTTACATTTTTATTTATTTACCCCCTTAAGGGAGTAGGTATATAAAAACACGCGCATATTCGAATGCAACCTTGTGTCAAAATTTCAAAGCAATCGGTGAAGAACTTTTGGAGATCTTAGATTTTGTACAAACGAACAGTTACATTTTTATTTATATAGATTAAGTAATCTGCTGTGTATCATCAGTTTTTATGAATTTATCACTTTTTAATTCATTCATTACTATTCGGTTACATCGTTTTAGAATGCATCCTAATATTTCTATGATGTAATTTATATAATGATATGAATGTATGCTTACCTTTAATCCTTAAATATATTTTAAGGTACCTCAAGAGAGTTTCGCATGTTTAAATTTCCCAAAATAATATTAATATACGTTTCAGAAATATTTCTAAATTATTTGGAAATAATTCAATAAAATATTCCGTGAAATAATTCTGAAATATTTAGAGAATATTTTGTGAAAGTTACACCAATAAGTATATTTTGAAACATTTCCGAAACGTTTTCGAAATATTTCTGTAACATTTATTAGAATATTTTAACATGAAATGTTCTCGAAATATTTCATCTGTGGATTCTTTGATTCGAATTTGGAAATTGGTTTTTTGGCAACTTTTATGTACCCTTTAACGTACTGTATACCGATTCAAATTTGACGACTCCAAAAACATTCATACGTACATATATCAAATTCTATTAGTAAAATACGTTCCGATAAAAAATGGATAAAACAAAAGTATAAGAGTAAATTACACTGTGCGTAATTAATAATAAATTACGAAGCTTATTTCTGTCACCCGGGTTATGATTACTTTTTAAAAAGACAGAATTTTTCTTTCCATATATGAACCATCTAGAACCTTTCATAAGAAATTAATACAGTAGAACTCCAATTATCCGAATCAATTGGGACCGGACCCCATTCGGATAATAAAAAATTCGGATAATTGGACTTTTCCTAAAAAAAGGGTATATATTTAAAAAAAAGGATATGTATTTTAAAGAAAAGGAGCTTATTTTCGGTATAGTATGCATTTTTAATCAATTAAATGAAAAGGCGACACTTTTACATGTTATGTAGCGTACTTACAAGTGCTGTACATTATTTTGCTTGCATTTCCGTCTTACAATTTTTTTTTCTGAAAGCGATTCGGATAATCAGCGATTCGGATAGGGTCAAGTGGTGTAAAAATGAGGCTAGCAAAATTTGTAGTAAAAACGAGACACTCGTACAAATAATACTAAAGTACATTCTGTTTTAGTTTAAAAATCGAAAACTTGGAGTTTAATATAATTATTACGTTGTCCCATATTGAAAAGTGTTCAAAAACATCGGAATAAATGTTTTAAAAAATGCAACGAGAAACGTGGTGAAATGCGGGCGTAAAACTTTCATGTCGCGAGTTAAAACTTTTCCAGTAGCGCGCTCATGCGAAGTCGGAAGCGCTCGGTGATAGTCGCATTCGACGAGGTATATTGTGCTGCATTCAAGAACTAAAGTTCGTTGCGATATATCATCGCGTTCATGTATGACGTACAACAACAAAGAAGGCAAAAAACGAGACAAGCGAAGGTTGAAAAACGAGATAAGCGAAGGTCAAAAACGAGACACGGTGTTCCGTCGCACGGTCGATGGAATTTGACACAACGGTTCATACCGCTTGATATCATTGCAAATCTAACATAAGTGAAGCATTAATTTCGAATGAATCCCATCATCGGTCATAATGACAAGGCAAGCTGTATGTTTCGACGAATCCAGGCTATTAATGAGCTCGCAGTCCCACACCTTTCCGGAAAGAACTCATTTCCGAACGAGTAGTAAAATCTACGTTTGCTAGTACGGGAATTTACCCTTGCAATAAAGATAAATAACCTATACATCGATTGGACCCAGAAAAAAATGAAGAGATACCAGAACGGAGAACCTAATCTTGAAAACCCGACCAGTATTTTTGTAGATGAACAAGTGGAACCGGAACTATTACCCTCACTGGAAACAAATAACACATTAGTTGCTGTTGCTGGACCGTCAATGGAGATCAATGATATAAATCCATTAACATCACCATCGTGTTCAACTCACAGTAACACAAGCACCGAACGTCTTTCATTTAAGTCACTCCTACTGTCAAAAATTAAAAGAACAGTTCCATCAACTCAGAAAAGAAATGAAATTAATGGCACTCTTTTGACCTCAAACGAATTTTTAAGTGAGATTGAGAAAAAAATATGAAAAATGAGAAGAAACTTGTGGAAAGAAATAAGAAAAAGCCAAAGAAGATAAGGAAACCAAGTGAGTCTGATAGTGAGGATTACGAGGACGTTAAATTAGACAATGAAAGCGACGTTGAAAATCTTACTTTAGAAAATATTGTTAATGATGAAGAGGACTGGTGCGATTTCGAGAATAACGAAGCAAATGAACCGTTACCAATGAAACAAGGTGACTACATCTTGATGAAATTTGCTAGTAAATGCAAGGACGTTTTCCATGTAGCACAGATTGAGGAAGTAGGAGAGGAAGACGTCGATGTGTTAGATACCTTCGACGCAACGGTAACAAGTTCTTTTAACTAATGATCCCAGAAAAATATTCTGTACCCACAAGACTGATATAGAATGTAAACTTCCTACCCCAACTGTCCAGGGAGGAACACGGCGTACTGCTAAACAGTTCTTATTTACCATTGATTTAGATAAATATAATGTTAAATAATGTTATAATTAAAGTTAAATAAATAAGGTACACCTACTTGTTTCAGAATGTATTATTTTACCAAAGAAAAAAATAATTTAGTTTTAACAGTTAATGAAAGGAAAATATATGTTATGTAATATTTCAGAGCACCATATTTTGGTTATTTGTCACAATAAAAAACTGAAAATATTTGCAGTTGATTGTATATTTAACCTTCTATGTCACGCATTTAACCTACCCTCCTAAAGTGGTTTGATTTATGTAAAACTGGCGTGTCTTGTTTTTCGCCTGTGCTGTCTCGTTTTTGCCCAAAACCGGGGTTAAAATCGAGACACGTATTTCATTTTTTTTACTTAGATTTTGAAGCAGTTTGTCAAAATTGATAACGGATATATGTGGTGTTTTTCAAAAAGCGTTATTTCCATTTGGCATATTTTTGCAAGAAAGCAAGTCAAACAGCTGCACTACCTCAGTAGACGAATTTTTTGGAAATAACGCTTTTTGAAAAACACCACATATATTCTACATGTAAGCTATCATCTTACATAAAATTGGCGAGCCGTTTGGAGTATTCTTTGCTATGAAAAAACTAAAAGATTTAAAAAGTGTCTCGTTTTTACACCACTTGACCCTAGTCGGAGTACGGATAATTGAAGCTCTACTGTATTTACAGTGATGCCCAATTTTCTTTTCGATTTTTTAAAAATGTTTTCAATCATTTACTGTCGATGTTCGAAAAAAAATGTTAATTTAAATATTTCATGAATGATATTAGTAAATATACATTTTGCCAGAAAAGAAGAGAGTATTAACATGACATTCTAAACAGTTTGTTTAGAATAAATTAATGACACACCAGAATATTTACTTAATATTTTTGTTTAGTAATATGTAGCATTGATATGATTGATTCAACGTGACATCATGATAAAACATCTGCGATGATCCATTCGTTCTATTTTGAATCAATGATATTTCAACCTAGATATTCTGAATATTAATTTATATTGAATACGTCATTTTTAGAAATTGCGTAATAGCGTTAACAAAGTGGTGTTACTGTTGCATATTGACAAGTACCTACGTTCTAACTACGATAGAGCAGTTTTAAATATTTATCTAACATAACTTACAATTATCTCAAAACTGAATGGCCGCATCAGGTAAAATCCATCACTGGGAATGTTGAGGAGTGGCTGTGGCCATACTTCACCCTGGGTCGGGGAAACCCAAGATCCTCGATTTCTATCAAACTGCGGATTAGACTCCGTAGTCCACCACGTAAAAAATATTAAACATGCTACTAGAAGAGTCCAAACCCACATTTTTCTTGTGTTAATATCAGCAGTGAAACTCAAAACTATTGTGCAACTATTAGGAAAGCACCGTATTTCAGAATGCATTCACAACTGAAACGCACTGAAAGATTTGAATGTACGTACTGCAGAAGCTATGGACAGATAAGCTAACCGGCTGATAGAACTATCGCACGGCATACTCATCTTCCCCCCCCCCCCCCCCCTTCAAGCCACTGTTCAAGTGGGAATAAACAGCTATTGTAATCTTACACGTGACAACTTCATCAACATCATATTGAAGGCGTCATTGTTATTATATTATTTGAAACGATGGAAGGAATGATAATTCGAAATATAAATAATTTTTTAAATAAAAAATGTATGATTAACGATGGGAAACAAATCATTAAATTTATTCATTTTGAATAAAACAGTATTCAGGATTTTACGTATGTTTGATGTTCATTAATATAATTTAAAAAATGTTCCAACCACAAACTATTTTGATCTTGGTTCATTTTGAATTGTCCTACATAGCATAAAATATTTTAAAAATATTCCATAGAAAAAATACCAGAGAAATGTTTTATGGAACATTTCTAACGTATTTTTACATCCATTATAGAACCTTCTAGTGAAATGTTGTAGGTATTTCATGAAATCTACTTGAAATATTTCTATATATATAACATTTTATAAATATTTCCCAAAATATTCCATTGACAGATTACAGCGAATGTTGAAATCTCGCAGAAATGTTTCATGAAATGTGTGCAATTTTTTATACAAATTATAATAAATATTTGTTCATACATTCGTTGTTTTCTATGCTAGGGGTTCAATTCTTGCCCTATTGTCATAATTGTCAGCCATCTCTAGGTTTATTCGACGAATTTAAACAAACTGGTGATTTTTATTGGGGCGATAGGAGATAAAACAAAAAGAACCGGAGACCACGCAACGTGATGTATAAATTGAAAGAACTTTATTTGCCTTTGCGGGGCGTCGTTAATAGCGCACACGCCGAGAACGAATGGTTACACACAGTATAGATAGCTAAGAAGGCAAGTACTAAAATACAGGATGTTTCAAAATTCAGTATAAATATTTGAAAGGCGTATTTTTGAGATCAAAATAAGACTTTTTTTTCCTATAAACATGTGTCCTAAAATACACGCCCTTCAAGCTACAGCCATCTTAATTTTCGTAAAAAAAAATCGATTATTCTCAATTCTGACTCCATTTTTAGGTCAACAAAACGATTAGAGCACTCGTCGTCTGAATATAGCATTTTAAAATTTTAATAATATACCCACTAAACATAAAACAGTGAAAACTTTATATTTTAACAGAAGATGTGGAAATTATAAATGTTTACAATCGAAATCTACGAAAGAAAGAAAGTAGAAAGAAATAAAAGCACGCTCAGTAATAATTAATTTAGAACATTTATGAAACATATTGCAAGCATTATATTTCGACGAAAAATTAAAACTTTACGTGTTACAAAGAATATTTGTGTAATGTTTTTCAAAGGTTTTGCGAATAATATTAAAATTAATTTAACTTAACTAGGTAATAATCAGGCCAAACAACAACAACAATCACTCTACGTCTGGCGTTTCGGTTCCTCTTCGAACCCTCTTCACAGACGTAATAATAACCCCACAAAAACAGATTCTCTGTAAAAAAAAAGGCGGCACTGAATGAACATGCCGCCTTTTTTTTACAGAGAATCTGTTTTTGTGGGGGGATTTCATTACTTTTTGGAATTTATTCATCAGGAGAATACGTACATGTAGGAGAATAGCTGTTTATTACCACCAAATTAAAGTCTCACATTTTATAACGATACGAGCCAATTAATTATAACCACGTTACTTTTGATTTATTCTCGTGATATTTTGAAAGGGATTTATAAACTACAGTGTGCTCTTATATTTTTCACTTTGCTTTAGTATTTTGGAGAAATAAAACATACCGCTTTCGAATTTATAGGCCATCGGATTTTTCTTATATTTTGGTCGTCTACAGAAATCCACACATGTAGACATTTTACCTTTAACTCTAAGTATACTCTTCCAATAACCGCGACGAATTGTTTCATCCCATGTAAAGATACCACTTATGACAGTATATATGTTGTTACATATTAACTCGAGACGTTGGAATAGTTTTAAGAAATCCTTTTGCATGCACCGCTAAAATTTTGCCCTTACTCGTAAATAAACCCACAAAAACAGATTCTCTGTAAAAAAAGGCGGCATGTTCATTCAGTGCCAACAAAAATTGATACGTAAAATACTCTCCAAAAAAGATTTGAAATCAATTAAGATCGCCATGTTCAAGATTTATATATAAAAAGTAAAAGGCATCATTTGAAAGGAAAATTATTGTAACTCGTTACTAAAAAATTCGACTAAAAAAATTTATAAACAAATTTTCATAAAAAAGAACTTGCCGCGTTTAAGTTTTCATATTTTGTCCACTATACCGAATAATTTGCAGTGCTTGGACGGTGCTAGAGTGATTCATAAATTGCACTGCCGAAGTCAAATTCAGAGAAATTCAGAAGGCCCCCGCCTGATCGGTTTCTCGTGCGACGTTCGGTATACCGGTGCACAGTGGTCAATTTCCGTGATTTAGGTGGAATTAATTAAATGAATAAACGGATTCATGCCAAATTTGGTATAGAGGGGTTTTTTGGGTCGCTGATCACGAATCTAAAGTCAGATTTTAAAAATTCAAAATGGCGGATCCAATATGGCGGACGAGGTTTTCAAAAATCAACGGATTCATGCCAAATTTGGTATAGAGGGGTTTTTTGGATCGCTGATCACGAATCTGAAGTCAGATTTCAAAAATTCAAGATGGCGGATCCAATATGGCGAACGAGATTTTCGAAAATCGATGCGTCGCTGTGTTTTGCAGTACAACATAATAAAAATAAATCAAGTTGATAGTATGTTACAAAAACTGTAATATATAGACAATGAAGATGTGATTAATGTGTTAATATTATTACATGAAAACTTAACAACACTCTTCCTCCTCATCATCTTCATCACGGTTATCATCAGAACCCCCTCTTGTGTAAAACTCTCTTGGGGAATGTGAAGAAGGGATCTAACTTCTTTCGAAAGAGTTCCATTGTTCCGGATTTGTAAAGGTCTAATGCTGCTAATAACAGGATCCGATGATATTAACTCTTTCAGGATGGCCGCCGTATATGTACAACGTTATGTAAAACGTACATGTACGGCGGCCGTTCTGAAAGGGTTAACCCACACACACACACACAATGAGTGTAAAATTTCTTCATTACACTTCGTTCTGGAAACTTTTCTGGTATAATGCTCTCGATATTTTCTAAATTCCTTATGCCTAGCTTCTAACGCATCTTCGGACAATTGGCCAATTGGACAGATTAGGTAATCTATTACAGCTGCACCATGGATAAGAATTTTGTGCAGACTTACAGGCATTGGATACCAAGGATACAAATTCACATAGTGTTTTGCAGTTTCTATGTTATACTTTTCGAATTCTGCCAAATTGAAAGAATATCCACTTGACAATGCATCTAAAATTGTGAAAAAACGTACTATGAGATTTTTTAACTATTCTAGTTATTTCTGACACCTTCTCTGCATTTTTGAAAAACCGTCTAGCAGTATTTCCATCCTTCGTGTTGCCCTTTCCTTGAACAACCACAACCACAGTAACAAATTAAAATAATTTTTCCAGGCGACAAATGGCGACTATATGTTTCTTATAATTTTATAGTAGACACTCTAGCCTACGAAACACAATAACACTTTGAAACTTTATGAAACTTTTTTTGTAATTCAACAAAAAGATATTTAAACACACATGCCATTTTTGAGAAACCTTTCCGCCATATTGGATCCGCCATATTGTTTTTCGAAATTTTGACTTTGGATTCATAATCAGCGACCCCAAACATCCCCGAGTACTCAATTTCACCTAGATTCGATCAATTATTGAGGAACATTTCCGCCATATTTGATCCGCCATATTGTTTGTCTAACTTTTGACTTTGGATTCGTAATTAGCAACCCCAAAAACCCCCGAGTACTCAATTTCATCCAGATTCGATCAATTTTTGAGGAACCTTTCCGCCATATTGGATCCGCCATATTGTTTTTCGAAATTTTTATTTTGGATTCGTAATCAGCGACCTTAAAAACCCCTGAATACTGAATTTCACCTTGATTAATACGCGTTTTCGAATTTTGGCCAGCTTTCCGGGATTTCGTCCCACTGTGCATCGCTTGTCAGAACAGTTAAAAATGAAAATAATTCTTCCAGATGACAAATGATGACTATGTGTTTATTATGATTTTATAGTACACACTCTAATCTATAAAACACAATAACATTGGCTTTGAAACTTTATGAAACTTTTTTTGTAATTCAACAGAAAGATATTGAAATACACATGTCAATAAAATTAAATAATTTAGAAGTGTCCCGCATATTTTACTTACCGAATGTATGTTTTAACGTAGATAAAAACACAACCTAACAATACCAAAACACAATAATGTATCACGACAAACCGTACCAACGATATCGATATAATTAATCACGGTAGACTAAGTACGTCAACCTAATGCTACATCTTTGGTTGTGCGCCGTA
Organism: Xiphydria camelus; assembly: GCA_963678675.1. Lineage (NCBI taxonomy): Eukaryota > Metazoa > Arthropoda > Insecta > Hymenoptera > Xiphydriidae > Xiphydria > Xiphydria camelus. The sequence continues at coordinate 16,799,873 of OY783201.1, forward strand.
TCGAGCATAGCGTGTTTAGACCTGCAACTTCTATAGCATATTATGCTACAGTTATTTAGCTAACTACATACATAACTATTTTCGAGATTTGTAAAATTTATTTTCGTACATTTTTTCCACCTACATCACGGAAATTGACCACTGTGCGGTGGTATCATATAAGTGTATGAATTTATTTAAAATCATAAGTGCATAAACATCGAATGTAATTCTCTGTAAATTTTTTATTTTGAAGGAAAAAACGCGGCAAGTTCTTTTTTATGAAAATTTGTTTTTAAATTTTTTTAGTCGAATTTTTTAGTAACGAGTTACAATAATTTTCCTTTCAAATGATGCCTTTTACTTTTTATTTATAAATCTTGAACATGGCGATCTTAATTGATTTCAAATCTTTTTTGGAGAGTATTTTACGTATCAATTTTTGTTGGCTTCAACTTCCAGTGATTAAGTAATTACTGCAGAACGAGTAGGTTACAAGATTTTCATGAAGTTTTTGACGGTTTTCTTGCATGTCCCCTTTCATAAGGTGCAAACAAAGAGGATGTAACTCAGTAGATAAGCTAGGCGGGTTCGGGGGCACCCACGTGACCAAAAATGGCGGGAGATTTGAATTTTGCGGAAGTGCGCATGCGCCGTGTTGGGAAATTTGAATTCGCGCATCACGTGACCTAACGGAGCTCTGCCATTGGTCGAATCCCCACTCCTCGACCCCCGCCAGGTGACGCCACTGTCGGTGGTGGTCAACGCCAGGTGTCGCCACCGTAGGCGGTGGCCATTTTGAATTTTGCGGAAGTGCGCATGTGCCATGGCAGGAAATTTGAATTTGAGCATCATGATTGGTCGAACCCCCACTGAAATTTGTGTTCGCGCATCATGATTGATCGATCCCCACTCCTCGACTCCCACCGTCAACGCCAGGTGGCGCCACTGTCGATGGTAGTCAACGCTAGGTTTCGCCACCGTAGGCGGCGGCCATTTACTCCGACGGAGCTCAGCCATTGGTCGAACCCCCACTCCCCGACCTGATCCATTGGTCGAGGTCAATGCCACCATCCCACTCGAACAGCTTATCGCGTACAGGTTTCGACTTGTTCCGAGCAATCTTGCTACGCAGTTTACCACGATGATGTTCCTGGATTTGCGATGACGTCATACGTACATTTAAACGCTACTGAGCACATCCGATTCCTGGAATTCGGTGAATCGACCAGCCTCGTCGAGCTGCTACTGCGCAGTTCCGATCGAGCCGAGCGTGTCACATTCCTGAGCGATGACGTCATGCCTTATCGCGTCGCTACTGTGCAGTTGACCAGCCTTGAAATGCGTGCAGTTTCGGACTTGCTCCGCGCTACTGTACAGTTTCGACCGATCCGCGCGTGTCACATTCCTGAGCGATGATGTCATGCTTTATCGCATCGCTACTGCGCAGTTGACCGGCCTTGAAATGCATGCAGGTTCAGACCTGCTCCGCGATACTCTACAGTCTCGACCGATCCGCGCGCGCCACATTCCTGAGTGTTGACGTCATACCTTATCGCGTCGCTGCTTCGCAGTTGACAGACCTTGGAATGCATGCAGGTTCAGACTTGCTCCGCGCTACTGTACAGTCTCAGCCGATCCGCGCGCGTCACATTCCTGAGCGATGACGTCATACCTTATCGCCTCGCTATTGCGCAGATGACAGACCTTGGAATGCGTGCAGGTTCAGACTTGCTCCGCGCTACTGTACAGTTTCGACCGATCCGCGCGCGTCACATTCTTGAGCGATGACGTCATAGCTTCTCGACAGGCACGAACCCGTTTACCCCCACCACCTCACCTCTACCATCACAACGTCTTTGCTTAAATAACAGGATGTTATCGGAATCATGGTGATGTCATGCGTGCAGGTTCGGGCTTGCTGCTACGTAGGAGGCAAAGTATTTCTTCTTCTTCTTCCTCCGTTAACTATTCTACCATCGGGGAATCGTAGTTTAAATAATGAGCCAACATTTTATTCTTTTACCTTTATTGCTAAAAAATTTGCCTTTTTGACAATAAATGCAATCCTTGGTCATGGGCGTGGACCGCCTCTGCCTCTCGGCACCCGGTGATGTATGCGACATCGATGACTTTGAGCGGAAATATCTCAAAAACCGTTCAATGGATGGGCATTTCATCTTATACATTTCTTATTAGTCTCAATAAAATCTATAAATTTTATGAGAATATAGTATGAAAATCCGCAAAGCAGTTTCTGTTAAGTGCAAAACATAGTCTTACATTGCATTTTCTGCAAAATACTTGTGTCTGACCTGATTTGCAGTTTCTACATCTGGTCTAACTTATCAAGACTGCAGTCATTTTCGGGTCTTGATACAATCGCATTTATCAGGTTCACGAAGCAGTCGAAACCCCTCCTGTATCTGCCCTCGTTGAGCTCCCGGTTCTTGTCGATGACAACGAATCCGTACTTGTCGGCATTCCAACAAGCAGAGCATATGTCCTTGAACGTCGCGTAAGACATGTCCGTGTTCACGTGATCGTTGTAAACGTGTCGAAGATTCGTGTCATCCTGCCGGAAGAGCACCAGCAGGTTGACGTTATCGTCTTAAATCCTTAAGCACCAGGTGCTTGGGAATACGAGCGTACGTCTGACAGAGGTAGAAGCAGTCGACATCCCTGTGTCGACCCATGCAGAAAAAGGCTCTGATGCCGTCTTGCTTCTCGCAAGCGATATCGTCGAAGATCATTATCGAGTTTGGACGTGTCTCTTCCGGCGACACCATCTGCTCGTGCTCATTGAAAGCATGGTACTCGACACTGTCCACTGAACCGAGCACTTTTTCCAGGAACATGTACTTGGGCTGATTTAGCGATTTCGAGTAGACGTACACGTTCTCGAATCTCAGTCCATCGGGATGCGATACGAGGGTGAGCAGCGCGTTCGTCTTGCCGCAATTAGACGGTCCGCAAAACACTGCCCGCACACTATTTGGCAGCAAATCGCCGTGCTGCTTCTTCTCGACACTCCGTTGCGTGAGCTCATCAAAGTTCACCACGGGCAGCCTCGTAGACTGTTGGTCGAATCGTAGTTCTGTCATGACTGGTGCGAGGGCTATAAGTTGCGCGTTTATATAGATTGATCATTCAGTTACACCCTGGATTTAAATCAAAATTTTAAGATGTATCTCTGAGGATACAGCCAAGATGTATACCTGAGGATACACCGAAGATATATTTCTGAGGATACACCCCAGATGTATCTCTGAGGATACACCCCAGATGTATCTCTGAGGATACACCCCAGATATATCTCTGAGGAAACACCGCAGATGTATCTCTCAGGATACACCCCAGATGTATCTCTGAGGATACACCCCAGATGTATCTCTCAGGATACACCCCAAATGTATCTCTGAGGATACACCCCAGGTGTATCTCTGAGGATACACCGCAGATGTATCTCTGAGGATACACCCCAGAAGTATCTGAGGATACACCGCAGATATATCTCTGAGAATACACGCCAGATGTATCTCTGAGGATACACCCCAGATGTATCTCTGAGGATACACCCCAGATGTATCACTGAGGATACACCCCAGATGTATCTCTGAGGATACACTCCAGATGTATCTCTGAGGATACACCCCAGATGTATCTCTGATGTTCTCCACGAGGAAGAACTCGCCGCGGTCAAACATCCCGACGTCTACCTCGTGGAGCGGGTGCTCAAGAGATGCGGAAATAGATCAGAAGGGGTTTTGACTGCTTCGTGAACCTGATAAATGTGCAGTGATTGTTGAAGTGTTGATCAATTGACTCTTGCATCCGATCGCGTCAACATGCACAGTGAGATACGCAAGGAGAAGGATGTCTTACGTCAAATCGTGAAAGCCAGCGAGGCGATTCGACGAAAGCATCGAATGATAAAAATGGGCAGAAAGAGGACCGAACGCGTGATGAGTGAAGTCTTTAAACCTATGGTGACTCCCCTGGAGAAATTGGTTCGGTCCGTGGCACCCGTTAAGACTGAACCGAAGCAGGTGAAGGAGGAGCCGCTGTCGGAGGAAGACGATGCATCCTTCCGGACGATAACGGGTGACGTTGAGGAGGAGGAAGAGGAGGAGGAGGAGGAGGAGGAGGAGGAGGAGGAGGTGGTGGTGGAGGATGAAGAGGAAGACTTGACGCAGGTGTACTTGAGCAAGTTGAAAAAGAAAGATCAAGACACGATTTACGGTGTGCGCGAGCTACCCGGAGGGCAGTTGATGATTGGCAATTCTCCGATAGTCTTCGAACGTAATCTCATTCGCGTGGGTGACGTAGTTTATCCGAATACCAGAGGTCTGATCGAGCTACTGCTTAAGAAGATGCCCGATGAGACCCTCGTGAGTCGGGATGATCTGAACAATTACGGAAAAATCATCCTTGCGACGAATGCTCACAGAAAGTATTATACCGAGAGTGGACTGATACGCGATAGCAAGAGCATCAAGTTCAATAGCATTATCGCGAGTGCTATCGGCTACCACGCTAAGTCGTCGAAACGCGGAGGAGCGGGACTGCCACGATACATGGTCGCCGAGAGCGGTAAACGTGTGGATTACACGTACTGGGACGATCCCAACGAACTCGTGGATCACCTTCGTCTGCTGCTGGCGTCTCAGGCTGCCGGTAACTCTGGTCACTCCAACGAGATCATATCCATCATCGAGGAATTGCGCGAAGCCGACATCATTTATTAGTGAGACCGCACGATGTCTCTTCGTCAGTACCACCATGAGCATCGACGTGTTCGGACGACAGTTCAACAGCAGGAGTGGACGCGGTCCTTCGGGACCTGCCGTCGAGGGATTCAAATTTACCGTTGATGGACAGTACGACGTGGCGAACAATAGATTGTGCAATGTCGCCCCGCCCACACAACAGCACGATACTGTTACATTGAGTGTCATGCAGAGTCTAATACGGTAGGAAATTCGTACCATATATATATATCAGATCACAACGGCTATGCGAAGTGAAATCGACAGTGTCAATGCAATCGTTCAAGTTCTCGAATCCAACTTTCGGGAGAATTTGAAGAAACAGCGTGTAGACAACGAGAGCTTTGAAGAGTTGACGCTGCGCAGTTCCGAACTCATTAACAAGTTGGACACCAGATTGAAAGCACTGGAGGACCGATGGATGAAGAGAAGTTAGCTGTGATGGCGGAACTTCACAAGCCAGCAAGAAGAAATTTTCCGCGTCGGCGTGTTGACATTCGCGGTCTGGATGAGACTTGGCAGGCGGATCTCGTCGACATGTCGGCTTACGCGAAGGCTAACGGTGGATATCACTTTCTGTTGACGGTTATCGATGTATTTTCGAAATTTGCCTGGGCCGTGCCATCCAAGAGCAAGAACGCCAATGACGTTACGGCCGCCATGAAGGTCGTTCTCGAGCAGGGACGTGTACCGAAGAACCTGCAAGTCGACTCTGGCAAGGAATTTTACAACAGCAAGTTCGAGACTCTCATGCAGCGACACGGCATCAACCTGTACTCGACCTTCAGCAATCTGAAAGCTTTCATCTGCGAACGTTTCAATCGCACCCTGAAGAGCAAGATGTGGATGCAATTCAGCTTACGCGGAAATTACAAGTAGACGGATATTTTGCCCGACTTGGTGTCCTCGTACAACGACAGCAAACATCGAACCATTGGGATGAAACCGCGCGAGGTCACCGCTCGAAACGCCCAAGAGCTGTTGCTACGCGTGTACAAGAATCATAACGCGGGAACGCGGAAGAAGCCAAAGTTCCGATTCGGCGATAAAGTACGGGTCAGCAAGTACAAGCACGTCTTCGAGAAGGGTTACACACCCAACTGGACAACGGAGATATTCACCATCGCTGGGGTAAAGAACACCGATCCAGTGACGTATCGGCTGAAGGATTACCAGGATCAACCCATCGAGGGTGCTTTCTACGAGGTAGAACTCACCGCGGTCAAACATCCCGACATCTACCTCGTGGAGCGGGTGCTCAAGAGACGCGGAAATAGACTATTTGTAAAGTGGTTGGGTTTCAATGATTCACACAACAGTTGGACAAATAAATGATTCGTTTATTCCTCCAAATCCACGTTTATATTTATTTCTAGGGGTGAGAGGCGACACGCGTCACTCTCCTGGCAAATACGAGGAGAATCTTCGGATGGAGCAGAGCAATCGATCGGAAGACTTTAGTGCTGCGATACTTGAGGGCTCTCTCTCGTAATGCTGCTTAGTTTTACTTAAGTATATCCACACCTATATTTATATCCACACACGCGCGCACACCTATATTTACATTTGTAATCCTATCACACACGCACACACATACACACACACACACACCTATATTTACATTTGTAATCCAACCTATATTTACAATCGTAACCCTATTCCATACACACACACTCATTTACTCATCCACATCCATATTTACATTAGTTATTCTGCAGTGCCCCCAGGGCAGAGTGTCCGTGGTGTCGGGCTGCAGGCACCTCTTATCGTCGTGCGGACTTAGCGCGAGTTTGGTCTGCTGCACAGTCTGCACTTCGTGTAGCCTCGATCGAAAGAGGTACTGCGAGCGATACTGTGTGGTATTTTGCCTCAAGCAGGCGACGTAGTCCTCGAAATCTATTGTTCTCGCGAGCACCGACGTCTTAACGCCCTTGGCCTTCTTCATGCGGTCCTAGCCGTTGACCCGCACATTGTACATTTTACTGCGGAGTCCGACGAATTCCGTCATGATCTGGCCGTTGCACTCGTCCTTCATGAGGCCGACCACCTTCTTGTTCACCAGTGGCATCTCGAAGGCGTTCTTGGTGGGGTAGTCGGACGTGTCGAAGCGCCCAATGTGACGCTTCATCACGTCGTAGACGTCCCCACCTCGCACTTCGTAGATGAGGCTGTCGGTGTCCGTGTAGAGCAGCTTGCAATTGCTCTCGAAGGTCGGTATCATGAAGTCGTAGTGAAACTCGTAAACACAAGTTTTCGACAAGTCGAGTACGCAGAACCCCACGTAGATCGGCTTATTCAGCAAAACCTCGATCTTGTTGAGCTGCACGGCTACGAGGTTTTCTGCGAAAACGACTCGGTTCTGGAAGTTGGGTTTGGCGATGAGTGCTTCAGCACCGTACCTACTCTTCCACTTGGTTACGAGTTTGACGTCAACACGTTTGCGCACGTTCTCCATCGTCTTACCGAACACCGCATTATTCATGAGTTTGAACAAGTTCTTCTCAAACTCATTGCGGGCTCGTTTCCTCATACCGCTGTTCAAGTCTATGTAGCTCTTGAGCCACGGTGACTGGTCGAATTTAAGGGCTCTGTGGATGTTGGTGAGCCGTAGGCCGTGCTCAAGAGCTTGCCTGAGGTTGCGGTAGTGGATAATGTAACGTGATTTCGAGTACATCGTCGTCAGAAGCTTGGGCTCTTTCGAGCCCGGCGGCTTCATCTGCTCGGGACACAGCGGCAGGTTTCGGTGGATGTCGTGAGTGGCTTCAGGATAGTCCAAGTCCACCTCAAGTATGTATCCGATGGGCGAATCGTCGGACACATTCCACTGGAAGTCACCGGCGAGGTTCTCCGCCCACTCGAAGACACCGTATGGGAGATGTTGCGTCATCGCACAGCCGTACAAGTTGTTAACGTCATAGTACATGAGGTACTTCGACTCCTCTTCGGGATTGTAGTCCCTCATATACGCATTGTTGGCTCGGGCGTAACGGTTGCTGCACTGACTAACACCGCCTCGGATGCCCCGTTCGACGAACATGAGCATGTCGATGTCAGTGAGCAGTTGCTGCTCGATTGCGGTGTACTTGAACATGGCGTCCCACGTGAGGCCGGGTGTGGTGTAGTAATGGGCTGGATCCAAACCGTACGCTTCGATGCAGTTGTCACGAAAGTTTTCGAAAACGTCGGCCAGCAGCAGGACGTCGGTCTTGAGGTGGAGGTCCGCGTACTCGCCCAGAGTTCCCACGTTGAATTCACGCCAGACCCTCTGGGCGTGTTCGTAGTCCTCGTCGGAGATGCCGCAGCCGTTGAGACGGCTGTGAAATTGTTGCTGGGTCGGCAACTCCGTGACATCCAGCTTGGCCCACGTATCGAGAAACTCGTAGGGGAAGACACCTTTCCGCCTCAACAATTCGAACTGTTCGGTCTGGATCTGCGGGAACACGCTCTTGGTGATCGGCGCCTCCGCGAGGTAAGACGCCAACTTCTCCAGCGACGATGCCATGAAGCGGAAGGAGTCGATGAACCGAAGAGCGATGTCGCTGCCCTTTAGATGTTTCGTGAACGAGACGTATCGCTCCATGTTCAAGGGCAAGAGGTCGATCCGGCCGTCGAAGCAGGTGGATATCTCCTTGATGATGAGGTGGCTGTCGTAGCCGCTGAGATTGTGGAAGACTACGGAAATGGTGCGCGAATCCTGATAATTCAGGTTACAGTCTTCGTGCGCTGCACCCCTGTATCTGCCGGTGAGATGGCAGTGGTACCGAACTCTCTTCACATCCAGCAGCGACTCCCCGTAAATGTGACACTTCTCGGCGATGTGGAAAGCCCGCTCCTGTTCCTCCGTTAGCGGTTCCATGGGTACGGTGTGCTCGAGGACTCCTTCGACCTGCTCGACCAGCTCAGAAAGTTCACGCGGGAACCATTTAGCGGGTTTCGGGCCCCGAAAGCTGTTATAGCGGGACAGCGTGTGGTCGTAGCTACACCTCACGTAGTAACCCACGCTGAACGGTTCGTGCACTTGACAAACTCTCGTTTTGCTCGTCTGCTGCAGGTCGACGTTCTTCAGGAGATACTCGAAGTCTGCGTAGACGACAAACGGCACCCTTTCCTTGAAGTTAAAGTTCTTCAACTTCAAGGTGCTGTGCATCGGTGCAGGCATCTTGACCTTACACCGATTCACCTGGACGCAGTCGACTTCGTGGGCTTCAAGCTTTTTAGTACTCCGGAAGTAGTGCAGGCAGCGATCACAGATGTACTTCTTCACCTTCGTTCTTGAGAGTTGTGCGCTGACCAACCGAGAGAGGTTCTTTATCCACACGTAGTGGTAGATGGTGTGAGTTTCATCATCCTCGTTCACCTCCTCCTCATTCGATTCCTCGTCGACGTATCGATCTTGAATCATGAGGAGATTCACATGTTTGGTCTTCTTGTGCGAGGTGACGCAGATGGGTGCGACCGAAAATTTTTCTTTGCGTTTCAGCAGAATGTAGATGTTTACTGAGAGCTCATTCTGCTGCTTCTCAAACTTCGGGACCTCTCTCGGCGTCACTGGGAAGTCTATGCCCACAAAGTTCAACTCGTTTTCGTACGGCTTGTACTTTGACACACGTTTGGGATTATCTCGCCGATGAACGGGATGCAGTGCAGAAAGGAGTGCCCACTTAAAATACTGGTTATCGGTATTCTGCACGTTAACACAGGCCTGCTTCCTCTTGATAAACCCAGGCAGTTCGAGGTAGGAGCTGCCTCTCATTGGGTTGTACCGGTTCACGTTGATGGTCAAGTTGATGACGACTCGCAACGTCCACCCCGAGTCCCGCTCCTGGAATTCATCCATTTGCCGGAGAATGGTGTCTCGCACATTCTCGACAAACCACTGCTTCAAATCAGTGGTCTGCAGGATTGGGACGTTCTTCGTGGCGAAGGTCTTCAGTTCGACGATCTCTTCGTCATTCTTGAAGATGCTGTACTCGCCCTCCAGTAGAGCATTAACCTTCAAGGCGTTCTCCCTCTTGAGCGCATTCTTGATGCGCGGTGTGAAGCGGGCCAGCGCGTCCTGCAGGAAGGCGGTGGGATCCAGATTTCGCAGGATTACGATCACACCCGTGCGGATGCGTCCGTTGAACGCCGACTGGAGATCCTCCCACGAGACGCGTCTCTGTTCACATTGGCGAAGACGTCCGCCTCTCACGAGCAAGCTCTTGAGTTTTCGATTATAACTTTTCACCTGTCGAATGGCGGCCAGGTGTCCTTGTTTGTCGGCGATCGATGCCCCCTCTCGGCGCATCAATCGGATCCCACGTCGGATCCATTGCGTAATCTCGATGGGATCAACTCTTTTGCGATCGATCAGCTTGAAAGCCTGTCGATGGATGTTCACAATATTTCGGCACTGATGGGAAGACATGTTGTCGTTTCGAGAGCGCGATGTGACTAATGGCGTGAGCGCGGTGACGCGCGGTATTTAAACAAAGACGTTGTGGTGGTGGTGGGGGTAAAAGTGTTCGTACCTGTCGAGAAGCTATGACGTCATCACTCAGGAATGTGACGCGCGCGAATCGGCCGAAACTGTACAGTAGCGCGGAGCAAGTCCGAACCTGCACGCATTTCAAGGCCGGTCAACTGCGCAGTAGCGATGCGATAAGGTATGACGTCATCGCTCAGGAATGTGACACGCGCGGATCGGTCGGAACTACGTAGTAGCAGCTCGACGAGGCTGGTCGATTCCCCGAATTCCAGGAATCGGATGTGCGCAGTAGCGCTTAAATGTACGTATGACGTCATCGCAAATCCAGGAACATCATCGTGGTAAACTGCGTAGCAAGATTGCTCGGAACAAGTCGAAACCTGCACGCGATGAGGCTGTTCGAGTGGGATGGTGGCGTTGACCTTGACCAATGGCTCAGGTCGGGGAGTGGGGGTTCGACCAATGGCTGAGCTCCATCGGAGTAAATGGCCGCCGCCTACGGTGGCGACACCTAGAGTTGACTACCATCGACAGTGGCGCCACCTGGCGTTGATGGTGGGAGTCGAGGAGTGGGGGTTCGACCAATCATGATGCGCGAACTCAAATTTCAGTGGGGGTTCGACCAAACATGATGCACGAATTCAAATTTCCCGCCACGGCGCATGCGCACTTCCGCAAAATTCAAAATGGCCGCCGCCTACGTTGGCGACACCTGGCGTTGACCACCACCGACAGTGGCGCCACCTGGCGGGAGTCGAGGAGTGGGGGTTCGACCAATGGCAGAGCTCCGTTCGGTCACGTGATGCGCGAATTCAAATTTCCCGCCACGGCGCATGCGCACTTCCACCAAATTCCAATTTCCCGCCATTTTTGGTCACGAAGGTGCCCCCGAACCCGCCTAGCTTATCTACTTAACTCCTGTCCTATCCTGAAGAAAATGAGTCGATCGACATCAGACATTGTCGAACTTATCACCGAGCGCCTTTCACCCACGGTATTTTCATTACAATATGCGCTTTTCATTTCAACTATTCCTGCTTTAAATAACTTTCACTTCTTTCAAACTATTTACCTTGTACGAATTGTTGATCGTAGGGGGCAGCAATCAATGATTGTGACTAATCGTAGACAAATTATTCCTGCGATGATGTTCCAGTTGCGAAGCATACACTAGCAAGTCAGCTTACAGAGCGTCCGATGTTTAGTATCAACTTTACCTTTTTGGAATACCCATCACCCGAGCATAATCACGATTACGTTAACGTTAATCGCAGAATAAACCGTGAGCTTGGGCACATTGTCGCAGTAGTAGTTCGGCACACTTGTCTACGACGAGTCGCTATTATTGATCGCTGCCCACTACCACGAACAGTTCATAAAAGGTTATTAGCTTGAAAGAAGTAAAAGTTATTTAACGCTGGAATAGTTGAAACGAGAAGCGCGTATTGCAATTAATGTACCGTGGGTAATAGGCGCTCGGTGACAAGTCTGACATTCTCTAATGTCCATCGAGTCATCTTTTTACGGACAGGACACGAGCTAGATCCGCTTCAGTTGCACCTGTACGAGATGACATGTCAGAAAATCATGAGTTTATGAAAATCTTCTAACCTACTCGTTCTGCAGTAATACTTAATAATATCACTGGAAGTTGAAGCAACAGTTATTGGCAAAAATCGGACACTGGTTTTTAAACACTTGGGGAATATCATCGAAGAAACCCGAATGATTATTTCTTACCACTTCTACATATTAGTAATCATTATTTACAAATTAACGATTTCGATCTCCCAAATTGACAGGTACTGGGAGATCAGACTTTTGACACTTTTCGCTCAGCTCATAAGACCGCAGCGCACTCTCCCGAAGCCAACTCTTAAAGCACCGAGCCAACCACTTCCAGCCAAATGTCAGGGAAATTCAAAATCAGGAGTTTTTGCCAGAGGACATTCGGTATATGTTGTTACATATATTAACTCGAGACGTTGGAATAGTGTTAAGAAATCCTTTTGCATGCACCGCTGAAATTTCGCCCTTACTCGTAAATAAATTTCTAGCACAGCATCGATATTTTATTGCACTTGTATTCTTCTGGGACCTAAGATAATTATAAAATCCCCATATAATTCAGCCCTGACAAGTACAATCTTATCGAGCTGTACCTTATCGAGGAGATCTTTCGACGTAATGAGACCGAAACGTTTCTATGATGTTTCACAACATTCGCGAATTTATCAAGAAATATATATTTCTAACATACGGTAGTGTTAACGAATATTGTAAAATATTGCAGAAATGTTACAGAAAAGTTATGATATTTTGTAATTTCCATCGTTACACTAGAGGCGAAGAAGAGATGAAATAGAAGTGAAGTACATGTACACTTCACGTTTGACAGGTCGGTATATAAATTGGAACTTGTGTGATAGTATAACACGAAAGATGAAATATATCATTTTTAATAATTCTGTCATTAGAATTGGTTAACTCAGATTAATATAGTTTCTTAATTTCTACGTTGAGTAAGTTCGGTATATTTTAAATAGTGAAACTGCAAATGACTATGTTATTTACAATTTGTTACAGATCGTATGCGAACCCGAGGGGATTTCTTTCGAACAAGGGATCATCCACTTGTTGTTTCAAGAACCAGTTGCATTAGTTCATTCGGCGAGCTGGATCTGCTGTCTCGAGTGCATGGACGTGTGCCACTTTAAATGGATATTTTGTAATTTCCATCGTTACATCAGAGGCGAAGAAGAGATGAAATAGATGTGAGGTACATGTACACTTCACGTTTGATAGGTTGGTATATAAATTGGAACTTCTCTGATAGTATAATACGAAAGAGGAAATATATCGATAAAGAAAAAATAATAATAAAGTAGTTACTACATTATTGTAATCCAATTCTATTGTATCCTTTATTTTTCTGCCACGACTTTGATTGTTGATAGTAGATGGATAAACCAATAAATTTGATTTTTCTTCACTATCAACGATCAAAGTCGTGGCAGAAAAGTAAGGGATAGAATGGAATTAGATTACAATAATGTAGTAACTACTTTATTATTATTTTTCCTTTATCGATATATTTCCTCTTTCCTATTATACTACCAGAAGTTCCAATTTATATACCAACCTATATCAAACGTGAAATGTACATGTACCTCACTTCTATTTCATCTCTTCTTCGCCTCTGATGTAACGATGGAAATTACAAAATATTCATTTAAAGTGGCACACGTCCATGCACTCGAGACAGCAGATCCAGCTCGCCAAATGAACTAATGCAACTGGTTCTTGGAACAACAAGTGGATGATCCTTCGTTCGAAAGAAACCCCCTCGGGTTCGCATACGATCTGTAACAAATTGTAAATAACAATCGTATGGGGTTTTCATAATTATTTTAGGAAGTTCCAGAAGAAAACAGGTGCAGTAAAATACCGATGCTGTGCTAGAAAGAATATGGAATAACCCTCGAACCCTAATCGGTATCAGTGGTTCCTCATTGACTGTCGTTACAACGGAGACGAAGAACAGATGAAATAGAAGTGAGGTACATGTACACTTCAGGTTTGATAGGTCGGTGTGTAAATTGGGACTTGTAATAGTACGAAAGAGGAAATATATCAATAGAGAAAAAATAACGATAAAGTAATTACTCGATTGTTGTGATCCAACTCCATTGCATCTCCTATTTTTCTCCCACAGCTTTGATTGTGACAGAGAAGAAAAGCCATCAATTCGTCTCGTGCTCGCATGACGCTGAAACAAAAAATAAAATTATCACAAAGATAATTGTCCTTTCATCGAAAGTGAGGTTAAAGCTGTCAGATGGCAATTAAACTTATCTGATGGTAATTCTTCTGAGATACTGCCTTCTCCTTTCCTACTCTTTATGCACAGGCAACCAGAGAAAGACAGCACTGCATCCGTTCACTATCCCGATTATCGAAAAAAAACAAACGATTATTAAACTATACGGAGCATCTGTCACATTCACCACTATTGAGATTCATAACTCCGATTACACTGAATTTTTACATTTTATTAACAAGCGAGCCCGAGGATCAAAATAAACGCGAGGTTAATCGTTTCGCGAATGGAGATATTTTATTAACTTTGAAAATACCCAAACATTTAAGGAATATATTCTCTCACATACACTTGATGGCGTATGCGTGTGGCCGTATCTGTGTACATATTTCCGATCATGGCCGACTATCGCCGAAGATAGGCGGAATTTTTGTGAGATTTTGACATATATATATCGCCCGAGAAATCGGATTCTCGACTTTTAGGCGCAAGTGGCGTGGCTTCGCGTTGCTAAGGAAAAATCACTGTTAATATGTAACTTATAACATTTATTCTGGTCTCTATCAATAGAGAATAGTCCATTTATATGGCCTAACTAAGCATAGTTTTGGTTATAACCGTATATTTATTGAGAAAATTCGATGTAAAAATTGAGGGGTGCAGGGGGCAGACATTTGTGTTGTAAAGAGACACGGGTGCTCGCGACATCAGCGCTGTCGTGTCTGAGCGCGAAACTACTTGAACGAACATGCCGCGAGATACTACCGTGTCTCTTGATTTCTCGAGTCACTCGCAAAGTTACGTATACGCATCTTAGCGAATAGACCAATCAGGATCGAGTATTCCGTTGCGGTGGTGGTCTTGATTGGTCTACTCGCTAAGATGCGTATACGTTTCTTAGCGAGTAGACCAATCAGGACCCCCATCGCAACGGAATACTTGATCCTGATTGGTCTCTTCGCTGAGTTGCGTGCACGCAAAGATACGAGTGACTCGAGAAAGGCCCCCCTGATCTCCCGGTAGCTGTCAATTCGGGAGATCGAAGCATCTAACCTCGAAATCAAGTGTACAAGTGATAAGAAATAATTATTCGGGTTTCTTCGGTGAGTTTCCCCAAGTGTTTAAAGTAGTTACTCCATTATTCTAATCCACTTCCATTTTATCCCTTATTTTTCTGCCACGACTTTGATTGTTGATAGCGGATGGATTAGCTAATAAATTTGATTTTTATTCACTATCAACGATCAAAGTCGTGGCAGAAAGATAAGGGATACGATGGAATTGGATTACAGTAATGTAGTAACTACTTTATTATTATTTTTTCTTTATCGATATATTTCCTCTTTCGTATTATACTATCCCAAGTTCGAATTTATATACCGACCTGTGTCAAACGTGAAGTGTACATGTACCTCACTTTTATTTTATTAAGTATTGCTGCAGAACGAGTAGGTTAGAAGATTTTCATGAAGACCCTTGGCTAAGTCTCCCATTAAATACCATTTAAAAAATCCCATTGGATACCACTGACAGTCTGTCAAAGGTAAATCAATGGGGTTTTGCCAATGGTATCTTTCCCACTTATACTACCATTCGACATCCCATTTATTTTCCCATTCGTTTAATGGTGTTTTCATACCGTTGACATTACCATTCGTGAAATGGAATTAATTCCCATTCAATTATAATCATCCATTTCCCATTTGTTGAGTGATACTTTACTTAGCTATTTGTGTCCAAGACCGCCCGTGGTCGCAGCCGCAGCCGCGTCATCTCTGTTCGCGCTTCTTGGTCTGCCTTTCCTCCGCTTTCCTTCTGGCGCTCGGTCGGTCTTCCCGCTGTCCCCTCGGCTTTTTCCGACTTTCCTGATCCGACGGCGCCCGAATCATCCCCCCGCGTGCTCCACCTCCTCTTCCACTGCCCATCTTCCCCTAACCTCACCTTTTCTTTTAACTTTTTTGAAACCCTCCTTTGAAATCTAGAGCAGTCCCCTCTCTTCCTCCTGCGTGTTCTTGCTGGCGGCACGCTCTGCTCTCCCCTGATCCGAAAAATCGCTGCGATTATCCTGTAATATCGCTGTATCGGCACTGTTTCCTGCGATCGATCCGCGACGCGTCTAGTCGTAACCGGCTTCCGCATGGAACTCCGTTATTTGCCATTGGACTCCCATTAGTTACCATTGGAACAAAATACCACTTAAATGTTCCCAGTAACTTGCCATTGGTCCTCCATTGGTAACGAATGGGAATACATACCCTTCAATATTTCCCACTGATTTGCCAGTGGATTCCCATTTATATTGAATGGTAGAAAGTGCTATTTCATTTTTCCCTCTGAATTTCCATTGCGATCCCATTGATTACCTTTAAGTCCCATTCATTACCATTAAACACTCAATGGAAAACTTTGCCAAGGGGACTCACGATTTTCTGACATGTCATCTCGTACAGGTGCAACCGAAGAGGACCTAGCTCGTGTCCTTTGCATAAAAAGATGACTCGATGGACATCGGAGAATGTCAGGCTTGTCACCGAGCGCCTATTACCCATGGTACATTAATTGCAATATGCGCTTCTCGTTTCAACTATTCCAGCGTTAAATAACTTGTACTTCTTTCAAGCTAATAACCTTTTATGAACTGTTCGTGGTAGGAGGCAACGATCGATAATAGCGACTCGTCGTAGACAAGTTCGTCTATTAAAACTAAAAGGCAATTCGATGTACCGAACTACTACTGCGATAATGTGCCAGAGCTCACGGTCTATTCTGCGATTAACGTTAACGTAATCGTGATTATGCTCGGGTGATGGGTGTTCCAAAAGAGGTAAAATTGATACTAAACATCGGATGCTGTAAGCTGACTTGCTAGTGTATGCTTTGCAACTGGAACATCATCGCAGGAATAATTTGTCCACGATTAGTCACAATCATTGATCGCTGCCCCCTACGACGAAAAGTTTGTACAAGGTAAATACCTTGAAAGAGAAGTAAAAGTTATTTAAAGCAGGAAAATAATTGAAACGAAAAGCGCATATTGCAATTAATATACCATGGGTAATAGGCGCTCGGTGACAAGCCTGACATTCTCCGATGTCCATCGAGTCATATTTTTATGGACAGGACACGAGCTAAATAGGTCCTCTTCGGTTGCACCTGTAAGAGATGACATGTTAGAAAATCGTGAGTCTTCATGAAAATCTTCTAACCTACTCATTCTGCAGTAATACTTAATGGAATAAAAGTGAGGTACATGTACACTTCACGTTTGACAGGTCGGTATATAAATTCGAATTTGGGATAGTATAATACGAAAGAGGAAATATATCGATGAAGAAAAAATAATAATAAAGTAGTTACTACATTACTGTAATCCAATTCCATTGTGTATCCCTTATTTTTCTGCCACGACTTTGATAGTTGATAGTGAATAAAAATCAAATTTATTAGCTCATCCATCCACTATCAACAATCAAAGTCGTGGCAGAACAATAAGGGATACAATGGAATTGGATTACGATAATGGAGTAACTACTTTATTATTACTTTTTCTTTATTTACTAGGGGGCTCCGCCCCCTACTCGCTCCGCTCGTCAACCCCCGGGGGGCTATCGCCCCTGCGCCGCTATCGCGGCGCTCTCCCAAGTTTTTGCAGCAGTATCACGTCATTGCTGTCTTCTCCGTTCAATACGCTCTTCTTCTTCTTCTTCTCCTTTTCCTCCTTCTCCTTCTTCTCCTTCTTTTCCTTCTCCTCCTCCTCCTGCTCCTTCTTCTTCTCCTTCTTCTTCTGCTCCTTTCTCTTCTTCTTCTTCTTCTTCTTCTTCTTCTTCTCCTCCTTCTCCTTCTCCTTTTCCTCCTTCTGCTTTTTCTTCTTCTCCTTCTCCTTCTTCTTCTTCTTCTTCTACTTCTTCTCCTTCTCCTTCTTCTTCTTCTTCTTCTCCTTCTTTTTCTCCTTCTCCTTCTCCTTCTTCTCCTTCTTCTTCTCCTCCTCCTTCTTCTTCTTCTGCTCCTTCTGCTCCTCCTTCTCCTCCTTCTTCTTCCTCTTCTCCTTCTTCTCCTTCTTTTCCTTCTCCTCCTCCTCCTGCTCCTTCTTCTTCTTCTCCTTCTTCTTCTTCTTCTTCATCTCCTCCTTCTCCTTCTTCTCCTTCTCTTTCTCCTTCTACTTCTTCTCCTGTTTCTTCTACTTCTCCTCATCCTCCTCCTCCTCCTCCTCTAATAACCATTCGTACCTCGCGCATCCGGTCCCCCCCGCCAGGGTTTTTGGCGACACATTTATTCGAAAACTATTTTATAGAATAGAAGGATATATTTCCTCTTTCGTATTATACTATCACACAGGTTCCAATTTATATACCGACCTATCAAACGTGAAGTGCACATGTACCTCATTTTCATTTCATCTCTTCTTCGCCTCTGGTATAATTATTTACACCCCACAAAGCACGTTTTTGCAAGTAACTTTTCTATAACATTCCAGCGATATTTTGCAATATTCGTGAATACTACCGTATATGTTAGAAATATATATTTCTCGATAAATTCGCGAATATTGCAAAATATAGAAACGTTTCGGAATCATTATATCGAAAGATCTCCTCGATAAGGTACAGCTCGATAAGGTTGTACTTGTCAGGGATGAATTATATGGGGTTTTTATAATTATTTTAGGAAGTCCCAGAAGAATACAGGTGCAGCATAATATAGATCTGTGCTAGAAAGAATAAGGAATAACCTCCGACGAGCATTCGGGCTGTGGCAACAGAGGTTAGAATCAGCAAGACCATGGTAGGGAGGATATTGAAGGACGGACGCACGTCCATGCACTCGAGGCAGCAGATCTAACCCGCCGAATGAACTAATGCAGCTGATTCTTGGAACAACAAGTGGACGATCCCTCGTTCGAAAGAAACCCCCTTGGATTCGCACATGATTTGGAGCCCTTCTGAGTGGAATTGAATAGCAGCACGTTTATTTCTGTAAAAAATTATAAATAACAAAATTATATCCAGCATTTCACTATTTAAAATATAGTACGATGGAGGAAATATGTTAATAGAGAAAAAATAATGTTAAAGTAATTACTTGATTATATTGTGATCCAATTCCAGTGCATCTGCTATTCTTCTGCCACGGCTTTGATGGAGGAGAAACATCAAATTTATTTGTTAATGCATCGATTTGCCCCGTGCTCGCATGACGCTGGAAACAAAAAATAGAATTACCACAAAGATATTTGTCCTTCCATCGAAAGTGAGGTTAAAACTGTCAGATGGCAATTAAACTTATCTGATGGCAATTCTTCTGAGATACTGCCGTCTCCTTTCCTGCTCTTCATGCACAGGCAACCAGAGAAACATAGCACTGCATCCGTTCACTATCTCGATAATCGAAAAAAATACAAACGATTATTAAACTATACGGAGCGTCTGTCACATTCACCACTATTGAGATTCATAACTCCGATTACACTGAATTTTTACTTTTTATTAACAAGCGCGTCCGAGGATCGAAATAAACGCGAGAAAAATCGTTTCGCGAATGGAAATATTGTATTAGCTTTAAAAACCGTAACCAAACATTCAAGGAATATATTCTCTCACACACTCTCACATACGTTTGATGGCGTATGCATGTGGCCGCATCTGTGTAGACATTTCCGATCATGGCCGACTATCGCCGAAGGTAGACGGAATTTTTCGGACATTTAGGCATATATATATATATTGCCCGAGAAATTGGATTCTCGACTTTTAAGCGCCAGGGGCGTGGTTTCGCGTTGCTGAGGAAGAATCTCTGTTAATATGTAACTTATAACATTTATTCTGGTCTCTATCAATAGAGAATAGTCGATTTATATGACGTAACTAAGCATAGTTTTGGTTATAACCATATATTTATTGAGAAAATTCGATCTAAAAATTGAGGGGTGAAGGGGGCAGATATTTTTCCCGTAAAGATACACGGGTGCCCGCGGCGACAGCGCTGTCGGCGTCGTTCTGACGAACTATGTTACTTGAATGAACATGCCGCGAGACACTGCCGTGTCTCTTGATATCGCAACCTTGTAATCTCAATCTGATTTTCTGAAGTCTAATTGGTATTTCTCTGACAATGGTTTTTTAAAAATATTTACCAAAGGTTTGTGATCGCTTTCTACCGTGACCTCTTTACCTAAAATGTACTGTCTGAATCTCTCACAGCCATATACTATTGCATACATTTTTTTTCTATTTGTGCCCACGCTTGTTGCGTTTTTGTCAATGCTTTTGATGCATATGCTACTGGTAGATTGTTTTGTAATAAGACTGCGCCGACACCTGTACTACTGGCATCGACACTTACAATACATGGTAAATTTGTGTTATAGAATTGTAGCACTGGACTTGTCACCAACATTTTTTTAATTTTTCCCAACGAATTCTCATGTATTTGTGTCCAGTTAAAAATTGTATTTTTCTTAATTAACTCTCTCAATGGTACTGTGTAATCTGATGGTTTTGGTATGTACCTACTTTGAAACATAACTAATCATTCCGAGTAATCTTTCTACATCTTTTGAGTTTTCTGGTCTTTTCATTTCCAGAATATCTTTGACTTTTTCATTATCTCTCTCGATACCTTTATCAGTAAAAATATGACCCAGAAATTTAACTCTTTTTTAATTAAATACACATTTATCTTTGTTAAATTTTATATTAAATTTCAGAGCTCTTTTCATAATTTCTCTAGTATTTTCGTTTAACTCTTTTTCATCATCTCCCCAAATCAAAATATCATCAATAAAGACTGGAATTTTTTTGATAACTGCAAATATCTTTGAATATTGTCTATGAAAAATCTCAGGTACCGTCTTGATACCATATGGTAATCTTTTAAAACAATATCTGCCGAAAGGCGTTTGAAAAGTAGTTAATTTTTGACATTCTTCATCTAGTTTAATCTGATAAAATGCCGTACTTGCATCTAAAACACTAAATACTTTGGCTCCCTGGACTTTAGCTGCTATTTCTTTAAAAGTTGGTAATTTGCAATGCTCTCTTAACAAATATCTGTTCAAGTAAATTGGATCCAAACATATTCTTAACTGGTTATTTGGCTTCCTATCGATTACCACTGCATTTTAAAATTCAGTGGGTTCAGTTATTTCTTTTATTATACCTTTTTGCTCCATTTTCTTTAATTCTAGCTCGTAAGTATCCATTAATTTAAATGGAATGTTTCTACATGGTACACTTTTTCCTGTCGCCTCAGGTTTTATTTTTAATTTGTACTCAAAATCTTTTATCTGTCAAACACCCTGAAATACTTCTACATATTCTTTCATTACATTCTCTTTTGGTGAACCAATTACATTAATTTTTGAAATCAACTCTAATTTATCAATGGTTTTTTCCCCAAGTATTGGAACTTTATCCCCTTTCACAATAAAGTATAAAACTTCCCAGATTTTGTCTCTAATTTTACATTTCAATTTAACTGTACAAATTACTTCAATTTTTGTGCCATCATAATTTGCTAATTTTTGTCTCGTTGGCTTGTTTTGTACTCTCATGTTGAACTTATCTAAATATTCCTGACTTAACACGTTGCAACCAGCTCCTGTATCTAATTTAAACGTGAGCGATTCCTTACTCTCAATAAACTCTACTGTTTCCTTCAATTTTGTTGTTTCCAAAGTTTTTATAAAAATAGTATCCAACAGGTGTGGCTGCAACGAGTCGCTGTCAGTATCTGAATCTGATCTCTTTATCTCTCTTATATTATAATCACTTCTACACATTTGCGCAAAATGTCCCATGTTTTGACACTTATGACACTTAGCCCTAAACGTTGGGCACTGACCATAATAGTGTTTATAACCACACTTTTTACAGTTGTCACTGGAGGTCTCCTCTTCTTGCTTCTTTTGAAAATGTTTTCCTCTTGATGTCTCCTTTTGATTTTTATTCATGTTCCCGTGCCGACTGTGCTCCCCTGGTCTGCTTCTATTCTGCTGATTGAACCTCTGCTGCGACGTATTTGATTGATTTTCTTTTTTATTCTTGTATTCTCGTTTAATATAACTCTCTCACACACTCTCCATTGTACTCTGTTGTAGCGTTTTCAGTTGCTCTTCGGCCATTTCACTTGTTTTACACATTTTGACGCATTTTTCCAGATTTAAATCGTCTGTTCTCAGTAATCTTTGTTTTAAATTTGCATCATTTATCCTCGAAATAATTTGGTCTCTGATTAAACTGTCTTTCAAAGTACTAAACTCACAGTCTAATTTTTTTAACTCCGTTAAGAACTTATTAAATTGTTCCCCTTCTTTTTGTCTCCGTTGGAAAAACACGTGTCTGTTGATTGTCTTATTTTTCTTTGGAATACAATGATTTTGAAACTTAGTTTTTACGGTGAGGTACACTTTCTTCTCAGCCTCTGTTAGTTCAAATGTCTCAAATTTATCAACTGCTTCGTCTCCTATCGAAAGCAACAATATCGCAATTTTCACTGTATCTGGCTTTTGATCACTTTCTGTGGCTTCTAAATATCTTTCAAGCTTTCTTATTCATTTTTCCAGTTTTCTGCTACATTCCCATCCAAATCCAACGGACCTGGGGGTTTCAGGTTAAAACCTGCACTCGTTGCTGTTACGTAATCCGGCGTCTTGCTTTTCTTTGTGTGATACTTGGCTTTTTCTTTTTCCCTTTTTAAACTTTTTATCTCATTTGCACAAATTCTTTTTATTTTATTTTATTCGCTGTACCGACTGCGCCATGTTATACTCGGGTTTGGTCAAGGGTAACGCTTAATTATGTGGATATTAATCTATTTATTAGTGCACGTCTTTACACTCGATTTCTCTCAGACGCCATCTTCCATCTACCGCCTGCCCTCTACCTCAACTCCCTGTATTACACTGATGATGGGAGAGGATAGATTACTCAAGATTTGTCTCATGGAAGAGCTAAGAGGGATAGAAAATGGGCATCCTCTCTCTTCGGTATGGGGTAAGCGACTGGAAAAAGCAATGCAAGATGCGGGGAAAGGACAGGTACTGGGAATGCTGAGAAGTGGAGATACCCGAGGCGAAATTTCTATATTCATTTTGACACTGAACACCATGCTATGCCCCTCTGTAACCCTTACTTCACCCTGAACACACTGTTTCGACGCTGCTTTCACCCTGACTACGCTACATTATTTCATTCTAACCAATAGAAGGCTCGTCAGTGTCGAATAAGGTTCAACCGGAAATTTTATTTTCATACCCATTTATATCCCGAGCACACTGCTCTTACCCGAGTAGAAGATTTTATATTCATTTTGACACTGAACACACTGCTATGCCCCTCTGACTTCTGCTTCACGCTGAACACATTGTTTCGACGCGTCTTTTCACCATGACTATGCTACATTATTTCATTCTAACCAATATAAGGCTCATCAGTGTCGAATAAAGTTCAATCGGAAATTTTATTTTCATACTCATTTAGACCGTAAACACACTGCTCTTATTTTCAACTAAATAGAAGGGTGTTCAGTGTCATTGTCCCTACTGAAAAAAATAATGACTCATAGAAGTTAATGAATTTAATACTTGCATGACCCTAGTCGAAACTTTGTCCTTATTTTGAAGACCACAGCACCTCCACTAGGTTGAAATTATGGCATTGAAATACTTATATTTTCACTTATTTCTTCGCTTTTCACTCACTCCCTCTCATAGTTCAACCGCATGCTTCCACCACCGCTAACCAAGTCCTAAATAAGATTTTATAATAATATTGTATTATCATTTTCTCAATATTTAAATTTATCATTATACCTTTTGATAAATATTCTTGCATAGACGCAAATTGATATTAATAAATAAATAATTACATGAATATTTATTCATCATGCATTAATTGATTGTCTTTTATTTTTACTATAATAATATATGCTTTTTAATAAACAGTATAGTTTATAACTTGCTCAACATACTCTGGAGACTCGAAATCAAATAATTTATTGATTTAATAATTGAACAAATTACAATTTTTGTCCATTTATTCACAAATAATCAAATGTTGCCCTTATATTGATGGTCACAGCACCTCCACTGTGTAGAAACTATGGCATTCAAAATAGGGCCTCGCGCGTTGCGAATTAAAATTTGCTTCTATTTTGATGGCCAGAGCCCCATTACTGTGTAGAAGCAAAACTTATTGAAATTCAATATTATGAGTAAAAAACTTATATTTCAAGAACTGAGAAAAATTGTCAGTTTCGGATTTGGAATATTTTCAACATGACGAACGGGACTTAGAAAAATTTCGGTCTCCTGCATATAGGGACTTGAAAATAATAAATTTTGTAATTCTGAAACTGACAATTTTTCTAAGTTCTTGAAATATAAGTTTTTTACTCATAATTTTGAACTTCAATAATATCTTTTGCTTCTATACAGTAAAGAGGCTCTGACCATCAAAATAGAAGCAAAATTTTAATTTGCGACGAGACTCTATTTTCAATGCCATAGCTTCTACCCAGTGGAGGTGCTGTGGCCATCAAAATAAGGGCAACATTTCCTTATTTGTGAATAAATGGACAAAAAATTGTAATTTGTTCAATTATTAAATCAATAAATTATTTGATTTCGAGTCTCCAGAGTATGTTGAGCAAGTTATAAACTATACTGTTTATTAAAAAGCACATATTATTATAGTAAATAATAAAAGACAATCAATTATTGTAGGATGAATAAAAATTCATATAGTTATTTATTTATTAATATCAATTTGCGTCTATGCAAGAATATTTATCAAAAGGTATAATCAGAGATTTAGAAAAATGTTGAGAAAAGAATAATACAATTATAAGATCTTATTTAGGACTTGGTTAGCAGTGGTGGAAGCATACGATTGAAGTGTGAGAGGGAGTGAGTGAAAAGCGAAGAAATAAGTGAATATAAGTATAGGGAAGCCGAAAAATGAGGCAAACGTGAAGGAAAGACAGGTAGGAAGCGGATAAGATAATAGGTAAGTGAGGGAAGAGGAAGGAAGGCAGAAATTAAGGAAGAGGACAGTGGGGGAAAGATAGAGGTTAGGGCAAGTTTAGGGGGTTAGAGTAGGGGGTCAAGCGGGAGGAAGTAAGGTAGGAAGTATTCAGCGAAGAGAAACTATGGTCGATAAGGAGGATCGCGGGCGAGTGAAATCGGGCAGAAAAGAGAAAGCGGGAAAATCAAAAGTAGGGCGGCCATCGAACGCAGAGAGGTAATTAAAAGCATTAGGGAATAAGATAGATAAAAAATGTGGAGCAAAGTGGAGGCAGGCAAAGGGAATTTTGGGGAGGTAGAACAGGAAGTCCAAGGACTTTCAAAAAAACAGGTGAATGAAAAAGCTGAAGAGGAAAAAGGTGCGGAGGAAGGGAAGGCAGGAACAGGCGGCATTATTTTCTTGTAGTGACTTTGAAAGATACTCAATTCATTAACCCTTTAAGTGGCAGAAGACTGGGACACATTTTAAAACACATTATATGAACTCTTTTTATGTATATAATATAATATTTCTTGCCATGAAAAAATAGTTTTCATATTTTTTAAAATTATAGATAAGGTAATGTTGGGTAAGAGCGTACAAAAAAATGGACGGGGCAAGTGCCTGATATAAATTTTTAGTCAGGTTTCTTAGTGATTGGTGCTACCATCTTTAATTTGTAATCTTTGGTGAGTACGCGGTATGTTAATTAAGCTGTTTTTCTAATCCAAGATGTATTTTCGCAGTTGCTAACCTAAATTATTGTTTTTGTTGATGTGTTGATATACGTGCCCCGTCTATTTTTTGGTATGCTCTTACCCCACCTTACCTTACTTGTTTATAATACTTTCTCATATGTATTAGAATTTACATTTATCTTGTGTAGTATTAGTTTTCCATTAAAACATCAGCTAGGAGACTTAGGTCTGGTGGGAAACTATTCTGCCAGTAAAATTTAAAGGGTTAAGGCATTGCTAAAAATCCATGAAACTTGCGTATGTTCACCAAATGAAGAATTCCATGCATGATATCAACAATACACCGGTTTAATATTCTATTTTATATATAAATTCGGTAATAAAATTATTTTTAGTTGTATAATAAGGAAGAAGTTATCAAGGCACTGCAACAATTTGAAGTAGCAAAATTGATAAATTAATAATATATTTCTCAATTTAAATGTTGACAAACCCTTAATCCTTATCGTACAAATATAAATAATTCTGTTACTAAATTCTTTGAACATTTTTTTAACAGACCTATAAAAAGTAGTCCTATACTTTCTGTAGAGTTTACATAAATCACATACATGTTTAAGAAAACCCTATTTCCAACCTGAATACCCTGAATTTCAGCTACTTCTAACCACGCTGAAGACCTTGAATAGCAGGGTCATCAGTGTCAAAATGAGTATAGAAATTTTGCGTTCAAAGACACTGATTTGACCCTGCTACTACAGAAAATGGAATTATGTAAGGTCAGCAGTGTCAAAATCAGTATCATTTTAACCTTTAGAGGACGGGGATTTTTTAAAAATAGTTTGTGTCCCTTTAGGGACCACCCCCGTCCTCTAATGGTTAATATGGACATGAACACTACTTTGAAACTGAAGACACTGCTAGTGCAATGGATACTAGCAGTGTGTTCAGTGCCAAAGTGAATATGGAAATTTCGCCTCGGGTAGATTCACCAATATCAAAAAGCTTCTTTGCAACGTCAGTCGTTTTGTGAATTAATTCATTTCTCGATTTTGCATGAATTCCAAAGTGAGTATTTAAAATATCAGTTTCAAAGGCTTTTATTACCTGATGGAAATAATCCGATACTTGCTGTTCTCGTTCCAAGCCAAAATGAAACATTTTGAATGAATAGAAAATTCATAACCAAACAACGAAAGGTTAATTTTTCTTCAGCACATACATAGCTCTCATGGCGGACTCTTTTGACAATATCTCACTTGCTATAATATTTAAGATACACCCATGAAATCATATATGATTGTATTTGTGAAAGAACGCTCTATCCAAATGTGTAAAAATATACAAGGTATTCTATTAGAAAAAAATTTCAAGAATTTTACATAATGAAGTTAGTTTACGCGTTAATTTCCATTTAAACGTTTTTGCATGTGTGAATCATGTAATAGAACAATAAGCGACTTTTACTTCGAAAAGCGAATATCGTAATTCGTACTTCTCTTTATACGATTACGTGCTTCGTAAAATTTAAGCGTTTGCGAATGTCTTTGAGGTCATTTTCAATGACGGTACTTATTACTTAATAACAGAAAGAAGAAGGTTCACCCCCTCTTCCCTCAATTTTCATTACTAATATATCTCACATGACATGTCAAGCCACGACATCATATTAATGTCGCCAAACAATTTCCTATTTTCGTTGTACATCAAAAGTCAAATTTCGATTTCATATTTAAAATGGTTGCAATTCAAAAATAAATTGGCTCGCCTTGAATGGCCACATATGTCTTTGTTATTTCAGGGTTAGAATTCGTCTCGTTCTGCCCATAATCTTTGCAAATTCGTTAATGTAATTTGGAAATCGGATAGTCCTCCGATTTCATCGTTTCTTTTATTAAAATAATTTCAATTCTCTCGGTATCTCGTCCCCCTCTTAATCTTTATTCCACTTGGTCGTTTCCCTGGTCGAAGAGAATTTGAAATGAATTTGCAATACCTACCATAGATTTGTCTCTTCGACTGGGAAAACGCCATAGAGATCATACAAATAATTGTCATTATTGTTCTATCATTCAATATGTGAATTCCAAATAATACATTACAATCTGTACAATATTTAACATAAAAAATTTTCATTCATTCCGATTGTAATACTTGTAATGTACTTTGTATATGTCATAAATCTTCGAATATCAATTCATTTATCATGAGATTCAAATATGCTATAAACTAAAAGCGTGCTCTCTATACAACGAAACATGGAAACGACAGTCATGGTCGATAAGCGTGCAGTGTATCGTTATTTAGTCAATACGTGGCTTGATGCGTAGGATCGGCACAGCGTGCGTCATAGATATTGCCAAGAGAAAGCGATAAAAAAAATCGCCATTATCTTATTATCTATGAACTTTAGGCCCACATCGATGTAAGATACTTTGTTGTAGATAAAAATACGTGTGTGTATAATAACATATAATATAAAACAGTTTTTATAGAAAAATTGTTAGATGTGAAACATCGAAATTCTTCTTTGTAGAAAGTATGCGATAGGAAGGATCGACCACGCGTCCGTCGAAAGAACACGTGCGCCAGTGCGCATTTGTATTTATGACTGTGATACTATTAAACAGTACCGATGGTAGAGTTAAGAGAGAGTAAACTAAATGCGCTTTTTGAATTAGATACAACGGTTCGTACCGTTTAATAGTATCACAGTCATAAATACAAATGCGCACTGGCGCACGTGTTCTTTCGACGGACGCGTGGTCGATCCTTCCTATCGCATACTTTCTACAAAGAAGAATTTCGATGTTTCACATCTAACAATTTTTCTATAAAAACTGTTTTATATTATATGTTATTATACACACGTATTTTTATCTACAACAAAGTATCTTATATCGATGTGGGCCTAAACTTCATAGATAATAAGATAAAATAGCGATTAAATTTCCTTTCCTGGTGAATAAGTTTAGCCTCATATGTTTCTTTGACTTATCACAAATATCTATTTACAATCGTGATGTATTATAGATTGTACACACATACGTGCCATATGAGGCTAAACTTACTTGCCAGCGAAGAAGTTTCAATTACTATTATCTCATTATTTATGAACTTTTGACCTATATCGATATGACTTTTCTATGCATGGTGGGAGAAGGAAATTCTTCGAAACCACCGAGCTGGAGCATGAAAATTGGCACCGGGAGAGTACGCAGATTCAGCGCCGTTCGGTTGGTGCTATCCCCGAAGAAGTACACGTGCACCGCAATAGTCGAATTTATTGCGGGTCTGCACTTTGTCCGAGGAGAGCTTAAAAGGCAGAGGGTTTCTGTTGCCTCCCGCGAGGCTCCTGAAATCTGAGCACGTGGTCGAGGCCCTTCGCTTGCGACCCGGCGCCTATCACTCTCGCTAGACTGAGTTACTATCTATTTAGCCGGTCAAATAGACTGAAATTTCTCTGGCAGTAAATCTTTATCGTGTATCCACTGCAATATCTAGCTAGATTTATTTTTCTCAACCGAGATTCTAGACTAACTCTCGCTAGATTGTTCTCAATGCTGTGTCCACGTGAGTAAATCTAGTTGAAAACGAAAGAACACGTTCGCCAGTGCGCATTTGTATTTATAATTGTGATACTATTAAACGGTACAAACCGTTGTGTCTAATTCAAAAAGCGCATTTAGTTTACTCTTTCTTAACTCTGCCATCAGTCGCTGCTCCGTCTCGCGATAAACGGAATTCGACACAACGGTTCGTACTGTTTAATGGTATCACAGTCATAAATACAAATGTGCACTGGCGCACGTACTCTTTCAACGGATGCGTGGTCCTATCGCATCCGTCCTATCCTTCCTATCGCATACTTTCTACAAAGAAGAATTTCGATGTTTCACATCTAACAATTTTCCTATACAAACGGTATTTAAATGTTATTTTTAAACGTGCTAACCAATGATCAATCAATCCTCATGCTTTCATTAATGAGGGTAAATACTGCTTCGTACACCGATACAGTTAGCGTGTAGTAGTAAGTGGTTACGCTAGGGCTCGGTGAAAGGGGACCATCGAGTCGTGGCGGAGAGAGCCGATGCGTCCCGAGTTAGGCCAGGCGAACGTTGGGACGCAGTTCAGTGAGGAGACGTAGGGTGACCGTTGCCTCTATATCTATATATAGAATAGATATAGATATAGAGGCAATGTTCAACGTTCGCCTGGCCTTAGCGTATTTAGCCACTCCAGCGACGTTTCACGAGCAGCCGGTCTCACCCCCGAAGCGCGGCATAAGATGTTTCACATCAAAATCCCAGCAATAGACCAACGTGAACAGTTACAAGGATGTACTAATTGTAAGATACACTACTTGTGACTGTGCTAATGGCAGTAGGACAGTAGGATGCTGTTCGCATATAGCTGCTATAATTTATTATTAGTCACGTGCCCGCTAAATCTGAAAAATCGAAAATTATTAGACCTGCCGAAATATTAACCAATATATTTGATGTAACCAACTCATCTACCAAGATTATGTAAATTATATAAATTACTTGTTTTTCTATACACATTATTGTATATTATGTATATTATAAAACAATATAGACACTGTGTATACATATTTAATAAATATACATAATATAACATGAAGTAACACTTTCACGCCGGCCCCGAGTACCGCGAGGGCGTGAACGTGTTAAAGGTTTTTCAATTTTTTTACTGTGTTCCATCAAATTAAATGGATTGACAATTTTTTTATATAATAGCTGACTAATATATGATTCCATATGATTTTGTTCGTTGATGTATCTTCCGCGATTGTTATACATTTTCCATTGCGAAAAATATTTTTTTAAATTTACACCTTTATACAGTGCTTCTATGCCATTGAAAAAATATGTAATATCAAGAGACACGGTAGTGTCTCGCGGCATGTTCGTTTAAGTGCTTCCGTTCATAAAGCGGGCGCGCGCGCGCACCCGTGTCTCTTTACACCACAAATGTCTGCTCCCTCCGCCCCTCAATTTTTACATAGAATTTTTTCAATAAATATATTGTTATAACCAAAACTATGCTTAGTTACACCATATAAATTGATTATACTCTATTGATAGAGACCAGAATAAATTTTATAAGTTTCATATTAACAGAGATTCATCCTTAGCACAACGCGAAGCCATGCCCCTCGCGCCTAAAAGTTGAGAATTTTATTTCTCGGCCAATATATATATGTCAAAATGTCACAAAAATTCCAGCTATCTTCGGCGAAGTTCGGCCATGATCAGAAATATGTACACAGATGCGATCAAACACACACACGCGCCATCAAATGTGTGAGATATATTTCGGCTTTCATCGTCGACTGTTCGGCGATGATCGGAAATGCGTACACAAATGCGACCACACGCATACGCCATCAAATGTATATGAGAGAATATATACGTATGACTTCTAAAATGCCTGTATCTCTTTTCCTATATATAATTACTTTAAAATATTTTTTCTTTTTCCTTGAATTCCGAAAATTTTAGCGAGCATTTCCATTACTGCAATTATTTCCATGCAATAACATATATTATGGTTTCATGCCGATTATATATGTTCAATTGCTCGTTTCATATGGTGCCATTAAAAAAAAGAACGAAATAACATGACTCTACATATATTATCGACTATCGGATTATTTAATACCGTATGTCCGCGGGCAAACCGATCAAAGTTATACCAATGGCCGATACCTTGAAATTTGACTTCAGCAGTGTTTGCCGACGGTCGAGTCTTTAATAGTTAGAATTGGCTACAGATGAGTGTGCTGCGTGAGAGCGAAAAGTGTGAAACGTCTGTTTTCCCAATAGCTGTCAATTCGGGAGATCGAAGCGCCTAAACTCGAAATCGTGAATTTGTGAATAATGGTAATTTTTAGAACTTAAAATTTAAGTTACTACACAACGAGTAGGTTAGGTGATTTTCATGAAGTCTTAGATAGTCCGGTTTTTAAACTTTTGGGGAATTTCATCGAAGAATTATTATTTGTTATCACTTCTACAAATTACCCATCATTTATTCACAAATTCATGATTTCGAGATTAGGCGCTTCGATCTCCCGAATTGACAGCTATCGGGACCAAAGACTCGACCGTCGGCAAACACTGCCGAAGTCAAATTTCAAGGTATCGGCCATAGGTATGACCTTGATCGGTTTGCCCGCGGACATACGGCAGTTATTTATGGAAATCCTTTCACGAACGAATTGTTCCAGAGAAAATATAAATATTATCGAAACATTAATTATAAAATCATTTCAAAATATCACGAGAATAAATCTAAAGTAACGTGGTTATAATTAATTCACTCTGTGAATTCGCGACCGATTTATGATATGCGACATAGAAACCTCTTATATTGTATTTTCATTGATTTTCAAGGACTTCAAATGATAACGGCTTCAAATAATTACGCTCAGAGGCTGTAGCCGCTACGTGTGTACGCTATCAAATTCGCTGACATTCAGTGCCATTTAGTGCCGAAACTGGATATTATTGAGTCTTGGACCTATGAGAACTTTTATTCAGCACACCATAAACTATAACATATTTCATTTTCAGACAATTTGACCGATTGCCGATTTCCATTTACTCTATGCGTGGTCCTATGTTGTGGAGGTATTTCGGATAAAAAGCAATAGATAAAAGGTTTGACAAAGTTAATTGGTGCCGGGGCATTTTTCATATAGAAATACGGCGAGACTCTTTGTCTCACATTATTATTCGTTTTTCACCCCGAGAGAACTATTAAAGCCAAACTAAAGCTGGAAATATATACATGAATGAGCCTCGAAATTTACAAATTTGCTTCATATTTTGTTAGTTCTTCATCCAAAGAGAACTATACTGAAGCCAAACAAAAATTGGAAATTCTTTTTCAAAATGAAAACCGTATACCATTCGTACAAAAAATCCATTGCGTAATCCCTTAATCGAACAGCACTATCCAAATTGAGCGGTTTTCAAATTCAGAGAATTATAATTCTTATACCCTTAGCTAAGTCTCTCATTAATTACCATTTAAAAAATCCCATTGGATACCACTGACAGTCTGTCAAAGGTAAATCAATGGGGTTTTGCCAATGGTATCTTTCCCACTTATACTACCATTCGACATCCCATTTATTTTCCCATTCGTTTAATGGTGTTTTCATACCGTTGACATTACCATTCGTGAAATGGAATTAATTCCCATTCAATTATAACCATTCATTTCCCATTAGTTGAGTGATACTTTACTTAGCTATTTGTGTCCAAGACCCCCGTGGCTGCAGCCGCGTCATCTCTGTTCGCGCTTCTTGGTCTGCCTCTCCTCCGCTTCCCTTCTGGCGCCTCGGTCGGTCTTCCCGCTGTCCTCTCGGCTTTTTCCGATTTTCCTGATCCGCCGGCGCCCGAATCATCTTCCCCGCGTGCCCCACCTCCTCTTCCTCTACCCATCTTCCCCTAACCTCACTTTTTCTTTCAACTTTTTTGAAGCCCTTCTTTGAAATCTAGAACAGTCCCCTCTCTTTCTCCTGCGTGTTCTTGCTGGCGGCACGATCTGCTATCCCCTGATCCGAAAAATCGCTGCGATTATCTTAGAATATCGCTGTATCGGCACTCTTTCCTGCGATCGATCCGCGACGCGTCTAGTCGCCCTTGGCTAAGTCTCCCATTAATTACCATTTAAAAAATCCCATTGGATACCACTGACAGTCTGTCAAAGGTAAATCAATGGGGTTTTGTCAATGGTATCTTTCCCACTTATACTACCATTCGACATCCGATTTATTTTCCCATTCGTTTAATGGTGTTTTCATACCGTTGACATTACCATTCGTGAAATGGAATTAATTCCCATTCAATTATAACCATTCATTTCCCATTTGTTGAGTGATACTTTACTTATGTTAGCTATTTGTCCAAGACCCCCGTGGCCGCAGCCGCGTCATCTCTGTTCACGCTTCTTGGTCTGCCATTCCTCAGCTTTCTTTCTGGCGCCTCGGTCGGTCTTCCCGCTGTCCCCTCGGCTTTTTCCGACTTTCCTGATCCGACGGCGCCCGAATCATCCTCCCCGCGTGCCCCACCTCCTCTTCCTCTGCCTGTCTTCCCCTAACCTCACCTTTTCTTTCAACTTTTTTGAAGCCCTCCTTTGAAATCTAGAGCAGTCCCCTCTCTTTCTCCTGTGTGTTCTTGCTGGCGGCACGCTCTGCTCTCCCCTGATCCGAAAAATCGCTGCGATTATCCTGTAATATCGCTGTATCGGCACTGTTTCCTGCGATCGATCCGCGACGCGCTTAGTCGTAACCGGCTTCCGCATGGAACTTCGTTATTTGCCATTGGACTCCCATTAGTTACCATTGGAACAAAATACCACTTGAATGTTCCCAGTAACTTGCCATTGGTCCTCCATTGATAACGAATGGGAATACCATACCTTTCAATATTTCCCACTGATTTGCCAGTGGAGTCCCATTTATATTGAATGGTAGAAAGTGCCAGTTCATTTTTCCCTCTGAATTTCCATTGCGATCCCATTGATTACCTTTAGGTCCCATTCATTACCATTAAACACTCAATGGAAAACTTTGCCAAGGGCGTAACCGGCTTCCGCATGGAACTCCGTTATTTGCCATTGGACTCCCATTAGTTACCATTGGAACAAAATGCCACTTGAATGTTCCCAGTAACTTGCCATTGGTTCTCCATTAGTAACGAATGGGAATACATACCTTTCAATATTCCCCACTGATTTGCCAGTGGAGTCCCATTTATATTGAATGGTAGAAAGTGCCAGTTCATTTTTCCCTCTGAATTTCCATTGCGATCCCATTGATTACCTTTAGGTCCCATTCATTACCATTAAACACTCAATGGAAAACTTTGCCAAGGGTAGTATCGAAATGTAACCACTACAAAAATAATCCTTTAGTATAAAAAAAATTGTCGAAGATTTAAAATTGTTGTAAAAAGCATAAGCAAAAGCATAATTCATTTAAGTTCCATGTCGAAATAAGTCCTAACAAAATTGTCATAAAAACAATTTTTCTGTCGGTCAAGCAGTTTTAAATACAGGGCTTCTTTTTACTTATACAATACATGACAGTTGAACTTCATTTTAAAAAATTAAAACATTTGTTTTTCGGCTTTTTTAGGGGCCACTACATAGAAAAAAAGAGATTAGTCCATCAAAAGTAATGGCTTGGAATGCCTCATATGTAGGATCTTACCACACATCACATTTTGCTTTAGCACCACATTATAAAAGAGATTATATTTTACCGGATAAACATTTTTAAATCCCATAGGGTAAACAATACTGTGATCGGCAGTCTGAGTAGATATTTTCAGTCATTGGCATGTTTCTGTCTCTTTCTATCTGGATAAGCGATAATGACTGACAATCTTAAGCAGACGAAACACTCAATCTTTGGCATATTAATGGAATTATGTAAGATTGAAAAAGTTGACCCTGTAAGCGATAAAGTCAGCAACGAAAAGTAAAAAAATGTAGTTAAAAATGTTAAATATTACACATTTAAATACTACACCTAATGTAACGTATTGTAATATAATATAACATGATTTTAAATACATTTTGCTCTAATGAACCGAAAAGCACTAAAAAATGAGTTTCTATTATTTTTAAGACTGACGTAATAATCCGAAAATTCTGAAAAAATTCATAAGGAAGACAAAAAAGAAATGCAAAGATTTTGCAAATCATCAACATTTTTGGCAATTGTCACTTTACAAAATCACTTAAAAATGTAGCATTAATAACGCAGTCACACAAAAAAAAAGTAGGGTATACATTTGATGCGATATAATATGTTATTCGTAGTAATCTTGCCTCCTGATCATGAATCCGGTGTATAAATTTGGCCATCACGTCACATTTTTTTTAATCTCAAAAAACCATCAAGAGATCATGATATTCAAAAAGTTAATGGACTTAAACCAAATTCGGTATAGGGAGTTTTTTGGGTCGCTAATAACGAATCTGAAGTCGGATTTCAAAAATTCAAGAAGGTGGATCAAATATGGTTTACGAGATTTTTGCAACTCGACGGATTCATGCTAAAGGTATAAGGGGGTCTTTTGAGTCGCTGATCATGAATCTGAAGTCAGATTTCAAAAATTCAAGATAGAGGATCTAATGTGGCGGACGAGATTTTGGAAATTTTTGAATTTTTGCAAATATAACTTCATAGTCGTAATTAGTGACCGAAAAAAACTCCTATACCAAATTTGGCATGAATCCGTCGATTTTCGAAAATCTTGTCCTCCATATTGGAACCGCCATCTTGAATTTTTGAAATCCGATTTCAGATTCATGATCAGCGACCCAAAAAACGCCCTATACTGAATTTGGTTTAAGTCCATTAACTTTTTGAAAATTATGATCTAAGGCTGGTTTTTTGAGATTAAAAAAATATGACGTGATAGCTACATTTTTTTAAGTACTTTTTTGGTGTGACTGTGCACCATTCTTTGAGGTTAGAAACAAGTTGTGACGTGATGGCCAAATTTTGACACCGGATTCGTGATCAGAAGGCAAAATTACTACGGATAACGTATTATATCGCATCAAATGTATACCCCTTTTTTTGTGTTACTGTAATTTTAGATTTTTTAAAAACCAAGTGTGGCTCGGAATGTACTAGTACAGTTTGTTTTAATTATAGTTGGACCCATTTTATGCACATACATTTTTTGTAATGATACACAAAGCAGTTACTGAGACAAGAATTATAAAAAGAAAAAAGCATTTCTAATGATATCTCAATTAGTAGAAGGGCTAGAAAGCTGAAATCTCGTATAGAATTTTTATTTTAAAAGATACTAATTATGATTTCAGAATGCTATATGATTTTTATTGATATCTCAATTAGTAGAAGGGCTAGAAAGCTGAAATCTCGTATAGAATTTTTATTTTAAGAGATACTAATTATGATTTCAGAATGCCATATAATTTTTAGGGGGCTAATTTCATGTACTTATCCTGCTAGACCCTTTGTGTCAATTTTTTCATCTTCCAATATTGATGTAAGGCACCTCTTAACGGGGGTTTCTTATTATTGTTAGAAGTTATAAAAAATATTACCCATATACGTATTTCGTTAATGTAGACTCAGAAAAAGAATATCTATCCGATTTGAACATGGGCTTCCCATGTATGATTGCATGAGAAGCCTCTGTTCATGTCGGTTAGATATTCTATCTCCGGGTGTACATACATACCGGGTATTCACGCCCAGGCTTCGAGACTGGGTGGAGCTTAATTCAAATATGCAGTATACGTGGACCAATAATGGCCCTGCCGTTGGTACGGCCATCTATTTATCGTTAACCGAACTGCATAGATCTCGAGGCGCTGAAATTATCGACGTATAATCGAGCAACGCAACCTGTCAATAAATCTCAAATTAAACAAAAACCATAACCTGTACTTGCTCAGTGACTCAGTGGTTGTTCATGTTCTCCAAGTATGTATCTGTGCTGCGAAGTTAATGAGTAATTTCAGGAGGGAAGTCAAATTAATTTTGGATACTCCTAAAGGTAAGATGATCCATTTCCACATTACCCTGGAGGTACGCGTTCGCAACACTTTACCTCCAGGTTGACGTGGTAATGGATATTCTTACCTTTAGGTTAGAAGGACCAAAATTAATTCGTCTTCGTCACTTCTGAAGTCACTGGTTAACTTCGCGGCACAGGTGCGTATTTGGGGAACACAAACAACCACTGAGTCACTGAGCAGATACAGGTTATGATTTTTGGTTATGTTGACATTTTATTGACAGGTTGCATTGCTCAATTAGACGTCGATAATTTCGGCGCCTCGAGATCGATGCAGTTCGATTACCGATAAATAGATAGCCGTACTGACGGCAAGGCCACTATTGGTCCGTGTATGCGGCACATTTGAATAAGCTCCACCCAGTCTCGGAGCCTGAACGTAAGCATCCGGTATATTACCTAAATATGTCATAATTGTAAAATACATAGATATTATAAAAACCTCCTAAAGATATTATAAATAGTTTGTTTCGAATGGAATAATATTGATATTGCCAAAATGTCTTACCTCATTTACATTTCGTATGGGCGATTTCATTTATCCCAGGGACAAAACATCTTCCTGACTTGAATATAGGCTTTCCATCTACTCCCGGCGTCACGGATTCTGTAGCTAGTCACTTGTTGAAATATCGTTTTTAAACATACTAGCCAATGGACAATAAATATTCCTGCTCTCGTTAGCTATGGCGGTGCTTGGCCTGATTAATGAAAGCATGAGGATAATTGATCAGTGGTAAGTACGATTAAACATGACATTTTAAACGTATTAGCCAATGAACAATTAATTCTTATGCTTTCATTAGATCCGGCTACGTTTGCCTTGGTTAACCCTTAATTTGGCAGTGTATCTCATAAGATACATTATTTTTTCTTAACTCAAAACATACTAAAAATCCTTAACCTCATACATTTTCTAGTCTAGGATACTTAAATAGCTTAATATATATACCCACAAATAGCTCGTTGCTCCATTTAGTGTTAACCACGGTAACTACATGTAAGTGAAAAAACATGGACGCTAGTTGCAGCGGGTGGTGCACGCCACAGGTGAGTTTTGGTGGTGCACGCCATACGTAAGTTTAGGGTATTTAACACGTTAATTAAACAATTGATTCATGAACTTTGCAGTTTTACTTCAAACTAAGCAATCTATCCAATAATATACAATGTATTGTCAAATTATTTTCTTGCAGCTAATAAATTTATTCCTATACATAGATACAATTAATCAATTTATTCCCATCGGTTTAAATTTTAATTTTTTATTATAAATGTGTTTAGTAAACTCCAATTGATAAAAAAAAACATAATTATCCCACTAAAAATGTTTTATTAACCATTAGAGGACGGGGGTGGTCCCTTTAGGGAAGGATTGTAAGTGCGTGAGGGAAAGGGGGAAGTGTCTAGGGTGAATAGAAAGTATAAATTAGGATAGCTACGGCGGTATATATGTAGACAACAGTTCGCACAGGAAAACAACGGCAGTTTCGAGGCTAGGATTGTGAGGTTACACGATGTCGAAAACAGTGAATCAAGTAAAAGTAAGAGCGGGAACCGTGGCGAATGGTGGTGAAGCGGTGCTGCGGGGAAGCGCGGATTGCTCTTGCGAAAACCGCCGCGGATGGTTGGTCACTATGAAAGTGTCTGCGCGGTCTCCACGTTCGCATCATACGATGCCGGCGTCCGCTCATCCGCACGGTTACGCGGATGCCAGTACGTTGTCTGCTATAGGTATATTCCTATAATAAATTAAAATCTGCGCGACCGCCATCCGCCGCGTTCGCGGCTCGTGCGTTCTGCTACTAAGAGAACCAAACGTTGAAAAGGTAAATAGCGTTTGCAACGTTGCCACATTTTTCAAGAAATTCGTTTTCTCTACAAATGACATTTTCCCTATTACTTTATTTAATTTCTCGACAACCAAATACAGGAAGAGTTAAAAATAATACCAAATTAAAGTTGATTAATTATTCTATAACGTTTAATTTTTTAAAAAATTTACCATTATTTCTTTTCAAAATATCGAATTTTTTTCATCGACCCTGCATTGCAGAACTGTAAGTACTGTCATTATTTTAACAATAATTAATCAAAATTTGATGAAATAATACATTTCAGTATATTTTAAATAAATGTTGAATAACTTTAGCATTGGTAAAGTATTTTATGTAGCATGAAGTTCAGATGAAGTTAGAAAAGAAATGAAATTATTTTTTTTTTTTCGAAAACAGCACACGAAAAATCTGAAAAAATTACAGTCATTAGAATAATTCCATAATTATTTGATAATTTTTTCAGATTTTTTTCCATCATTTTGACTTTACTCCCCAAACTCCTTAATGCAAATGGGTTAAGAGGTACGAATCGGCCTTCCGAATTCCGTCTATCATGCGACGGAATACCAGATTCCGTATGGCACGTGTCACTCCTGTAGGCTTCTCATGGTGTCGAAGTGGCGTGGCGGTGGCGCGAGTCACCACGCCAGTGCCACGTCACGCTGTGACGTCACCTCTATCTGAATAGCCTCATTGGGACCGTGCATGACGATTGCTACGCCACCTGATGGCAATAATTAGAATTTTTGGGAGAAAATTTTACAAGTGTTCATATGGGAGAAATTATTAATTATTGAAATATAAATTATATGGAAAAATAATTAATATCAGTATGCGTACATCGAGTAACGTATGTTGCATTACAAATTATCGAAGTGCCGGGAATCATGAAAAACCGTCTAGTGGACAAATTAAATTTTACAAACTTCCCACTGCTAGCGTTCATCGGGTATGGAAGCGTGATAAACGAATGTCATAAGCCTTTGAGACTGTGGTCTGAGCTACAACCTTTGAGGTTATGGTTACTTTTTGTGTTTCGCGATTATTTATCTCTTCAACATTGAATACATGACCTGAGTGAAGCAGTTTTTCACCTTTATCTTTATTTTGGCCTTCAGTGGGGGTATTTTGTATTGGCAAAAAATCCGTGCCTTATTATTTTTAACATTTTTAAGTTTTCTTATTCTACACCCCCCGACTCGGATTCTGTCGCAGGGGAATTTTCAAGAGGAAGTTTAGCAGAGTCTCGTGTAGATGACCGATACGGGAGACGACGCGGGAGATATGGCTGACAGGATTGCGGGGTATGGAATGATGAGGTTAAATTTTGTGAATTCGTTGTATAAAAATAAATTTTCGTAAAAAGTTGTTATTGTAAAGTAGTGATAACTAAACTGAAAGAAAATTAGATTACTTTTTCTCTACCGAATTCACAAAACAACTTCATCACTCCATACCCCGCAATCCTGTCAGCCATATCTCCCGCGTCGTCTCCCGATCGGTCATCTTCACGCGACTCTGCTAAACTTCCTCTTGAAAATTCCCCAGCGACAGAATGCGAGTCGGGGGGTGTATGTTCCCCGTGTTAGAAAGTATCCCTTAATTTCTTATAATCGCTAGATGTAGCGCAGTCATCAACGCTACAACTCCCTCTATAGTTTTTGCACGGTCCCTATAGGCTAATGTAGGCCATACGCGCTACGGTCTACCGTACGGTCTGCCTGCGCAGGTCTGCCGTAGCGTGTACGGGACGGTTCGGAGGTCTTCAGTTTCACCGTACGGTCGCGTTAGAAAGAAATGATTTTCGATCTTGCTCCGGTCGTCTGTGCAGGTCTGCCACCGCTCCCCATACACGCTCCGGTCTGCCTGCACAGGTCTGCCACCGTACGGTAGACCGTAGCGTCTGTGGCCGGCATAACATGCAGGTGGGACATGCCCGTACCACACTAGTCCCACGCCACCACCACGCACCCGTTCTGTGTGAATCGGGCCTAACGATTCTTCGCGGTGCGGAAACGAATATCTCCCGGGTGTGTGTTGTGTGTCGTGTGTGCATTGAGGCCACATTACAATTTTTAAAAAGACCCGTTGCTAAAACCCATTTCTGCCAGTTTGTATACAAAAAGACACCGACATTGTTTCTCGTCACTAACGCGTACGGTCTGAAGATTTTCTACAATGCACGATCTGCAATGCAGATCTTGCATTGCGATTATAAGACATATTAATCAATTAGAGCCGAAGCATAGAGTTTAACTGCTAGAGTGCCCACAGTAAGTTACTG
The DNA here is from genome assembly GCA_963678675.1 of Xiphydria camelus. NCBI lineage: Eukaryota > Metazoa > Arthropoda > Insecta > Hymenoptera > Xiphydriidae > Xiphydria > Xiphydria camelus. Next base: position 16,841,331 of record OY783201.1, read on the forward strand.
GTGGCACGAAGAGAGTAGACAATTAATGTGCAAGAATTTGTCGAACGTTTTGTAACGGATGTTAAGGTGTTGGCAAGTGTTCCGGTGTTCATGGAAGCGTGTAAACGGGTCAGTATTCTAGATAACATGAAACAAATGTTTGCAAATTTGCACAAGTAATTGTTAACCGCCAAAGCGCCTTCTCATTCCTCTGCGGGTAAAGATAGTCCGGGCATTTTTGGATTCAAAGTCTTTAATAACAATGATATACCTAGTTGCATTAATGCTCCCTTATTTCTCTTTGAGAAAACCAGTCGGGAAATGAAAATGGTTGTGGCAACAATTGATCCAACCAACTTATATACACACAATGATGCTCTTGCAAATTTGTGGTTCTAAAATTACTCGAAGTGGTATTTCTCTAGATATGACAGTGGAATCGATAGCTTATATGCCATTAGAATTTCCACGAGTCGACCCCAGTCAAGACTTTGCAATGGCGATGTCACAAAAATGTAAACTACTTAAGATGTCCAAGGATTCATCTTCTTCAGATGATGAACAACCTTTGTCATCGCAATATGTTCGCGGTACTTTGATTCGTATAGATGATTGGTGATGATGTATGTAGTGTTAAATTTTCAGTTTTATTTCTGTTACAAAATATTCGTATTTCTCATGCAAGAGGGTGCGTGTTTATTATGTCATTACTTTTCAGGGTTTTCATTCTGTTTCAAAGTGTTAGTACAACGGTATCTGCAAAGTCAGGTTTCATTTCTTTTAGGAATCTAAAAACTCCTTTTTCTTATATCATACTGTATGTTCATGTTTCTATACATATAATATAATATGGGTTTCTTATATGTATTTTTCCGTTTCAATACACTTATGACTTACTTTGTTGTTTTTAGTCAATTATACAGTTCCTTCGTTTTTTTATGTACCGTGCCACACTTCGCTGCAACTGAGAAAGAAGATTATAGTCCAGGAGAAAATATGAAAACAATAACTATGTTCATTTTCAATGTATCTGAACTTTGCTTGGTGGCGAATTCTGTAAATTTTTTTTATAGTCATCGACTGCGTTTCGTTTTCTTTTTCTTTTTTTTTCCTCCTGCCTCCGTCCGCGGGTCCCGTCCTTCCGTGTCCCAGCCCGCGTATCACGAACCGCCCCTCTGCCATTTGGGGATAGCCGAGCCCGATCGAGATCGGACCGTCTCCGATCTCCCGTCTATCGGTCCTCGTAGGAGAGTTCGATTGTCTCTCCACGTGGTGCGGCCGAGTCCGTACCTGGCGCCCATCATTTCCCGTTCCGCGTGTGGCATCGTAGCCACGATTTAGTGGCGTAGCGGAGGGCATCGCGGGCCCTTAGCGAAACGCTACGTCATAGTATGTTTCTTAGAATTTGCCTACTAACGTTCCCACAGGCGCGAGGTAGCCCAACTGGACTTCTTAGGTTACAGGAGCCTCGCGGGAGAGTCCAAGCACCCTCTACAAAAAATACGTTTCTAATGTTTTTTGATATACTAAAACATATCGTAAAATGAAGAAAATCGGTGAGGTACACCTCGAGTACTTTCCTTGTTAGTCAACGGCCCGCTTACGTTTTGTTATAAATGGAGAAATGCAAATATCTTATTAATCAACGCATGATACATATCGTACAATGCAATCTACATATTTGTATTCGAGTTTAGGTCAATCTGAGATGTAAGCGCTACAGCAATAAGGTGTTTTAACTGTAGCCAAAGAAATTCGAGAATACTTTCCCAATCTTATGGGCTAAAATTGCACCGTCAAACTGATATGCCATCTGGACTTAAAATCGGTGTTAAGCTATATACGGCCTAACTTACACACATATAAAGTTTAGGATGAATTTAACCAATATTGGTTACCTAACAGCTTAGTCGATTGCTGTGGTGTCTGCTTTGTTATTGCCTATTTCATAGCAATAAGCTATACTGTTAACTAACCAAAGTGGGTCGAACTTGTCCTTATTATTCAAAAAATTTAATTCTTTTCTAATACCAAAATTTTCTTTGGAAGGCGTTGCAAGCGATTGTAACATTCGCACAACTTTAATCTAAAAAGGAATATATATTTGTGTGTACTGTATGTGCGAGGGCAAAATATACAAAGAAACCCGTAGTTTTATGTTGATTACCATAGTACTTTTTCGAGATTGAAACTGCGCATGCGCAATTTTTCGCGTATCATGACACATGCTGTCAAATGCTTCACACATACATTACCAATAATAACGTCTGTGGCAACTACTGTAACTACGGCAATCATCATAAAACTACGAATCCCTTTGTATACATTGTTTTCAGACAAATTATACACAGTATGTCCCGCGCAGAACTGGCCAGTTGCAGGGATCTTGAAATTTACCTTCGGCCAGGCTTGGTCGGTATTCGAGTCATTTATACCGGTAGAAGTCGAGTCGGTAGTTAAAGTTGGTGTCAATTCGGGAGATCGAAGCATCTAACCTCGAAATAGTGAATTTGTGAATAATGGAAATTACTCACCATTATTCACAAATTCACGATTTCGAAGTTAGACGCTTCGATCTCCCGAATTGATAGCAACTCTAACTACCGACTCGACTTCTATCGGTATAAATGACTCGAGTACCGACCAAGCCTGGCCGAAGGTAAATTTCAAGATCCCTGCAACTGGCCACCCGGATAGCCAGATCATTTCACAGTAGTGGCACGGTGAGATTGCGCGGTAAATTTGGGAAACATCACGGTGATCTCCTACTACGTGCCCACATGGCCATCACCGTAGCATCACCAAGTGTGAGCACGGTGGATAAAGTAGGATTTTGCAAAAAGGGAACGCACGCAGTGGTGATGGATACGGCGTTAGAGAGCCTGGCGTGTGTGTGGATGCGGCGCTATGGTAGGTCGAGCATGCCGCGTGCGTGTGATGATGCTGCCCGTATGCGTGCAGTGCTGCCGCCTGCCAACCCGCAAAAGCCTATCTAGTTGTGTCGGTTTTTTTTCATACCCTACCGGTTCTCGAATTTGCGCTCTATAAGCTGCTTCGATACTGCAGGGCGAATGCTTTCGCACTCTACCAATTGAGCCACCGACTCTTCAAGTGGTGGCGGTCGACTCCGGTCATATATGAGGGGATGAGAAGCCAAGGGGTCGAAGTAGAAAAACAAGCTTTTCGAGATAATCTACATTAAAGTATTTTTGTTCTTTAAAAATATCTGCAATTCCTTTGCTTCAGGTGTATAAGCTCTATGAATTATTCATACAGCTTATACCCTTGAGGCAAAGGAATTGCTGGTACTTTTAAAGAATAAAAATACTTTAATGTAGATTATCTCGGAAAACATTGTTTTTCTACTTAGACCCCTTGGATTCTCATCTTCTCAATTATAGAAACCAGATATGACAGTGAATGCTCTTGAAGGTTCTTCTTATTAAATTTTTAAAAATAATTTGATACTTTGTTTTTCTAAACAGTAACGATTATGATAATTGAAGAGTGAACTTGAATAAGGGGCTAAGTACCAAATACAGGAAGTTATATTTTTTTCCTTAAAAAGGGGTTAAATAACATGCGTCATGTCCCCTAGAAGGGGCTAAGTTCCAAACGAGTATTTAAATATTTCTAGGGGACATGAAGCATGCTATTTAACCCCTTTTAAGGGAAAAAAATATAATTTCCTGTTTTTGGTACTTAGCCCCTTATTCAAGTCCACTATTCAATTAATCATTCATTATTTATGGAATATTCTTCAAGAATCATATTAAAGTTAAGTTCATGATAGAACGCTGATCTCGTATCTCGCGTCACTCAGAATCAGTGACAATCACTCACAATCAGTGGCAGCACAGTGAAGCTCTCGTGCCAACAGGACGTGATGATCACTGGCTACGGTAACTGTGGCATCAAAGTAACGTCACTCAGTGACAATCACTCACAAGGAGAGTATTCGAGGTGTACCTCACCGATTTTCTTCATTCTGCGATATGTTGTAGTATATCAAAAAATATTAGACACATATTTTTTTGTTCGTGCTAATTCGGCCATTTAAGGGGTGAAAATTACCCCTAAACTTGACCCCCTAAAACCAATTTTCAACGATTTCTCAAAAACTACGTTGAATTTCTTAATGAAAAATATTGAATAATATTCTTTATCGAAAGACGATAATATGTGAAGTACTTTTACAATCGGGGGTTACACAAATCATAAAAAATTGGTTTTAGGGGGTCAAGTTTAGGGGTGATTTTCACCCCTTAAATGACCGAATTAGCACGTACAAAAAATATGTGTCTAATGTTTTTTGATATACTACAACATATCGCAGAATGAAGAAAATCGGTGAGGTACACCTCGAATACTCTCCTTGTCAGTGGCAGCACAGTGAAGCTCTCGTGCTAATAAAACGTAGTGCCACCGTATGACGTTTGGGTGAAAGTCACACTTGGCTATCGGGGCAGGGACAGAATACCTGCCCGTCGGTAATATAGCTAGGGAACAAGTACCGTATGTCCCACTTTGAAATTTACTTTGCCAGGCTTTATTGGCCAGTTTGAAAGTTACTTTCGGGCAGGCTTGGTCGGTAATCGACACATTTTATACCGTAATTATAATTATTTTCGTAATTTCTATTATTCACAAATTCACAATTTCGAGGTTAGACGCTTCGATCTCCCGAATTGACACCAACTCTAATAGCCCAGTCAAATAAGCAAAAAAAAAGGGGTTAATCTCGGAATGAGAGGTAATAAGCTGGAAAATCGTATAAACCTTCATTTTGTTGTTCTAAAAGTTATCTCAAAAGTCTCATAAATTTCGTGTCTGCGTCGTAAGTTATTCAAGGTCAAATGTCACAAAAATCGGTTTTTCGCGATTATCTCGGCTTCTATAGCTCCAATGATATTAACGTCTAATACAAAAATTGTAGAGCATAAAATTTGCGACAAATTTTGTTATAAATATTTTTTCATACGCTAAACTGTTTTTGAGATAGAGGGCGGAGAGCGCGCAGCGCTCAGCCATACATACTGTAATGCAAGGTCAACCGTGAATCTCGGTGAATAATACCTTATATAAAGATATTAAATCATTAAAATATCATTAACAATAAATAAAGTAGAAAAATAATTAAATATTTTGTCTTTAAAATGTGTAAACTCTTATGTTCCGTCTTCACGACAGACGGACTTCAGCGCCAGTTCCTATCACTTAACATCGTTACACGATCATAAATCACTTGTTATTTCTAGTTAATTTCGTCATCAGCGAAACGATACATTTCGGCGACCGTAGGTCGCTGATTCCCTCGATCCCGCACTTTTGCGGGAAGTAAGGTATCAGATAGATCGCCGTAAGCAGTCTCTCGCGGTAATGTTAATATCGAGTCGGCTTAAGGGGAGGAATGACGAGTGCAGTTAATGGCTAATTGGAGAAAACTTAATGACCCGCTTATCCAGGAAATCAATTCACTATCGATTCCTACGATCGAGAACTAGCATCCGGCTTTCTCGATCGTAAAGTGCGAGACGTTAAATCTACGGAGCTTCATAAACCTGTCCAGTTGTCTAATCTTCTACCGACAAGTACAGCAGCCTATCAGCATATAAACCGTGTCTATTACCACGTTCAGAAATGATTAGGGCATGATTTAGATCCCCACGAATGGGGTTGGGTGCAGCAAAATGAATTCCTGGAGCCAATGACAACAACATTACCACCAGCTCCAGATGAATTACTTACAAGGAGAGTATTCGAGGTGTACCTCACCGATTTTCTTCATTCTGCGATATGTTGTAGTACATCAAAAAACATTAGACACATATTTTTTTATACGTGCTAATTCGGTCATTTAAGGGGTGAAAATCACCCTTAAACTTGACCCCCTAAAACCAATTTTCTACGATTTCTCAAAAACTACGTTGAATTTATTAACGAAACAAATTGAATATTATTCCTTATCGAAAGATGATGACATGTGAAGTACTTTTACACTCGGTGGTTGCATCCCTCATTTTTCGCAGGGGTAAAACTAAGTTTTTCCACAATTTTTTCGCCACAGATGTTACCAAATTTATTAAATCTGGATAACAATTATTCTATTATAAAGAAAAAAAGAAATTAAAGTTGACATATATCGGGGTTTTTCGAAAAACTTCCCCTCGAAAGGGTAAACCACCCCTAAATTAAATGTATTTTATTTTTAATAAAAAAGTTCTTATTTTCTTCATTCTGCGATATATCATAGTGCACCGAAAAACATTAGACACGTATTTTTTTTGTTACGTGCTAATTCTGTCATTTAAGTGGTGAAAACCACCCCTAAACTTGACCCCCTAAAACCAATGTTCTACGATTTCTCAAAAACTACGTTGAATTTCTTAACGAAACAAATTGAATATTATTCCTTATCGAAAGACGATGACATGTGAAGTACTTTTACACTCGGTGGTTGCATCCCTCATTTTTCGCAGGGGTAAAACTAAGTTTTTCCACAATTTTTTCGCCACAGATGTTACCAAATTCATTAAATCTGGATAACACAATTATTCTATTATAAAGAAAAAAAGAAATTAAAGTTGACATATTTCGGGGTTTTTCGAAAAACCCCCTCGAAAGGGTAAACCACCCCTAAATTAAATGTGTTTTATTTTTAATAAAAAAGTTCTTATTTTCTTCATTCTGCGATATATCATAGTGCACCGAAAAACATTAGACGCGTATTTTTTTTGTTACGTGCTAATTCTGTCATTTAAGTGGTGAATTAAATGATCATTTATTAACGTTGTTATAAATACATTTAATATTCTTTGTTTTCAATGTATAATCGTAGGTACAATAATTTGACAATGATCAATTTTTATAATTTGAACGGTAATGATAATTATGGAAAAAATGTTGAAGACATAGTGATTTTTTACACCATGAACATCTAACAATTGCAATATTAGAGCAGCCCTCTATTTCACAGTATACATTAGTGTCATCTCCAAAACCATAGTCAACCGGGTTCTCAAAATCATTTGGTTTTTCATTAGTATAGCCACTTTGAAACCACGAATATTTGAATAAATTTATGTATCGTGGAGAAGATAACTGATTAAGAACCAAAGATTGGAGTTTGATGATGTTGTTTCTTAAGTGGAAATTTAAATTTTCATTCATGAGTATTACATTATCAGAAAAATGTCTAACATAATTCTTCCATATTCTAAAGCCAAATACATCTAAAATGACTGTATTTTACCAGTTGTACCTTTCGGAATGATTTTTAAAGCGATTTCTTTATTTGGAGGAGTTGCTTCCTGTACAATAGCACAGCAATGTCCACTCCACGAATCAACCAGCAAAACGCTTGACGCTCCAACATTTGGAAAATATACATCTTTCAGCCAAGTTTTAAAATGATCTGAAAATATGTTGAATTTTAAGCAATTTTAATTATGTATGCAAAATAGTGTCGAATATAAAATTCAGCTGTTAATACCTGAAGTCAGTTTTCCTGATTTAGAAGCCATAATATAAACGTTAGGAGGTCTAAATAAACTCTCTTCTACTAATGGTCCAAATTCACCACTTCTTTCCATCAGTACAATAAAAAGTGGTGACATGCGCTTTCCATCACCTGATACCATTGGCTGAATGGTGTAACTGTGGGTTGTTGAACTAACAGACTGTACTAAACACTGAATTTGTTGTTCTCCTTCAACTGCTAAAGTCCGTCCAGAATGTATTTCTAATTGAAATCCACTCTGATCTAAATTTTAAAAACGTCCTCTATACCTTCCTCTTGAATTACTTGTTTAGTTTCAGCTACAAAAGCATCAGCTTTTCTCTGTAAATAGTCAGTACCTTCAAGCGTTTTTTTAGTAACAAATTTATTTATTTTTCTGCTCACAATTCTATGAACTTTTTTAAAATTATGTACCCACTGATGTGAAGCTTTAAAACGTAAATCTTCGTTTCCGATCTTTTTTTCAGAATTAGCACGTAACAAAAAAAATACGCGTCTAATGTTTTTCGGCGCACTATGATATATCGCAGAATGAAGAAAATAAGAACTTTTTTATTAAAAATAAAATACATTTAATTTAGGGGTGGTTTACCCTTTCGAGGGGAAGTTTTTCGAAAAACCCCGAAATATGTCAACTTTAATTTCTTTTTTTCTTTATAATAGAATAATTGTTATCCAGATTTAATAAATTTGGTAACATCTGTGGCGAAAAAATGGTGGAAAAACTTAGTTTTACCCCTGCGAAAAATGAGGGATGCAACCACCGAGTGTAAAAGTACTTCACATGTCATCGTCTTTCGATAAGGAATAATATTCAATTTGTTTCGTTAAGAAATTCAACGTAGTTTTTGAGAAATCGTAGAAAATTGGTTTTAGGGGGTCAAGTTTAAGGGTGATTTTCACCCCTTAAATGACCGTATTAGCACGTATAAAAAAATATGTGTCTAATGTTTTTTGATGTACTACAACATATCGCAGAATGAAGAAAATCGGTGAGGTACACCTCGAATACTCTCCTTGTTAGTACTCTATTTTGTAATTGTAAGAATGGATGTGGTCCACGCTGCGGGTGCAAAAAATTGGGGTTGCAATGTGCTTTAGCTTGTGGCCAGTGTAATGGGCAAGCTTGCCTCAATGCTGTTTAATTGCAAAGCGACCCCGAGGAAGAGAGTGCATTTGACCCGGAAATTCTAGAAGGTCTGGAAATAACGATTCAGGACAACGAAGATGATAACAATGAAACGGAAATTTCGAGTGCCCGAAAGATGATGAAGAAGAAGAAAATTAATACTTTTGTTCTTTAAATTGTTAAAGATTTGTAAATGTTCACTTCAATTTTGAATAAAGATAAAATAAAAAAATATATTTACTCGTTTTATTTCTACTTAAAATCTACTTTCAATAAATTAATATTCAATTAAGATATACAATAAGTATTTCATTTAATGAATTTTAATTACACAAAGTAGGTAAGTATTATTAAATGAATATATTATATATATGTAAAATATTATTAAATACAGTGTATTAACTAATAAATAATACAAACTATTTATTGTTAATGATACTTTAATGATGTAATAACTTTATACAAGGTATTATTCACCGAGATTCACGGTTGACCTTGCATTACAGTATGTATGGCTGAGCGCTGCGCGCTCTCCGCCCTCTATCTCAAAAACGGTTGAGCAAATTTTATGCTCTACAATTTTTATATAGACATTAATATCACATTGGAGCTATAGAAACCGAGATAATCGCGAAAAACCGATTTTTGTGACATTTGACCTTGAATAACTTACGACGCAGACACGAGATTTTATGAGACTTTTGAGACAACTTTTAGAACGCCAAAATGAAGGTGTATACGAGTTTCCAGCTTATTATCTCTCATTCCGAGGTGAAACGCTAATTTGACTGAGCTATAACTGCTGACTCGACCTCTACCGTATTAAATGACTCGAGTACCGACCAAGTCTGCCCGAAGGTAACTTTCAAACTGGCCAATACAGAGTGGGACATACGGTATACCTAGAGGTGAGTATAGTTGAGTTGTATTGGGTAGAAAATATATATTATTAATGGTCTGTAAACAATACAAACAATGTAAACAACAAAATAATTAGACACGCACATATTACTCATTGCTAGCAGTGCTCGTCTCCATATAAGTTCCGAGGTTATATTCCCGGTGGGTAGATCCCATGTGGAAATGTTCATTGGGCCCCAATTGGGGCCCAATTACTAGTTAGGCGCCAATTAGGCAGCCCACTCAGTGCCCAATTGGGCTTTCGTTGGGCTTGTAACGCTCAGCCCAATCTATACCCAATTTGGGCCGCCCAATTGGGCCCCAATTGGGTAGGGTAAAGCGAGGAGAGATGGCACACGTTTTACAAAATTTAAAATATTTTCTTATTAACGAAAAATTAAAAAATACCAAGTAATACAGAAAACTAACAATAACTTTAGCGTACTTTTGGTATAGTTGAAAAACACAAAACACTTATCATAATGACACCAAAAAGAAAAAAGTAAAATACTAAATTGGTCCATCTGTCCTACTTAGTGTAGGAGAGTTGGACCATTAGGGGTAGGATAGATGGACTATTAACTTTTAACGCTTTTTCTTGATTGCTTTAATGCCGTACGTTTGACAAATGTTTTCATAAGATGTGCAGTCGTCGTGCAGCCATTTCAAACACAAATCGCACTTAAGCTAGTCATCCTTTTTCTTGGTTTGCCGATAATCTTCGTTGCACCCGATGCATTCATTTTTCATATCGCTAAAATGTTAAAATGTTATTGCCAGGTATAAATAATCCGCAGACCATGTAGTCCTTGGAGGTGTGTTCAGTTTTTGCTTGCACTTGTTGGGCATTTTTCTGAAATCATACCTAAAGCCTTAGTCCATCTCTCCTCGCAAATGCTGGTCCATCTCTCCTAAAAGCTTTTAGGAGAGGTGGACCGGACAATATTTACTAAACGAAACTATATACACGCCTGCTTTAAGGTTAGGTGTCCACCAGAAAACCCGTCTTACCAGTACTTTACACTACATTAGGCTAAAATTTACCTTAAAGTGATTTAATTGACGAGCAAAATAACCTCAGAAAATTTTTTAGCGTAGTCAAAAACAATTATCGCTTGTAACTAACAAAAACAATGACAAACAACAGCAGAAACGGATTTAAAAGCACGACTGTTAACTGCGGCTATGTCAACGTGATTGGATCGGGCCTTGTTGCCACGATGCAAAAGATATCGCTGGTGGTCCGTCTCTCCTACTGTGCCATCTCTCCTCGCTTTCCCTAACCCTATTTATGCCCAATCAATTTGAAATGTTACTTTTAATGAATAATAAGAAGATTAATAATAATTAATAAGATTTTATATTTTCTCACAAAATGTACACGAGTAAAATATAAACGTATTCAAGCGGAACAATGATTGACACAAATCATACGCGCGGGTTTCCTTCGTTTTTCATAAGTACAATTTAAGAATTTTCTATTTTCATGTTTTATAGATTTATATGCAAGGGGGATTAGAGTACGATTAATAATGTAAAAGGCCAAGGCCATACAGTAAGAAATAATAATAATATAAACGTATTCTTCAGTTTTTAGGGATCTATCATACACTATATACACTACACTACATAAACTATATTTATTTAAATATACAGGGTGTTACCTAATGATAGGCCGTAATTGCAAGGGCACATTACTGAATCTATTTCCAGTAGAAAAGTTCATATTAACATGTGTCCTAAAATGTCTGATTTTCAAAATACAGGACGACAAAATTTAAAAAAATCGGTTTTTTAATAATATCTCAAAGATCCTTGTGCCGATTTTGTTGACATTTGGCACTGTTGTTTATTGTAATAAGACGATAAGTTAACACTAACTACAAGATAATTATGAGTTCCAGTGGCGTCCCGGGGGACAGTCTCACGAATAATATTTTTTTTCCTCAAAAACGAAGTGAGGTACGAAGTAATGTCAAGAGACAAAAAAGTTGTATTTTTAGCTGCTTAATCTGGAAAAAATATAAAATTTTTTAAAAAGTCAGTGGGGTACACTTTTTTTGTCAATATTATTCGTGAGATTTTCCCCCGGGACGCCACTGGTACTCATAATTATCTTCTAGTTAGTGGTAACTTAGCGTCTTATTACAATAAACAACAGTGCCAAATGTCAACAAAATCGGCACAAGGATCGTTGAGATATTATTAAAAAACCGATTTTTTTTTAAACTTTGAAATCCTGTATCTTGAAAACCGGACATTTTAGGACACATGTTAATATGAACTTTTCTACTGGAAATTGATTCAGTAATGTGCCCTTGCAATTACGGCCTACCATTAAGTAACACCCTGTATATACACTATGCAAAAAAAAACAAGCTCGAAGTCATGAGCAGACCGGGCAAGCTAAAAATGGCGCGTTTTGCCACGAGTCGACTCAAGTCGAACGATTTGGTAGTTCGACCGTATATATAGTCGACTTAAAATTTCTTTGTTATTAGTCGAATCGCATGAAGTCGCAAGACGAGCTACTTCGTTCGATTCGACTAATAACAAAGAAATTTTAAGTCGACTATATACGGTCGAACTACCAAGTCGTTCGACTCGTGGCAATGCGCTTTAAGAGACTAAAAACTACTCGCTGCAGCTACTCGTTCTCGTGCCGTCGTCTATCGTATTCTCGCCCCCGACGTTGCCACCTCGGCTTCACGGATGCCACGCTCCGCGTTGGACTTCCCTGCCTTCTCGTCGTCCTCCGTCCCAGTCCCTTGTGCATAAGCCAAAGCCGATCCAATGGCCTCGATGGCTGCCTTCTCTGAAGAAGGGGCTTCCTTGCTGCTCCTTTAAGTTACGGCATCTGACAAAAAACATTACAAAATAATGTATTGCAATCATTACTTTGAAAGGTTTTTACTTCGTAAATATATTTCAAAAACAATAATTTACATGAAAACATATTAATCAGTCTCACCTATTATACACCGATGGAGCCTGAACTCTTTAAGGAGAAACTTGCTAGACGCTTTGCGGACGTTCGTGAATTTAACAGCCAGATCTTTTGCTAAATATTTCTTCATGATGTTCACCACGCTTTTGGAAATATTTCCTTCTACATCCATAAGCGAGTTGAGAGAAGAAATCTGCAAGTAAAGTTAAAATTTGTAATATATGTAATATTTTTAATACATTATACGAGTAACTAATTGAAACGTAAAACTTATAAAATCTTCGCAGAATTTGGTATCCTCCAATTTGTCATCGAATTCCGTAAAATCCGATATATTTTGGAATGGAAGATTCAAGTTATTGTCCTGCAAGTAGGACTCCAAGTCGTATGCGAAACGAGGGAGTTTCTTTCGAACGAGGGATCATCCACTTATTGTTCCAAGAACCAGTTGCATTAGTTCATTCAGCAGGCTGGATCTGCTGCCTCGAGTGCATGGACGTGCGTCACTTTAAATGGATGAAAATTGTCATCCTTCAACATCCTTCCAACCGTGGACTTGCTGATTCTAACCTCTGCTGCCACAGTTTAATAACCGTTTGTATTTTTTTCGAATATCGAGATAGTGAACGGATGCAGTGCTATGTTTCTCTGGTTGCCTGTGCATGAAGAGCAGGAAAGGAGACGGCAGTATCTCAGAAGAATTGCCATCAGATAAGTTTAATTGCCACCTGACAGCTTTAACCTCACTTTCGATGGAAGGACAAATACCTTTGTGGTAATTCTATTCTTTGTTTTCAGCGTCATGCGAGCACGGGCCGAATCGATGGATTAACAAATAAATTTGATGTTTCTTCTCCATCAAAGCCGTGGCAGAAGAATAGCAGATGCAATGGAATTGGATCACAATAATCAAGTAATTACTTTAACCTTATTTTTTCTCTATTGATATATTTCCTCCTTCGTACTATATTTTAAATAGTGAAATGCTGGTTATAATTTTATTATTTATAATTTGTTACAGAAATAAACGTACTGCTATTCAATTCCACCCAGAAGGACTCCAAATCATGTGCGAACCCGAGGGGGTTTCTTTCGAACGAGGGATCGTCCACTTGTTGTTCCAAGAACCAGCTGCATCAGTTCATTCGGCGGGTTAGGTCTGCTGCCTCGAGTGCATGGACGTGCGTTTATCCTTCAATATCCTCCCTACCAAGATCTTGCTGATTCTAACCTCTGTTGCCACAGCCCGAATACTCGTCGAAGGTTATTCCTTTCTTATTTCTAGCACAGATCTATATTATGCTGCATCTGTATTCTTCTAGGACTTCCTAAAATAATTATAAAAGCCCCATATAATTCAGCTCTGTGACAAGTACAATCTTATCGAGCTGTACCTTATCGAGGAAATCTTTCGATGTAATGATTCCGAAATGTTTCTATGATATTTTGCAACATTCGCGAATTTATCAAGAAATATATATTTCTAATATACGGTAGTATTCACGAATATTACAAAATATCGCAAGGAATGTTACAGAAAAGTTACTTGCAAAAACGTGCTTTGTGGGATGTAAATGATTATTCCCCAGAGGCGAAGAAGAGATGAAATAAAAGTGAGGTACATGTACACTTCACGCTTGACAGGTCGGTATATAAATTGGAACTTGTGTGATAGTATAATACGAAAGAGGAAATATATAAATAAAGAAAAATAATAATAAAGTAGTTACTCCATTATTGTAATCCAATTCCATTGTATCCCTTATTTTTCTGCCACGACTTTGATTGTTGATAGTGGATGGATCAGCTAATAAATTTGATTTTTATTCACTATCAACAATCAAAGTCGCGGCCGAAAAATAAGGGATACAATGGAATTGGATTACAGTAATGTAGTAACTACTTTATTATTATGTTTTCTTTATCGATATATATTTCCTCTTTCGTATTATACTATTCCACACAAGTTCGAATTTATATACCGACCTGTCAAAATATGAACGAGTAGGTAAGAAGATTTTCATGAAGACTTATGATTTTCTGACTTGTCATCTCGTACAGGTACAACCGAAAAGGGTCTAGCTCGTGTCCTGTCCACAAAAAGATGACTCCATGGACATTGGAGAATGTCAGACTTGTCACCGAGCGCCTATTACCCACGGTACATTAATTGCAATACGCACTTCTCGTTTCAACTATTCCAGCGTTAAATAAATTTACTTCTTTCAAGCTAATAACCTTTTATGAACTGTTCGTGGTAGGAGGCAGCGATTGATAATAGCGACTCGTCGTAAACAAGTTCGTCTATTAAAACTAAAAGGCAAAATGTGCCAGAGCTCACGGTCTATTCTGCGATTAACGTTAACGTAATCGTGATTATGCTCGGGTGATGGGTGTTCCAAAAGAGGGAAAGTTGATACTAAACATCGGATGCTCTGTAAGCTGACTTGCTAGTGTATGCTTTGCAACTGGAACATCATCGCAGGAATAATTTCTCTACGATTAGTCACAATCATTGATCGCTGCCCCCTACGATGAACAGTTTGTTCAAGGTAAAATACTTAAAGAAATACTTAAATACTTAAATACTTTGAAAGAAGTGAAAGTTATTTAAAGCAGGAATAATTGAAACGAAAAGCGCATATTGCAATTAATGTACTATGGGTAATAGGCGCTCGGTGACAAGCCTGACAGGTTGCCTCATTGGAAGAGTATACTTAGGGAGAGAGAGAGAGAGAGAGAGAGAGGGGAGAGAGGGAGAGAGGGGGAGAGGGGGAGAGGGGGAGAGGGGGTGAGGGGAGAGAGGGGGAGAGAGGGAGAGAGAGGGGAGAGAGAGGGAGAGAGAGGGAGAGAGAGGGAGAGAGAGGGAGAGAGAGGGAGAGAGAGGGAGAGAGAGGGAGAGAGAGGGAGGAGAGGGAGAGAGAGGGAGAGAGAGGGAGAGAGAGGGAGGGAGAGGGAGAGAGAGAGAGAGAGAGAGAGAGGGAGAGAGAGAGAGAGAGAGAGAGAGAGAGAGAGAGAGGAGAGAGAGAGAGAGAGGAGAGAGAGAGAGAGAGAGAGAGAGGAGAGAGAGATGAGAGAGAGAGAGAGAGAGAGAGAGAGAGAGAGAGAGAGAGAGAGAGAGAGAGAGAGAGAGAGAGAGAGAGAGAGAGAGAGAGAGAGAGAGAGAGAGAGAGAGAGAGAGAGAGAGAGAGAGAGAGAGAGAGAGAGAGAGAGAGAGAGAGAGAGAGGAGAGAGAGAGAGAGAGAGAGAGAGAGGAGAGAGAGAGAGAGAGAGAGAGAGAGAGAGAGAGAGAGAGAGAGAGAGAGAGAGAGAGAGAGAGAGAGAGAGAGAGAGAGAGAGAGAGTGAGAGAGAGAGAGAGACGAGAGAGAGAGAGAGAGAGTTGAAGGTAAAACGTCTTCATGGATTTCTGTAGACGACCAAAATATAAGAAAAATCCGATGGCCTGTAAATTCGAAAGCGGTATATGTTTTATTTCTCCAAAATACTAAGGCAAAGTGAAAATATAAGGGCTCTCTAGTCTATAAATCCCTTTAAGAATATCACGAGAATAAATCAAAAGTAAGTAAGTGGTTATAATTAATTGGCTCGTATCGTTATAAAATGTGAGACTTTAATTTTGTGGTAATAGAAAGCTATTCTTCTACATGTATGTATTCTCCTCATGAATAAATTCCAAAAAGTAATGAAATCCCCCCACAAAAACAGATTCTCTGTAAAAAAGGCGGCATGTTCATTCAGTGCTAACAAAAATTGATACCTACGTAAAATACTCTCCAAAAAAGATTTGAAATCAATTAAGATCGCCATGTTCAAGATTTATATATAAAAAGTAAAAGGCATCATTTGAAAGGAAAATTATTGTAAATCAAGTTACTAAAAAATTCGACTAAAAAATTTATTAAAAAAAAATTTAATAAAAAAGAACGCCGCGTTTTTTTTCCTTCAAAATTTAAAATTCAGACAGAATTATACTCGATGTTTATGCACTTATGATTCATACACTTATATGATACCACCAGTATACCGAATGTCGCACGGGAAACCAATCAGGCGGGGGCCTTCTGAATTTCTCTGAATTTGACTTCTGGCAGTGCAATTTATGAATTACTCTAGCACCGTCCAAGCACTGCCAATTATTCGGTATAATGGACAAAATATGAAAACTTAAACGCGGCAAGTTCTTTTTTATTAAAATTTTTTTATAAATTTTTTAGTCGAATTTTTTAGTAACTTGATTTACAATAATTTTCCTTTCAAATGATGCCTTTTACTTTTTATATATAAATCTTGAACATGGCGATCTTAATTGATTTCAAATCTTTTTTGGAGAGTATTTTACGTATCAATTTTTGTTGGCACTGAATGAACATGCCGCCTTTTTTTTTACAGAGAATCTGTTTTTGTGGGGGTTAGCATTACCCGATACGCGTACCGCGAGGAGGTTGCTGGTCGGACTTTACGCATCATCTTGGCCCTGAAAAGTGCCGATTATGTAATCCACATGTGTGAAATTAGGGACTCCGTGGTTCGTCACTTCCGCAGTATTTTCTGACTCCAAACGGCTTCTATGTAACTTCGTCCCAATGTCCCCATCTCGATACCAAAATCCCTGAAGAAGTAGTCCAGGTATACCTGGACGCAATATACGACCTCCAATAATTCGAAACAAAAATTTATAAGTTCAAAACAAATTACGCAATTGATGTTCAGTTGAGTAATACTCCCAAAAACCGGGATTTTTAGTTTTTTTATTTAAAACGCTGTAGAATGGCGTAGAAAACTCGGAAAGTAAATTTTTTTTTAAATTAAAGGTACAGAGTTGAGCTTTCATTTTCTGTGATCAGAATTTGAAAAAAAATTTTTGTAACTTCGTGTCAATGCGCAAACTGCAAATTTTTAAGTTTCAAAAGATGACCTTGATTTTCAGGGTCACTTAATCTCTCGGTGCTTTAAACCGAAAAATAAACTTTGGGATAGTAAAGCTGAGATTTTAAGCTTTAATTAAAAAAAAAAAGATAGGGATACGATGATTTTTCGCTGTGCTACGGGCTTCCGAAGTTTGATAATTTTTAGAGTAAAATAAGTTGTTGCGATAATTTTGTTGCGTGGTGTATATATCGCTATCTCTTTCGAACAGTCCCCAGGTAGAAATCTGTCCAGGTTGTGCAAGGTTGAACCTTATTACAAGGTACGTTTTGCAAAGTTACGCTGCAAGGTTAAAACAAGGTTGCTGCAAGCCTGTCTGTTCCTTGCATAGCCGAAGCTGACCACTGCCCTGTACCGTTAGCCTGTTTCAAGCTTGCAATTACAGAGAGATACCAGGTTCGTGCGATAAAGTGAAAGCAAGGCGAATACAAGGTTGTGCCGGCAGCTTAGCGAATTAGAGCCGCCTCTAGATGTTGAGACGTCTTCATGCTTAGTGCCCTTTTCTAGTTTCGGCGCCCCATGGCTAGTGCGCCTTCGTGCGTGGCACGAAAGGGCCCCTCGTTAGACACGGCCCTGCGCTTAGCGAATAGATATCATAAAAATCCGCGGCGTGGCGTGCGCATCGCCTCAGCTGTCAGAGCCCTTAGATTGAGGTTAGCATCAGTGGCGATCAGTTCGGTTCACGCGTTTTTTTTTGGTTGAGAAGCCGTCAGTGTTTAATGTTAACGTGCAACGTTTCTTTAGTGCACGTTGAGTGTAAACGGTTTTTTAGTGCACGTTGAGTGTAAACGTGGGTTATTTGTGTCCAGCCTCACTTTCTTAAATGCGTTCGAAAAAATTTCAAAAGGATTCCTCTAGAAAAAAAACTCTAAAGCAGCAAGCAGTATCGAATTGTTTAGATAACCATATATTAACCATAACGAATTTGCGTACTGCATCACGCAAATGGTTAAAAATCGCGTGGACACGAATGACCCACGTTTACACGGAATGGGTTAAAACATTCGGGGGCAAGATCTTTGGAATAAGGACCTACAAGCAGAAAATAAGTATTATCCAGCTTCTCCTGCATAGAAGGGTAAGTATTAATAGCTAATTTCATGAAATGATTTGCAAAAAGCAGATAGATGAATAAGTTTCTTTATTATCTCATATGCTTGTCTTTCATACAGTTGCAGATCCAGCGTCATCGATGCAGCCAGGATGGAAAAATTGCTCGGAGGAGGTACGCGAGGTTCAGGAAGGCCAGATATTCCACCGACAAGAGACCGCAGGCATTGGTTAGTGCGGCAGCTCAGCTATCGAGTAAGTAACGTCCCTGAGATTAATAGTAGGCAGTATTATATCGAATTCGTATTCCTTATAAGGAGTATTATATCGAATTCGTATTTCAGATCAGAGGAAGGGGCATGAGACCTGGTGCCCCTCAGGCTACGTTATAGAACCATGCAGAGCAATCCAGTCGTCACTGAAGATTTGACTCTACAGCTCCCGAAGACTCTTCGGTAATTTTGGCGAATAACTCTCAATATCTATAAAATTTTAGTCCACGCTAGTATACCTTTCTTGTACAGCGAAATGTAATCTACAGAAAAGTATTCCATCAATTTAGTCTAAAATCTCATAGATTCTTAAGATAATATTACTTCTGTTGCCTGTAGTTTAATATATATATTTAACTTAACTTTTATTAAGTAATAATCAGGCCAAAAAACAACAAAAATCACTACACGTCTGACGTTTCGGTTCCTCTTC
The DNA here is from genome assembly GCA_963678675.1 of Xiphydria camelus. Lineage (NCBI taxonomy): Eukaryota > Metazoa > Arthropoda > Insecta > Hymenoptera > Xiphydriidae > Xiphydria > Xiphydria camelus. The sequence goes on from OY783201.1 coordinate 16,860,487, forward strand.
GAATCCTCTCCGGAGACACAATGAAGAATTCGTTCGAAGAAGAACCGAAACGTCAGACATGCAGTGATTTTTGTTGTTTTTTGGCCTGATTATTACCTAACAACAGTTAAGTTAAATTAATATTAAACTACACGCGACAGAAGTAATATTATCTTAAGAATCTATGAGATTTTAGACTAAATTGTTAGAATACTTTTCCGTACATTATATTTCGCTGTACAAGAGAGGTATAGGTATTCAATTTCGATCGTTTAATAATATATGCGGTTAATTTAACTTAACTTTTATTAGGTAATAATCAGGCCAAAAGCAACAAAAATCACAACACGTCTGACGCTTCGATTCCTCTCCGAACCCTCTCCGGAGACACAATGAAGGATTCAATCGAAAAAGAACCGAAACGTCAGACGTGCAGTGATTTTTGTTGTTTTTTGGCCTGATTATTACCTAATAAAAGTTAAGTCAAATTAATATTAAACTACAGGCGACAGAAGTAATATTATCTTAAGAGTCTATGAGATTTTAGACTAAATTGTTAGAATACTTTTCCGTACATTATATTTCGCTGTACAAGAGAGGTATAGGTATTCAATTTCGATTGTTTAATAATATATGAGGTTAATTTAACTTAACTTTTATTGGGTAATAATCAGGCCAAAAAAGCAACAAAAATCATAACACGTCTGACGCTTCGATTCCTCTCCGAACCCTCTTCGAAGACGAAATGAAGGACCCCCCACAAAAACAGATTCTCTGTAAAAAAAGGCGGCATGTTCATTCAGTGCCAACAAAAATTGATACGTAAAATACTTCCCAAAAAAGATTTGAAATCAATTAAGATCGCCATGTTCAAGAGTTATATATAAAATTTTTCTCTAAATTTATGATTGCATCTTTTGATAAATATTCTTGCATAGACGCAAATTGATATTAATAAATAAATAATTATATGAATGTTTATAGAAACGACCGCAATATAAAAAATCTTACTTTTATTTTTTACAAAAAAAACGTACTGGTAAAATGGTACAGAGATATAAGAATCGAGAATTAAAGTAGACCACACTATACAAATATTTTTATATTATTCATTATAAAAAAATATAAAAATATTCAATGTATATTGTGTAATAAGTAGTTATTTTTAAATTTTATTTCGACGTAAAAATAACGTCTTTTTAACGTCATATTTAAGGCGTCTTAAAGACGTTTCTTGAATGACGACATTAAAACGTCATTTTTTGGTAGAATGACGTCGCCGACGAAATATGCCCTAAAAGTGACGTCAAGTTTACGTCAGCTTGCTACCTGGGTAGGCACAATCATTGATCGCTGCCCCCTACGATGAACAGTTTGTACAAGGTAAATACTTTGAAAGAAGTGAAAGTTATTTAAAGCAGGAATAATTGAAACGAAAAGCGCATATTGCAATAAATGTACCGTGGGTAATAGGCGCTCGGTGACAAGTCTGATATTCTCCGATGTCCATCGAGTCATCTTTTTACGGACAGGACACGAGCTAGGTCCTCTTCGGTTGCACCTGTACGAGATGACATGTCAGAGTCTGCAGTAATACTTAATGAGATAAAAGTGAGGTACATGTACACTTCACGTTTGACAGATCGATATTTATATATCGAATTTATATTCGAACTTGTGGGATAGTATAATACGAAAGAGGGACTATATCGATAAAGAAAAAATAATAATAAAGTAGTTACTACATTACTGTAATCCAATTCCATTGCGTATCCCTTATTTTTCTGCCACGACTTTGATAGTTGATAGTGAATAAAAATCAAATTTATTGGCTGATCCATCCACTATCAACAATCAAAGTCGTGGCCGAAAAATAAGGGATACTCAATAAAATTGGATTACAATAATGGAGTAACTACTTTAAACACTTGGGGAAACTCACCGAAGAAACCCGAATAATTATCTTATCACTTGTACACTTGATTTCGAGGTTACATGCTTCGATCTCCCGAATTGACAGCTACCGGGAGATCAGGGGGGCCTTTCTTGAGTCACTCGTATCTTTGCGTGCACGCAACTCAGCGAAGAGACCAATCAGGTTCAAGTATTCCGTTGCGGCGGGGGTCCTGATTGGTCTACTCGCTAAGAAACGTATACGCATCTTTGCGAGTAGACCAATCAGGACCCCCACCACAACGGAATACTTGATCTGCAACAGTTAATAGTTGATTTTTATTCGCATTGGCATGTTTATGATGATATTTGCAATGAATGTTCTACTCGGATTGAAATGAGTCGTAAGGTCAGCATCGAAGCTGTAAATGATGTAGTAATAATTATATTAAATTTATTTATCAATAAGGGCGAAATTCCAGCGGTGCATGCAAAAGGATTTCTTAAAACTATTCCAACGTCTCGAGTTAATATATGTAACAACATATATACTGTCATAAGTGGTATCTTTACATGTGATGAAACAATTCGTCATGGTCATTGGAAGAGTATACTTAGAGAGAGAGAGAGTTGAAGGTAAAACGTCTTCATGGATTTCTGTAGACGACCAAAATATAAGAAAAATCCGATGGCCTGTAAATTCGAAAGCGGTATATGTTTTATTTCTCCAAAATACTAAGGCAAAGTGAAAAATATAAGGGCTCTCTAGTCTATAAATCCCTTTAAGAATATCACGAGAATAAATCAAAAGTAAGTAAGTGGTTATAATTAATTGGCTCGTATCGTTATAAAATGTGAGACTTTAATTTTGTGGTAATAGAAAGCTATTCTTCTACATGTATGTATTCTCCTCATGAATAAATTCCAAAAAGTAATGAAATCCCCCCACAAAAACAGATTCTCTGTAAAAAAGGCGGCATGTTCATTCAGTGCTAACAAAAATTGATACCTACGTAAAATACTCTCCAAAAAAGATTTGAAATCAATTAAGATCGCCATGTTCAAGATTTATATATAAAAAATAAAAGGCATCATTTGGAAGAAAAATTATTGTAAATCAAGTTACTAAAAAATTCGACTAAAGAATTTATAAAAAAATTTTAATAAAAAAGAACTTGCCGCGTTTTTTTCCTTGATTTTCAAGCTAAATGTCCTGGGCTAATCGACAATCATCCACTGCGTTGCAAATAGAGTCTTGTAATACTCCGCCACAATTACGTTACCAGCCACAATCACAACCATAAGTTCATACTCACAAGGAAACCGTCCCAGGTGTACCTCGCCGATTTCGTTCATTCTGATATACCGTATGTCCAATGGCTAGTCGAGCAGGTGCAGCGACCTGAATTTTCCTGAAACTTGACTTCGGCAGTGTTTTAGTTAAAGGTGGCTTTGGAAGATGGCGCGCATACGAGCGAAACGTTTGAAATATCTAATTTCCCGATAGGTAAAAGCGGGAGGTAGATAAATGCGGGAGATCGAAGTGTAACCTCAAAATTGTGAATGTTGGAATAATGGTGAGTAATTGTTTGAAACGATAAGACATAATAATTCGGGTTTTTTTTCGATGTTCAACTAAATAACACGACTGATACCTAATTGCAGAGAGAAGCGACTGGCAGTCGTGGAGGAAGGGACTACCGTCAACGTGATCCTCGTCAGAGTGGTCGAGCTCTGCCTCGGCGACGAAAGGTGCAATTAAAATGAAATGAAAGCCTGAGTCAAGGTGAAAATTGGAAGGCGTGGAAAGAAAACGCGGCAGAGTCGCCAACAGAAGGAGTGAGTGAAGTGCGAAAGAAAAGTGCAGTGGCGCCGAAAAACGTCGCATGTAGAAGACAGTGACGAACAGCAGCAGCAGCTGGTCGACACTGCTCAACTCCGCACCAGCTCCTGAATGATATCTCGCCGATCGCGATACGCGGCAGCTCCTGTGGACAGTGATTCCAGACACTCGAGTCGTAGTCGCAGCAAGGACAGCAGCAGCAGCAGCGTCGACGGCAGGGCCACCGTTGGAAAGCGAAGGCAATCCAAGACCGACTCGGATAGCTGTAAGAGAAAGACACATCGGCGGAAACATAAAATATCGAAGCAAGACTTGCAATGAGAGTGTGGTAAGAGGAAGAAGAAAAATGACAGAGACAAGGCGACGAGACGGAGGAGGAAGTCGTCACCACGAAGGGTTCTTGAAACGGTAGCAGTACTAGCACCGTGCGAACAGTTCCAGAGAACAGGCCGTCTACACCCAGTCGTAAATCATGCCGAATTCCTGTGACACCCGACAGCGGCATCACGTCAGGAGTGTGAACGGTGGAGAAGAACGGGAGCCTCACTGAAAAAGGAAGAAGCAATGTTGGCGGTGGTAGTGACAGCTAAGGAACCCTTCGTGGTGACGACTTCCTCCTCCGTCTCGTCGCCTTGTCTCTGTCATTTTTCTTCTTCCTCTTACCACACTCTCATTGCAAGTCTTGCTTCGATATTTTATGTTTCCGCCAATGTGTCTTTCTCTTACAGCTATCCGAGTCGGTCTTGGATTGCCTTCGCTTTCCAACGGTGGCCCTGCCGTCGACGCTGCTGCTGCTGCTGTCCTTGCTGCGACTACGACTCGAGTGTCTGGAATCGTTGTCCACAGGAGCTGCCGCGTATCGCGATCGGCGAGATATCATTCAGGAGCTGGTGCGGAGTTGAGCAGTGTCGACCAGCTGCTGCTGCTGTTCGTCACTGTCTTCTACATGCGATGTTTTTCGGCGCCACTGCACTTTTCTTTCGCACTTTACTCACTCCTTCTGTTGGCGACTCTGCCGCGTTTTCTTTCCACGCCTTCCAATTTTCACCTTGACTCAGGCTTTCATTTCATTTTAATTGCACCTTTCGTCGCCGAGGCAGAGCTCGACCACTCTGACGAGGATCACGTTGACGGTAGTCCCTTCCTCCACGACTGCCAGTCGCTTCTCTCTGCAATTAGGTATCAGTCGTGTTATTTAGTTGAACATCGAAAAAAACCCGAATTATTATGTCTTATAGTTTCAAACAATTACTCACCATTATTCCAGCATTCACAATTTTGAGGTTACACTTCGATCTCCCGCATTTATCTACCTCCCGCTTTTACCTATCTGGAAATTAGATATTTCAAACGTTTCGCTCGTATGCGCGCCATCTTCCAAAGCCACCTTTAACTAAAACACTGCCGAAGTCAAGTTTCAGGAAAATTCAGGTCGCTGCACCTGCTCGACTAGCCATTGGACATACGGTATGTTATTCTACATCAAAATGTAAGAGATAGGTACGTATTTTTTTTATGTGCGGAAAAACATTTCTAGAGGGTGAAATTAACCCTCAAAGTTGACAACTCCTAGGAATGAGTGCTGACTTTTACATACTTGCAATTGATCTTTTGAAATGAAACCAAGTGGATAATAATCTACATAAGAAATGATGAAAAATCCAATATACTATATTTCGTTAGGGTAATTAATTAAAAAATTATAATGGTTGAAAAATTACAATAATTTGGTTAATTTCTAACCCTCATAATTACTCGTCTATTGGACGAGGAGACCCACGGGGGTGCTCATGCAAAACTCGTAATTTTGCTATAGTCTGATTAATCGCGGACATACGGTACATGCATTAAAAAAAAATTAAAACAGCTTGGCTATGTCAAGAAACTCGATTTATGGGTCCCTCATCAGCTTAAGGAAATTCATTTGACGCAACGCATATTTAAAATGGGATAAAAACGAAACTAAATAACTAATCGATACAATTGTTTCGCTAAATTAAAGGTGGAAGTCTAAACAACAAGGAAACAATATAGGTTAGGTGCTTTGAACACGTTGACAAAACAAGAGAATGTGCTAAGACCACCTATTGAGAAAATTCGCAATCACTTAGTTGCCAACCCAATAGTACCATTTTTAGGAATTTGTGGTCGGATTGCGACTCAAGTCACCTTTTCAGTATTTTCAGTAGGCTTGAATTACAAAAACGATCTTCAGTATCCGGATTCTGTACCTCATTGTCGATAGTATTTGATATCATTAATCGTTCTGCACTCGAGAGGGAGTTAATGATATCGAGAACTGTCCAACACGAGTTATCGTATCCAGGTACCAGTAGCGTTTGGTAGAAACATGAGAAATGCCCATATTTAGTAGAGTCTGATTCGGTAACTCAAGTCTAGTAAGGTCCAGCTCCACAACTCAGGTTTAACTATAATCCTTGGTTGGTTGCTATAATGCCAGCTTTACTATTGGCTACTCCATATAGACGGAGAGCCAGCGACGTTTTTGTGGTAGTGATTTTATAAAGAAAAATTCTATTATAAATCGTGAGGCGAACTTATTTTCTTTTCATATCGCTACGTCTGGCACCATGCATGCCTTGCGGCATTGCGTAATGAGCATTTTTAGGGGGGTCGAAAATTCATATTTTGAAGTGATTTTATAAAACAAGAAAACATATTGAAAATCACTGTCATAACCTTAATATACTGAAATGGAAATTGCTAGATCATTTTATTATGCCTAACAGCTCGCCAGACTCCTCAATTGGTAATTAAAAAAATGGATTTTTGAAGTCATAGTATAAAGTCTGGCTTTTTTAACACAAATAGATTATTTAATTCTAAGCCCCTCTCTGAAATGCCAGACGGATATTTCATTGCGAACATGTCCAAAAAAATGTTGAAGTATTGTAATTTCGTTCCTAAGTATGGGCCGTCGCGGGGAGCTCCGGGGAGCGGGGACGGTTAAGGAGTGGGGATTGAAGTCACTGAAGTCAGTTCCCACTCCTTAACCGTCCCCGCTTCCCGTAGCTCCCCGCGACGGCCCATACTTAGGAACAGAATTGCAATGAGGTTGGCTGGGCAAAACTGAAGCAGATGGCGCCACCGAGCCAAACACCCGCGGGCAAATTTAAACGGTTATAATATATTATTAATGCTGCACTAATGTGACTAATGTGACTGGTAAAAAAATTTGTAAAAATGAATTACAAAATAAAATTCAAATACAATCCCCATATGTACTATAAATATACATATTTAATTAAATCAGAAATGTTCAGAAATTGGCTGACAGTACTGCATTCTCATGCTTCGGAATGGGAATACAGTACTGTCAGCCAATTTATGAACACGCTCTAAATAATTTTCATTTTTACCTGCATCACCGCTAAAAGTTATGAATTGATCAGGAGTAAAATGAACTTCGCATAATCCTTTTCTATGATGAGGTGCACATTTTAAGAAATCGAGCCACTTTTGACGAATATCTTTCGATTTGTTTACAGAAGGAATCATGAACCTTGATTTATTTTTACAACTCGGTACTGCACACGAAAAAACCATTTTATATTAAATTTTTTATTTCAATTCACTTCACTACATATAGATTCATAAATTAAGGTTATATTTTCAGTCTTGACTCCTGCAATGCCTACTATGAAGTAGGCTGCCATATTGATATATCGATACCATCGATACCTTACTTTGAAAATTTCGTAAGTGCAATTTTTGACAAAAATGCCATTTATAGCTTACTGTTTTCAGATTTTAAACCTTAACACAGTAAGTTATAAATGGCATTTTTGTCAAAAATTGCACTTCGCGGTTTTAAAAGCAAGGTATCGATATTTCAAATTAGGCGGTCAAAAAGGGTGTTTGGCTCGGTGGCGCCGAAGTTTATTTCCTCGACCACCAGCCAACCTAATACTTCAACATTTTTTTTTGACTTGTTCGCAATGAAATATCCGTCTGGCATTTTAGAGAGGGGCTTAGAATTAAATAATCTATTTATGTAAAAAAAAAGCCAGACTTTATACTATGACTTCAAAAATCCATTTTTCTAATTACAAATTGAGGCGTCTGGCGAGCTGTTAGGCATAATAAAATGATCTAGCAATTTCCGTTTCAGTATATTCAGGTTATGACAATGATTTTCAATATGTTTTCTTGTTTTATAAAACCACTTCAAAAAATATGAATTTTCGACCCCCCTAAAAATGCTCATTACACAATGCCGTAAGGCATGCAGGGTGCCAGACATAGCGATATGAAAAGAAAATAAGTTCACCTTACGATTCATAATAGAATTTTTCTTTATAAAATCACTACCACAAAATCGTCGCTGGCTCTTAGACTAATAGCAACTAACCGGAAATTATAGTTAAACCTGAATTGGGAACTGGGCCTAAGAATACTAAAGGCGAGTAGCATTCTGCCAATCACGAAGTACCTCTTTTTTAAACCCTTTATCAATATATTCAAGTGAGCATTCTCATACCAACAGATGTAATCACTATGAGCATTTGTGATGCCCATCAATCCAATGTTTAATATCTATCAATACGTATTGAACATTAAACAATGAAATCTTCTGAATAAAACTACTATTTCATGCATAGCACGCTACGGCAGTGGATGCTACTGTAAAAAATTGAAGCCCCTATAGCGTGTATCTACTACCGCAGCGTTCTGCGCATGAAATAGGGTCTTAACCCGCCATCATACGCGCTATGAGGTAATCCCTCACAATATTTCTTTTCGGGCAATAAGACGGTTAACGCTAAAATGTCAACCTCGAACATCTAGGAATGCCTTTAACATCATTTTTGGGACGGGATAACAAAGTTGCGCCGCATTAAAAATAACAAGCTAAAGTCGTTGTATACTGCATCTACGATGAGTTGTAGATGGCCGCTTACCATTATATTGTATTCCCTAATTATTAAAAGTATTTTTATGTATCGGACTCCATTATCAAAAATGTAGCATTTTTATGCATGATTATAGTACTTATAAATGTTATTGGTAAAAGAATGTACACACGGGGACACGAAATCTGTCGCTGGTGACTTTTTTAACATGTTATTTTTAAACGTACTAACCAATGAACAATTAATTCTCATGCCCTCATTAACTACGGTGGCGTCTACTTTCGTTAATAAAAGCATGAGGATTATTAATCATTGGTTAGTACGTTTAAAAATAACATTTAAAAAAGTCACCAGCAACAGATTTCGTGTCCCCGGGTGTATGTTAGCACGACGCTCCCATGCATATAACTACGTTAAAATAAAGGGCGCGTGTGATGGCGGGTTAAAGTCAATAAATATGATTTTTATCCTCGTATCCATGGTAATACGAAGATATCGAGTAATCTCACTAATATCTCTGAGTTTTTCATTTATTTTTACTGCTATTTCGTGATGGTTATGTACAATCTGTTCTACAAATTATTTTGGTTTCAAATAACAACTCATTGATTATCAGAACAAATAGAATTTATAAGAACTTCGAATCCTCCACATGCCGGCATGCATAAAAGGTTAGTAAAATATATACAAGGATAAAATGTGATAGTATGGAAAATTATTACAAGAACTGAACTTAGCAATGTCAAAAAATGACCATTCGGTGTGTTTTCTTTCTAATATACCAGAAAATTAACGGGCGCGGAAAACCGAGGACAGAACATTTCCGTTCGGAGATCTAGTATGATGAATCTGTGTTCCAAGGCAATGAATATTACTGAATGTCGCCGTGAAGCAACAAATATTCAATCCAGATCAAGGCTAGTTGATCGACAACTTAATGACGGGATATTCATACCCAAAATACGGTGTAGCGATACATACAATGCAAAGATAATGAAGTTAATGAATTTCCTTCCTAGGAAAAAAAGTTTTCCTACGGAAACAATCAAGGAATCGAACGATGCGTGTTCAGTATCAGTAGCGGGATCTACAGTAGATGTTTGTACACTGCCACTTCCAAGCCTTACACGAAAACAGAATATCGGACACAATGATACGACCGAACTAGATAGAGGGGAAATACCTACTGAGCAATACAAGATGCAGAATGCTGCATTTTATCAGCAACATATTTTGAAAGATGGCCAGCAATCCAGCAAAGTTGATCATAGTGAGGTTACATCATCAATGCAGAACAAGATTGGGGAAGAGCAACCAATGCACATACCGTATGTTCCTAATATACTTCACGGGAGGAAAATGAGTGATTATACTTTACGAAGAATGCCGGCTACTTTACGTGAAAATACCGCATCCACTGCTGCACTAATTTTAAACAATAATCCCTATCCACCAAAAGGACAGTCACCCATTATATCTTCAATTACACATCAACCTGTGTCGATATCTTCTATTCCTATACAGCAATCGCAAGAGCAACAAAAGTTAGATCAACAGAACCAACAAAATAAGCTGATTTCGCCGCTACAAAATACTACGCCGGAAAGAGATGAAAGAGAAGCGTTACCGCAATTTCGGCAGTTTTCACACGAGAAGCAGGAGCCACCTTTGCAATTGAACAAGATGCAACAGCAGCATATAACATTACATGAGAGAGAGAAGGTGCCGACTGCTTACCACGATATATTGTCTGAAGATAACTTTATCGGAATTGGAAAGTACAATGCTACAATACCGGATCAGCAAAATCCTCAGCAAATCGATAAGCAACAACAGCAGAATAGTGCACATCAGCAGCAGATGCAACAACGATTATTGACTTCATTTCGGCCTTACGTTCAGCAAATGCCGACTCAGTATAATCATTATGCTCACTCTCATATGCAAGAACAACAAACGCCAGCGAAAGTGCATGATTCCATTAGTTCGGGAATGACGTCGCCTCAGGATATCATAATAAATGAAAAAAAGTCATCACAGAATGTGAATCCTTTACAGCATCAGATTCTCGACCATAACCATAATTTTAGGTATCCCATAAAACCACGAAATAGTTGGTTACTGAATAACCAAGTCGATCTGATACAGTCGAGCAAGAATAACTATAATCAAGTTGCTGAAATGACGGAATATGAGCAACCGAAACCAAACAAAGTACAGCCTTCAATGATGATTCAACAGAAAACCATGAAATATATACCTTCGCAGTTACAGCACCAATCATATCAATCTTGTCAAGGTATTAATCACCTAGATCCAGACACCAGTCAGCAACCACTAGTTCAAACATCGATGAAATCTTTTGATCAACAACCAGTTCAACCGATTTTGGAAAAGCGACAAATTTCTAAACATCAGAGTCAAGTGGTACAAGAACAGCAACCAGTACAGCAACAGAATTTACGACAACAACTGCAACCACCACCTAGAAAGAATAAAGATCTTGAATTCACTCCAGAAATGTTGCATGACCAAGAACGTTTGCTAATAAATATGAAACAACAAGGAGTACCCGAGAATCTGATGCATCGACAGTTTAATATGCTACTCAATGAACAAAGGAAACAACTTCTCTGTATAGAATATCAGAAGCACTTACAATTCGTCAATGAGAAGGATAGCGTTAACTTACGAAAATCGAAGATATCTAAAATCGAAAATGAGCAGAAGCCAGAGTGGATGGTACACCTCACTCCTCCGCGAATATCATATCTGGAGTTAGAGAGGGTAACGTGTAATAATAATTTGACAAAAATACACGAGGGGCAGCAACAAATTAAATTCAGTCAAATCCGGGGGAACGATACGTCACAAGTACCAAGTATCCAGCAAGAAACTAATGCAGTAACCCAGAAAGTAGAATCTCCTTCGATGAGGAAGAATAATCAATTCCAACAGAGTGCTTATCAACCGTGGTTGCATCAAACTACCAATTGCCAGCAGAATCATCTATCGCATCCTAATACTTTCACGTCTTCTCATCCTTGCATTCAAATGCAGCCATACCCAACTGAAATTCCAATTCACAGACATGAACAAAATAAAAAGAAATCTCCCCTACTACCGGAAAATGTTATGCATACAAAATTGGCGGCATCAAAACAAGAATACCCATATTCTCAATATTTTCAATACATTGGGAACCGTCAACAAGACGAACAACAGCAGTATCATCAGCAGCATCAGCATTCGCAACAACAGCATTTACCTAATAAAGTTTGGCATTTTTCTCAGACGCTAGACAGACCAAAGAATAATATGACTAATCGAGACGAAATATCACACCCAGAAAAAGAAACTTTCGAGCGGTGCGATCAGATGAGACAAAGTGACGAGTCTTACAGCCTATTCAAGTTGAGAGAGTTCAAAGAAATCATCAGACCACAAAAACGAAACAATGGCTTGCAAGATCTGAATATGATACGTGAGGCACTTGAAGAGTTGGATCAATCTGAGAATCGACGTGGTTTTGAGTATCTTGCTAATCTTAAAAGAAAGGAAGTTCCAATTAAATTAAACGGTGCCCAAGACTCGAATGAAGTGACGAACCTATCAATACAGCAGTCGTCTGCAGAGGTTTGCCAACATTCACCACCGAAAAGAGTATCATTTAATGGTTTAGAGAATTGCAGAAATTCCAATAACCCAGCGCTCAGCAGTACCACAGCTTCAAGGAAGTTTACGCATGATACCTCCGAATGTAATGAACAGGAGCGGAATGATTCACTACAAAATTGTTATAGTTTGATAGCTGAAAGAGAGAATGGAAGTACTGCGCCCCTTTTGCTCCATAACCAGCAACCGTATCTCATAGCTAGCACTTATCAACCCATTCATAATCAAACTATTTCCCAAAATCCAATGGCCGCCACTCAAATGTATCAGGCACAATCACATGCCGTCCACCCGACTCACTTGCAACAGGCTCAGCCATTACCAACCGTTGGATATACAACTTTAGACAATCCAAGAAATCCAATAAAAATTCGCAATCTAACTACAATGCCATTTAGCTTTCAAGACAAGCAGCCGCAATCTTTTCAGAAGTCTCAACAGTTTTATTACAACCGACAGCGTATCACAAATAATAGTTGCAGAGAGGGAGGTTGCTTTCCAGTCATAGGAAAACCAGAAGAACAAGCGACTGTAAATACGAATCAGCCTAATATTGATTCTGCGTTGAAATCGACGGGAGCTACATCACAAATAATGCAAAACAAGAACAGGTCAACGCAATACTTGCAAATTCAACCCTTGTCTAATGGAAGTGAGTTCTGTGATCAGTCTAATATTCGTCAGCCGATAATAATTGGCGGGTTTACGTATTTCGCTGGGAGACCAAATTATATTTCTAATGCTTCGCTGGTAATGCAAGACACACAATAGACTTTAAAAGCCAACTTACGTCTATGTTTTAATAAAATCTTTAATAAAGAATTTTTTTTAATCGGAAAATTAAGTACTGTTAAGTTAATTCAAAGATTTTAAATAGTTGTTTGTGGCATTTTTGATAGATTTGACTTAATATTATTTTATTATCCCTTTCATATAAATATTTTTGGTTTTATATTACTTAGAGTAAAGTAGTAATAGCGAATGCAAAACCATTGAAAAAATCAGACATATTTGTATAAAATAACAAACAAAAATAAATTGATGGAGACATAGAATATTATACACATACATTTACCTACTATTATAAGTATACGGGAAGCTCGTAGTATATGTACTTATGGTAACTCCGTGTAATGTAGGAGCAATGCTACGCATGGACTTGAAAATATTAGGCTTGCCCTCGTTATATACACTAAGCCCGGGAAAATATTTTAAATCTAAATTAATCTATTTTCATCTGGTTAGATCTAATTATATCTAACTACATCTACATTTTGGAACAGATTGTTCTAACAGATGTAAACAGAACTTGTTAGATCTAAATAGAGCTCAAAAGATCTGACAAGGGAAGTTAGGGAACCCGAAAATTTAGAAAATTCCGCCATTCCATGTGCAAGTAGAGTAGTTCAAGTGTAATACAAAAATACATTTCATTGGTGCGGTATTACGGTTTTAAGGGGTGAAATCATCCCTTGAAAAAATGCAAATTTTTCTTCTTCACGGAATAACTCCCGAACGGTGAAAGATAAGGGGAAAAAGTACAAATAAAAGTTTTATGGTTTTTCTTGATCTATAAAACTGGTGTGAAAAAATTCTGGAAAAAATTTTTTTTAAGTTACCCCTACCACCGACCCATAAAAATGGGTTTTTGGATTTCTTAAGTTTATGTATAAATACCTCTCACAATATGTCCACTTTTTACACATCCCCAGTTTATTAGGTATCCTTTTCTTTAATTTAGAAAACCTCGAACTTTATGGCCGTTTTGACGTAAACAGTGAAACGGTCTTATGAAACGATATCTACATTTTTATTTATATACATTTAATAGAGTTTTTAATTATTTTAGCAAAACACGTACTTACAATAACATGAAAAATGAAACTTATTGAAATGTGAATCAATGATATGTATTTTTCAAACAACACAAATAAGATATCGTATGAACCTCAATGATAACGTTGAATGACGCAGGATCTATGTCAACATTGACGCCGATAACGTTTTAGCAAACATCCCGGTTTGCGTATTGCAAACATGTTTGGCTCGTGACTATTATCGTTACATGTTGATAAGGTATCCCTCTTCCGTTCGTAAAAAATATTATGTAAACATGTTCTTTTTATTAGTATAATATAAATATGGCTGAAAGATGTAGCTTATTTCCAGTTACATTTACGACTGCAATTAGTTACCATTCTATTAGAAACAGTTATTAATCATTGCTCCAAAGGCTTTTCATTATAAAATGAAGCCGATTAACGTTTCAAATGTAATAAACATGTTAACGACTACGTTTCAAATTACGGAGTTGGCACAGACCCCTATAACATCAGATGAAATTGAAGTTCATAATCAAATTCGTGACATTATAATCACTTTTAGAAACGTAGATCTCGTACCATTAATTGAATACGATTACGTATTGGATTTTGCTAATCCATCTGAATCCCATGGAGCACAGGTTGTAGAGTACCCTACAGTTTCAGCAGAAGAAGAAGATAATTTTGAACCTGCAGAATGCATTGTTGATGACGAAGGTGGAAAAGTCGACTTAAGTTATAAGAAAAAAGCTGTTCAATTTTTGAAAAAACGGGAAAAAAGCCCGACGGCCACTCCCTAGCGTGCAGACAAAATTTCGCAAAGTTAAATCTTTGCCACAGCTATACAGAATGTTCCCCTCTATACACGCCAGCGTAGCGGGTTGCATGTCGGTTGGCGCCTCCGATCCGCTGCGGTTTCCTGTAATTCGGTGGTAATACCGACAGCCCAGACACGAACCAAATAGCCATTTCAGTCCGAAAAACATCGGTTATCTCAATAGTGGTGAATGTGACAGACGCTCTGACAGATAGTTTGATAATCGTTTGGATTTTTTTCGAATAGGGTAAGTGCACCAGTGAATGAACACCTAAGCAGATGACAAAATCCAGTGAATGAACGAAACTTTACATTTGAAAAGCATTGAAGTGTTCATTCACTGGTGCCGTTCATTCACTGGTGCTTCTGCCTAATGAAGATAGTAAACGGAAGCAGTGCTATTTTTCTCTAGTTGCTTGTGCATAAAGAGCAGGAAAGGAGACATCAGAATCTCAGAAGAAGTGCCATCAGATAAGTTACTTCCTAACTGACCGTTTTAACCTCACTTTGATTGCATATCAAACCAAAAAATAGAATGACCACAAAGATGTTTGTCCTTCATACGCAATCAAAGTGAGGTTAAAACGGTCAGTTAGGAAATAACTTTCTGATGACACTTCTTCTGAGATACTGATGTCCCCTTTCCTGCTTTTTATACACAAGCAACCAGAGAAAAATAGCACTGCTTCCGTTTACTATCTTGATTATTCGAAAAAAATCCAAACGATTATCAAACTATCTGTCAGAGCGTCTGTCACATTCACCACTATTAAGATGACCGATGTTTTTCGGACTGAAACATCTATTTGGTTCGTCTACCACCGAATTACAGGAAATCGCAGCGGATCGGAGGCGGCAACCGATATGCAACCCGCTACGCTGGCGTGTATAGAGGGGAACATTCTGTATAGATTGGAATGAAGGGTATAAAAAGGTGGAATAAATGCAGATAAAATTGCATTCATTGCGGAATACGTACTGCAAAGATTTGAAGAAGCTTGTGACAGAAGATCTATTATTCACGATATGGATTTAAGATTATGGGCTTTGAGGGCGAAGGACTTGGTGGACCTTTCCGAATTCAAGGCAAGTAAATGGTGGATTTGGAAATTTAAAAGAGTGCACAGAATCGTGTCTCGTAAAATAACAACATTCAGAGCGCAATCTACGTTCCCAGATATTGACAACCTACAAAATATTGCAAAGACGTTCGTATCGAACGTAAAACTAAATATACCAACTATTGGATTTGAAGAAATATATAACACAGGCGAGAGTGGCTTCAACCTCGAAGTACATTCAGGGCGAACATTGGCAAAATTAGGAGTAAAAACGGTAGAAGCAACGGTCCAATCAGTATCATCTACGACACACAGCTATACTATAATGCCTATCATTTCGGAAAGTGGACGTCTTGTTTCACCACTGTACATAGTTTAGAAGGAGTCCCCGGGTCGAATATTTTGACCTGGTAAGCCCTGCTAAGAATGAACGTTTGCAGGTCTAAAAGGAATGAACCAGGTCTTAGGGAAATGTAAAAAGTAAACCTTGCTTGTCCTTTCATAGCCTAGTTACGGTGAATATCAGATGCAAACAGGTCTAACACGGACTTTTCACAGTAGACCTGGGAAAGCCGTTATTATCCTATCGCAGGTACTAACCAGGTCTAAGAAGGCCTTCTGAATTTTGTTTCCCCCACCCTTTTCCCCTTCCTCCCACGCATACCGCATGTCCCATAAGAAACGCAACAAGCGACATTTACCTTCTGCAGTATTTGCCGACGGTGCATGAGTCGGTACATGTGCACCGTCGGTAAATACTGCCGAAGGTAAATGTCGCTTATTGCGCTTCTTATGAGACATACGGTAAATAAATATGCAGTTATTTAATTTGTATTAAATACACTTAGTGTCATGAACGTCACGTGTCGAAAAATCGTGTTCAAAAATTGACTGTGGCAAACGAAAATTACGTCCGCCATTTCGACCCGGAATCGGCCTATAGACTCGACAGTAAGGCTATGCCGACTCCTGCCTTAGACGCCCTATGGTCCTCTTATATCGAAATTGACCGGCGTTTTACTACCGAGAGAGAGAGCCGACAGCCGGGGGCCAGGAGCCGCGAGCCGAGGGCCGAGAGGATCGGCGCTATCTGGCGTCAGGCCGCCAAAGCATGACGGGTCGCCACATATCAAACTTTAATTAAACACAAACTATCACAAAATATTTAAGCTAGATAACTGATCATTTTCTTTTTTACAAATACCTATTGTTAAGGTTTAAAGAGTAGATAAATACCAAAAGTATTTAAAAATCTGACACAGGCAAGTTCCTTATTAATTAATTATAATTAATTAATAGGGAACTTGCCTGTGTCAGATTTTTTGAAAACCACTAAATGTATTAAATAACTTAATTTATGAAAATGATAGTAAATTTTAAATCAGATTTTTATTATATTCTTTTCGTTGAAAGAGAGAGGGAAATGAGTTGAGAAAATAGGAACAGCATATTCCTCACGCCTTCCCTTTCCCGCTATAATAATTCCTCTTTCAATGAAGAAAATTAAATTTTAATTTTATTTATCTATATTTTATTCATTCACAAAAATGTGTATATTTTTATTTATTTATTTATTTATTTATCAACATTATAAATAGAGAGAGGAATTAATAAAATTGCTAATACATTGCCCCCCCCCTTTCCTTTCAATTCAAGGCTACCTATAAATAATTTTCCGTTCAGAATGTTTAATTGATTATCTATAAATTTTAAATTATACGAAAAAGAGCTAAACAGCACGTGTTAGGACATCGACTAGCTTGAAAGAATATATCCGACTTATTAAAGACAGTGAAGGCCATATTTACATATCAGGACAACTCAGGGTGTGTGTGTGTGTTTTAGAGGAAAATCCCTTTACAGGTATTCTAAGACTCTACCAGGTCTACCCAGGTCTAAACAGACCTTAAAGCAGGTCTATTCAGAATGGAACACAGGTCAAAATTTTCGACTCGGTTCTACAGGAACATTTGGCCCAAGGGTGGAAGAATCTCTATTTCGTCCAGCTAACATTTACATTCAAGCTTCAAAATCAGGTAAACGTACGTCTGAACATTTTAAAACTTGGTTCATCCAGGTGTATTTACCGAATAGTGGCCATAAAAGCATGTTACTACTCGACCCATGGATGGGACATTGTTCGAGTCAGCTAGAGACGTTGATCCCACAAGACAACGAAGTACAGTTTTCAATGATTCCGAAAAAAACGACTAGCATCATTCAACCTCTTTTTAGATGTATATCTGTACCCCAGGATAAAAGTGTATTAAGTCCAATACTTAATATTTGGACTTAATACACTTTTATCCTCGGGTACAGATATGGATTCCGGATTTGGAAGAATTTCGTTCGAAAATTTTCTGATAATATACTTCTTCAAGAGAAAGATATTAGTTTGCACTCGCGCAATGAAATAATTAAATTGCAATCATTAGCACACAACCAGCTTTCGTCGCCTAGATTTAAAAATCTTTTCCGATATGCTTGGTTCAAAAGCGGATATCTAGAAACGCATCCCGGTGAATTTCAAAACCCTGTAGATTTTTGTTACTTTAGGAGTGTAAAGCATATACCCATATGTAGTATTTGTGGAGAAGTTGCTTTCATACGCTGTGCATGGTGTGCCGAGTATTTCTGTTTTGAACATTTCTATGAACAATATCACTACTGTACAAATTATAATCCGTAATTTTAGTGTATTTGCCGTTTTCTACCAGTACAACTGTTTTAATGTATAATCCATGAATAAAATATGTACAATAGATACAAATATTTAGTTTATCAGGATTCATTGAATGAATGAATGAATGAATTCGTTTATTTATATGTCATAATTTCATTAATGTAACTGCGGATAAGCTACGCTTCCAGTCAGAAATATGTATGTATAGTATAAATATAATAATCATAAAACGTACTTACATAAGATTTTTAACGAATGATGATGGGATATCTCACCAGCATGCAGTGATAATAGTCACGAGTCAAATACATTCCCATTATGCAAAACGTTATCGGCTTCAATGTCAACATAGATCCTGCGTCATTCAACATTATCATTGAGGTTCATACGATATCTTATTTGTGTTGTTTGAAAAATACATGTCATTGATTCATTTCAATAAGTTTCATTTTTCATGTAATTGTAAGTACGTGTTTTGCTAAAATAATTAAAAACTGTATGAAATGTATATAAATAAAAATGTAGATATCGTTTCATAAGACCGTTTCACTGTTTACGTCAAAACGTCCTTAAAGTTCGAGGTTTTCTAAATTAAAAAAAAGGATACATAATAAACTGGGGATGTGTAAAAAGAGGACATTTGAGAGGTATTTTTACATAAACTTAAGAAATCCAAAAACCCATTTATGGGTTTGTGGTGGGGGTAACTTAAAAAAAATTTGCTCCAGAATTTTTTCGCACCAGTTTTATAGATCGAGAAAAACCATAAAACTTTTATTTCAACTTTTTCCCCTTATCTTTCACCGTTCGGGAGTTATTCTGTGAAGAAGAAAAATCTGCATTTTTTTCAAGGGATGATTTCACCCCTTAAAACCGTAATACCGGACCAATGAATGTATTTTTGTATTACACTTGAACTACCTTACTTGTACACGGAATGCCGAAATTTTCTGAATTTTCGGGTTCCCTAACTTACCTTGTGAGTAAATCTGATGTTGTAGACTATTCGTGGTAACGAGATTTGTGTAGATCTCGTTAAAACAAACGGTTAAATGCAATATCAGATCAACTCAAATTTAAATCTAACCAGATCAAATTAGATCAAATTCGATGTAAAATATTTGTTCTTAGGAGTATAGTCGGTTTTCCACGGGGGGGGGGGGGGGGTCCCCCATTAATTCATCTCGAGAAGGAATCAAAATTGGTGAGGAATTCTACACTTTCGGCTTATTTGTGATAATGATAACTATAGATATACTATAGCGTGGAAAAATGAGTGTAGAAAGTGTAGGCAACGAGAATAAACCTATTAAGTAATTCATATAGGGGATCACGTGTAACTATATTATTCATTAAAACACACACAAGAATTCTTATCGACACATTTAATCTACGAATTTTGGTATCGCCGTAATTTTTATATATTAATAAAATTCATTATTCCTAGCAATCACTGATATTAAAATGCTTTGATTAAATGTACCTGAAAGTCAACAGGAAATTTTGATTTCTAGCCTTTTGGCGCCAGATTTCTTCCCATTGCAAGAATCCCATACAGTTCTACGTTTTCCAACTAATAATGTTTATGGAAAATCATCACTGTATTCGGAAAACTTATTTCACCGGTTTCTTCGCAATTATCCATCTTCAAAAATGAAATATTTTTTTTTGAAATCTACATGTAGATACTACATTTCCTGAAATACAATCGGTTTAGGCTATGCCTCAAATTAATGAAAATGTTGTTATTATTAGGTGTACAACTTCGCTTCCGCTGTTTTTTCCCGAAATTCGAGGCTTTATTATAAAAAACTGGTCAGATGTTTTGAAATTGCTTGTTGAGTCACTCCCAATGATCGTGCCAATTTTTCTTGATTTTGACAAGAATCTTCATCATGCAATGCCTTCAATTCTGCATCTTCAAAAACCTTCTCTCTTCCACCGCCTTGCCAGTCTTCGACGTGAGAATCATCGTTCTTGAAGCGTTGAAATAACTCACCATACGTTATTTCACTAATAGCGGCCTCACTATAAGTATTTGAGAGCATTCGATGAGCCTCAGCCGCAGATTTCTTCATATTGAAGCAGAAAATTGAGGACCTCTGTGCAAAAAGGGTATAAGTCTTATGAATTATCTAGTGATTTACCCTTTTTGCATCAAGGTCGTCAATTAAAGCCTCCCGCAAGTGACGAGAATTTGGCTCGTAAACTGACATTTTCAATCGAGAATATCTATGATGCAGACATAAATCGACTAATGTTTCTATGGGGTTATGTTGATAGATGCCCAAGTTTATTGCATGACGTCTATGATCTATTTATTTCGACTACTGCTTACTGCTAAAGCCATCTATAGGAAAATGGCGGAAGTAAAGTTGTATACCTGTTGGTCAAGCTCTGGGATGCGCTCGCGGAGGAATGAAGCGCGATAGTGCAAAGATATAGCATGTCTGATGCGGCAAGCGCAACACCACTTCGGCAGTTTTTATCGACGGTGGTCGAGTATTGTATCAATAATCTCGGTCGAGATTATCGAATTAATAAAACCGTCCGACCGACCCTCCAACCGAGAGCATCTATACAGGAATTGGAACGCCTTTGCGTTCAATAGTCAATACGAGATTTTGGCATTTCATATTTTCGCCACTGGTCTGCTGGCGTCGCCACCGTCCGGCCTTCATACTCACGTACACTTCCCTTTGTCGCGACGACCCGTGACCTGTCGGTATTTGTACAAAGCCCAGCCGACCAAGCCCAGCCGACCAAGCCCAGCCGACGGTAAATTTCAAAGTCCCTGTAACTGTGCGGTTCTGCTCGGGACATCATGTACGTGTGTACGAAGGCTCGCACACTGGAACGCGCTGTCCGTACAAGGCTTTAAAGAACGCTCCATACTACTTTGTACACCAATACAGTGAGCGTGTAGTAGGCATGTTCGTTCATCTCGGCGTAAAGCGAGCAGCGAGAACCCGTGTATCTTTATGTCTGCCCCCTCCACCCCTCAATTTTTACATCGAACTTTCTCAATAAATATATGTATGGTTATAACCAAAATTATGCTTAGTTACACCATATAAATTGATTATTCTCTAATGATAGATTGATAACGACCAGAATAAATTTTTCATTTATACCAGCAGAGATCGAGTCGGTAGTTAGAGTTGGCTTACAGCCCGTAAACACTGTGCAGTTTATTCACTGTTTCAATAATTTTAACAAATCGGTGCAAATCGAATGCTATGTTATGAACATAATATCCGGTTTGCACCGATTCGTTAAAATTACTGAAACGGTGAATAAACCGCATAGTTTGTTTATTTACGATTTTTATGACTTTTTTCACGAACGAATTGTTCTGGGGAAAATGTAAATATTATCGAAACATTAATTATAAAATCATTACATGTTGATGATTTTATTTATCATTCATAATTTTTAAATCAGTCATCTAGGCTGAAAACATTTTTACCGATTTTCCGTTTAACATTGAGTGCGCTCTAGTTGCGAAATTCGATGTTCAATTGTTTTCAAACTGTTAACACGCGATAAGTCGGCTGACAACAATTAATGTGTAGTGACGCGCCACGCCTCTCTTTTCTCCTCCTTGTCGGAAACTACGCGATAAAGCAATCAGGGGCCCCTTTCTCTAACTCACTCACAAAGTTGAGTATACGCTTCTTAGCCAATAGACCAATCAGGATCAAGTATTCCGTTGTGGTGGGGGTCCTGATTGGTCTACTCGCTAAGAAACGTATACGTTTCTCTTGCGAGTGAGTTAGAGAAAGGGGCCCCAGGGGTTTCCTTACCTGAGAACCCTGCCTACGTCAAAACTAAGGGCCTTTGCACACGACGTTTTTTAAACTAGCTGACGACGCGCGTTATACGCGATTAGGACGCTCAGCAAACGCAAGGCAGTCGGCAAGTTGTGACTTTTACACACGATCCTTGCTCATACAACCTGCTAATACGCGCTAATGACGCGCAGCGAACGCGCTCATGAAAAACGCGCGTCGTCAGCTAGTTTAAAAAACGTCGTGTGCAAAGGCCCTTACGGTTGCCAGCTTTATGGCAGCGTTCCGTACCCCGAGGTACATATGTCGGTACCTCGTCGAACCTTTGTCTCACGGTGTACGGAATTTCGCCCGAAAGGCAGTCGGTCTTGAGCTTCCGACGCGTACAGTTGCGTACTTTTTCTATCCACTAAAGTAAGTAGATAAAAAACCATAAAATAAATGTATAATATTAATCAGCAATTCCTAAAAAAATAACAATACAGAGTGTCCAATATAAAGTAGTTACAGCCATATCTCATAACGGGAATCAACCAAACAGCGGTGTGTACACCAGTTTCATATCGGATATAAAATCAAAATGGAAGTCAGTTGAGAACGAGAAAGTTATTACTGTAAAATGGCCGAAAAATGGAAAAAACATATACATAATGTTTTTCCAAAGCCTGAAGTAAACTTCAGTTCAATGTACAACCGAACACGCTTCAGTTCAATGCACAACCGAACTCGGCAATAATGACAACTGACCACATTCTATCATTAAAAAAAATGTTTTACATTTATCTGGCAAAAGAACATGAAAGAAAATTAACGAAAAAAGAAATGAAATCCCCCCCCCCCCCTCCAAAAAAAAAGGTGTGAGTGCCGTTGTACTCACGGAGGATGTGTAAACATCTTACAATTATCTGCGGTCCGAGTTTAATTGGGGAATATGACGTCGTAGTTCGACATAAAGAAGTTAAATTTTTTCTATAATAAAATATTTATTATTATTATATTAGATTTATAACTTACTAGCAGCCCGTCCCGGCTTCGCACGGGTAGATTGTGGATTGATTTTGTCCGTCCACCATTGTTTAAATACATTTTTAATACAAAACTTTTAGTATTTTTCCCGGGCTACGCAATGGTCATATTGGATTTGACCTTGACCATGACCTTCCAGGTTATATCAAGGTCAAATTAATTTTTTTTCACGTTCAAATGTGTCCTTGACCATTTTTTTTCATGTTACCTTTATTGTCAGCGGAGGTCAAATTTAGGTCAAGTATAGTTCGACTTTTTGAACACCCTGTATAAGATTTACTAACTCAGAAATCTTCGCGGATATGCGTCCAATTGTTCCCCAAATTTTCATCGCAATCGGATGAACGGTTTAGGAAGGCATAATAATCATCCGTACCGGTAGTTTTTGAACACCCTGCATAAGATTTACTAACTCAGAAACCTTCGCGGACATGCGTCCAACCATTTCCAAACTTTTCATCGTAATCGGATGAACGGTTTAGGAAGGCATAATAATCATCAGTACCGGTACTTTTTGAACACCTTTTATAAGATTTACTAACTCAGAAACCTTCGCGGGCATGCGTCCAACCATTCCCCAAAGTTTCATCGCAATCGGATGAACGGTTTAGGAAAGCATAATAATCATCCGTACCGGTACTTTTTGAACACCCTGTATAAGATTTACTAACTCAAACCTTCGCGGATATGCGTCCAACTGTTCCCCAAATTTTCATCGCAATCGGATGAACGGTTTAGGAAGGCATAATAATCATCCGTACCGGTACTTTTTGAACACCCTGTATAAGATTTACTAACTCAGAAACCTTCGCGGGCATGCGTCCAACCATTCCCCAAAGTTTCATCGCAATCGGATGAGCGGTTTAGGAAAGCATAATAATCATCCGTACCGGTACTTTTTGAAGACCCTGTATAAAAATTACTAACTCAAACCTTCGCGGATATGCGTCCAACTGTTCCCCAAATTTTCATCGCAATCGGATGAACGGTTTAGGAAGGCATAATAATCATCCGTACCGCTACTTTTTGAACACCCTGTATAAGATTTACTAACTCAGAAACCTTCGCGGGCATGCAACCAACCATTTCCCAACTTTTCATCGCAATCGGATGAACGGTTTAGGAAGGCATAATAATCATCAGTACCGGTACTTCTTGAACACCTTTTATGAGATTTACTAACTCATAAACCTTCGCGGGCATGCGTCCAACCATTCCCCAAAGTTTCATCGCAATCGGATGAACGGTTTAGGAAGGCATAATAATCATCCGTACCGGTACTTTTTGAACATCCTGTATAAGATTTACTAACTCAAACCTTCTCGGATATGCGTCCAACTGTTCCCCAAATTTTCGTCGCAATCGGATGAACGGTTTAGGAAGGCATAGTAATCATCCGTACCGGTACTTTTTGAACATCCTGTATAAGATTTACTAACTCAGAAACCTTCGCGGGCATGCGTCCAACCATTCCCCAACTTTTCATCGCAATCGGATGAACGGTTTAGGAAGGCATAATAATCATCAGTACCGGTACTTTTTGAATACCCTGTATAAGATTTACTAACTCAGAAACCTTCGCGGGCATGCGTCCAGCCATTCCCCAAAGTTTCATCGCAATCGGATGAACGGTTTAGGAAGGCATTTGATATTACCTTAAAGGTGACGGTCAAGGTCAAATCCAATACGACCACTGGGTAGCCACGGGAAAATCCTTAGTTTTGTATTAAACATTTTTCTCTAAAATGCTTTCCCGTTGAGATAATCCAGCTTGCGCGAATAGTATGCGCAGTAGCGCCACACACACACTGACGCAGTCACATGTACACGGCTTACATCTGACGCTCGATTTCCCAGGAAGGTCCCACCGTAGAGCCATAGCATAGATGTTTACACATCAAAAAAACATCGACGATGTATGATAAGCACGAATTAATAAAATAGCTCCCTTTTTACTAAGTAATCATGTAACAACTTATTACATCTAAGCAGTTTTGCTATTCAAAAACTAAAAGGGTTCATTTTTAAGTAGCATTATATGAAAAGATAAGCTATTGCATGAAAAAAGTAATCGATAGAGAACGTGACAGAGAGGAAAAAAACAGCGGTATACGAATCACGAAAGATAATGAAAAAATTATGATAAAAAAATAATGAAATCATTACCGCCGAATTAATGAAAGGAAGTGTGTTGTCAAGGTTTATTGAGCTAATGAGAAAAATAGTATATAATTCTATACAATTGTAAACTTTGCTACAGAGACTAAAAAACAATATAGAATATAAGAAAACCAAATTCCACTGAAACTGAGAATATATTCAGTTCCCCTTCTGTGCACAAACATGAGGGTCTACTGTATTGCTTAAAGAGTTAGTGAAAAGAGTATTTTTGATAATCGTATGATCTCCATAAAAGTAGGGTACAATTAATTCGTGGCTTCGTATATCAGAAAATAAATCATTCGTGTGCTAATTAAAAGCTGTTACATGGTTTCCTCGTTTAATAGGTCAAACTTTTAGTTGTGCAAACATGTGGAACTGAAAATATGAAAAACAATATTTTTAACCATACCAATTACGTGACTTCAGCAGGCCAGAGGCAACTTTAGGTTACTTTCACAGCAGCCTCAAAGTGTCTTTGACATGTAAGAGTTACAGTAAGCCACGAATTAATTGTACCCTACTTTTATGGAGATCATACGATTATCAAAAATACTCTTTTCACTAACTCTTTAAGCAATACAGTAGACCCTCATGTTTGTGCACAGAAGGGGAACTGAATATATTCTCAGTTTCAGTGGAATTTGGTTTTCTTATCTTCTATATTGTTTTTTAGTCTCTGTAGCAAAGTTTACAATTGTATAGAATTATGTACTATTTTTCTCATTAGCTCAACAAACCTTGACAACACAATTGCTTTCATTAATTCGGCGGTAAAGATTTCATTACTTTTTTATCATAATTTCTTCATTATCTTTCGTGATTCGTATACCGCTGTTTTTTTCTGTCACGTTCTCTATCGATTACTTTTTTCATGCAATAGCTTATCTTTTCATGTAATGCTACTTAAAAATGAACCCTTTTAGTTTCTGAATAGCAAAACTGCTTAGATGTAATAAGTTGTTACATGATTACTTAGTAAAGGGAGTTATTTTATTAATTCGTGCTTATCATACATCGTCGATGTTTTTTTTTTTGGGGGGGGGGGGGGGTTAGATCTACCCCGATAGCAAAGTGGCGCCACCGTGACTGCACACTACCTTCACGCGGTGCATTCGAGTGCATGCACTGGGGAGTCCATCTGGACGTCCAGCGTGAAGCCACACTGCAGTCACGCAGTGTAAGCACGGTTGAAAAAGTAGAATTTTGCAAAAAGGAGGCGATAAAGTAGGATTTCCCGCCTGTCTTATCCGCCTACTAGTGTCGGTTTTTTTATGTGTAAACATCTATTACGGCGGTATGAGGATAGACCTCGGGAAACGGGACGGAAATGTGAAACCGGATGTGATTAGTGCTCAGTGATTCGTGCGCAGCTACTACAGCGCTTGCGGCCTAAGGTGGCATTACACTTTCATGTCGATGATGTCGATATAGTAAATCGCTATACAACCTACTAATAGCGCAGCTAGCATTGGTGACGCACACAGGCCTAGTCACTTTCTCCTAGCTTCCCCACGCGTTCCGTAAATAGCTAACACTTGTACCTCTGTCTAAATAATCTATATATACCGTAATACCGTATACCGCACGTCCCGTAAGAAACGCAACAAGCGACATTTTTCTTCGGCAGTATTTGCCGACGGTGTTTGAGTTTTACATGTGCACCGTTGGCAAATACTGCCGAAGGTAAATGTCGCTTGTTGCGTTTCTTACGGGATATAGTATGTCCTACTCTGTACCGTATGTCCCACTCTGTACATATTGGCCAGTTTGAAATTACCTTCGGGCAGGATTGGTCGGTACTCGAGTCATTTAACCCATTACTGGCCAAGAAAAGTTAAACACATTTTTTATTTTATTTTTTTATTAAAGTAAATATAAAATACATGAAATAAGACAGCTTTTTATTAGAAAAAATATATATAGTATTTTTCACACAAAAAAAATAGGGTGCGTATACGCACCTTTGGCCGAAAACAGTTAATATTATTATAAAACACAAATTAGATTTTTATATGAAAACTTTCAAAACAATCTGGGTGTAAATGTACGTTACATTTTTTACACATATAAATGGTATTACTCTTACAAAATCGACATTTTCTTCTTGCATTTTTAGCCTCTCTAATTATGATATGTCCGATATTATCGAACCTTATGTCGCCTGGTAGAGCAGATTTTGAAGGTCTTCCATATGATGAACTGACTTTTGCTGAGGTCGAAGCCTCATTAGTGTCTTCTGCTTCTCCATTGTATTTTAGCAAAGATAGTGCTAAACTCGAACGATATTCTAGTTGGGAAATTTTACTTTCATTCGCGATGTTGAAAATTTTCCAACTGTTCACCACCATACTATCAATAACGTTGGTAAACAATGGCCACCACCACTTTTTACCTCTTATACTAATTCGATAATTAGCAATACCATTATCATGGAGGTCAACCTCGCCCATGTGTTGGTTATATTGGTGAATAACACTTGGTTGATCGATAAGCGTTTCCTTGCGCTCCTTGCGGTTGTAACGTTTAGCTTGTGTAAGTGGTAAAACATTACAGAAATTCGTCATGACAGTGACAACAGAATTATCGTTCCATCGAGTAGCAAGAACCTTCAAGTTTGAGTCAAAAGCAGAAGTGTGAGATCCTCTGGGCTTTTTTGACATGGTTTTGTTGTCTTCAAGAGGACATTTCGCAGTGCGGTTGTCTCTTACTGTCCCAGTCGCAAAGAACCCTTTTTCTCCCAAACTTTTAAAAAGGGAAAATGATGTGAAAAAGTTATCAAAAAATATTTTGTGTTGTTGTGGAATTTCTACAACAGACAGAAGCTCTAGCACAACTCTTGATCCTAATAGACCCATATTTTTAGATTTATCGGTTTTTCCACCATACGGAATAAACTTGAATAAGTATCCGGTATCGGAGCAAAGGCACCATAGCTTGAAGCCAAATCGCACTGGTTTTCCGCGAATGAACATTTTGCACGAATGACGACCAAAATATGGCACCATTTCTTCATCTATTGCAAGATATTCTGAGAATATTCCAAACTGAACACACTTTTTATTGATGATGTCAAATATGGGCGTGAGCTTTGCAAATTTATCACCTTTATTTAGCAGCGTGTTGTCTGATAAATGAATGTTTTGTTTTATTGACCTGAATTTATTACGGCTCATACATTCTCTTACAATACGCACTTCTTTGTCTTCATCTTTTGACCAGTACATGTCAGTTTGTGGCAAATTATGATAACCAGACAATATAAGTATACCAAGAAATTTCTTTAGATTTTCTTCGGTAAGATGAAAGTCGTGACGATTGTTCTGAGATGCATAAGTGTTTGAAAATCGTAAAATATTGTCAATTACTTCCTTGTCAAAAAATAAGAAAAATATTTCGAGGGGTGACTTGCCACCATGTTCAGATATTATATGTTCAATATTTCGATTATTGAATGCTTCAGGTACAGTAGAATAAGTAGTCGAATCGGTTTTTTTCTAGTTTGGCACAGTGGTTGCTTTTTGTTTTGGAGCTTTTTTAGGTTTTACCTTATTACAATTTGCAATAGTGCTCAGTGGCCGCTCATCGTCCGAATCAAAATCATTATCCCTGTTTGTATGAATTTCATAAGTTCCCGCAATATCCGTGTCTAAATTTTCTTCCCCAATTATGTTTTCATCAATATTTTCCTCATCGGTCATTTCGTCTGGTTCTGGCGGCACATAAACAACATCAATCGATTCATTATTTTCACAATCTAGATCTTCCTCCAAAGCAGCGAGTAATTCTTTGGTGGTTAGTGGCCTTTTTGCTTCCCATTTTGACAACTTACTGCTACAAAAACACAACGTTACGAATCTATAACGATAACAATTTTTTAAAGTTGGAAATGCCAGGTATGTTTCGAAATTCGCACCTTTATATATAAAGAAATATATCTTACCTCATTTTCAGTATCCGTGAATAGAATACAAAACACAAAACACAAAAACTGGTAAAATGAATATATATAATACGTAATAAGCACTTTCTAAATAACTCTGCAAGAAGATTTTCAGAGACAGCTAGAAACCAACTGAGGTATAAATCGACTAGCCATTAGCCAAGAGTTTTATACCGAGATGCAGAACACGTCTAAACCTGAACGAACACGCGCAATTCGCCCAATGCCACGCGCTGCAGCAAATAATCAGGGGTCCCTTTCTCGAGTCACTCGCAAAGTTACGTATACTTATCTTAGCGAATAGACCAATCAGGATAAAGTATTCCGTTGTGGTGGAGTTACGGATTGGTCTATTCGCTAAGATGCGTATACATTTCTCTTGCGAGTGATTCGAGAAAGGGGGCCCTGGCGGATGCGGTGCTATCGTTATCGGCCAAAGGTGCGTATACGCATCCATTCATAATAATTGACATTATCAACTTTTGTTTCAAAAATACGGATAAAAGGATATGTAGATGTCAAAATAGTTCTATTTTACTTATATATTATAAAAAAAAATATTTAAAAAATATTACTTACTAGAATAACTATTTATATGAAGATATGCACAATAACGTGAAAAGTCGCATTTTTCTTTTCAAAAAAGAAAGAGAAAAATGTTTATTTTGCATGAGATAAAAATATAGATAAGATCTCTAGACAGTTTAGAAGCAACTCTCTGACAAAACTAATTAAAAATTTGAATGTTTATATAAAAGAAAAATTCTTACTAAAAGGGTGCGTGTACGCATCTTTGGCCAGTAATGGGTTAATACCGGTAGAAGTCGAGTCGGTAGTTAGAGTAGGTGTCAATTCGGGTGATCGAAGCGTCTAACCTCGAAATTGTGAATTTGTGAATAATGGTGAGTAATTTCCATTATTCACAAATTCATAATTTCGAGGTTAGACGCTTCGAACTCTCGAATTGACACCAACTCTAACTACAGACTCGACTTCTACCGGTATTAAATGACTCGAGTACCGACCAAGCCTGCCCGAAAGTAATTTCAAACTGGCCAATACAGAGTGGGACATACGGTATACCACATACCGTATATCCCATCCAGAAGCACACAGTAACAGGGACCTTGAAATTTACCGTCGGCCGGGCTTGGTCGGTATTCGAGCAATTTTTACCGGTAGAAGTCGAGTCGGTAGTTAGAGTTGGTGTCAATTCGGGAGATCGAAGCGTCTAACCTTGAAATCGTGGATTTGTAAATCATGGTGAGTAATTTCCATTATTCACAAATTCATGATTTCGAGGTTAGATGCTTCGATCTCCCGAATGGACAGCAACTCTAACTACCGACTCGACTTCTACCGGTAAAAATTGCTCGAATTTGTTCCGGCCACCAAGCCCGGCCGAAGGTAAATTTCAAGGTCATATGGACATCGGTCATACGGACATCAACATACGGACATCAGTTATCGAAATAACCGATCTGAACTTGCTGATGACGCCAACCCGGATGACTACGCATGCGCATTCACGCTTCTCCGGTGATTCTATTGGACGAGGAGACCCACGGGGGTGCTCATGCAAAACTCGCAATTTTGCTATGGTCTGATTGATCGCGGACATACGGCACATGTAAATTTGTGCAGTGTCGCATATGCAACTAGATTAGATCCTAAGGCCGTACAAACTTCAAGGGTTACTAGATTTTATAGCGGTAAAATTAGAATATTCTATACTAATTTAGGATTGCTATTCTATCGAGAAATAACGAGCGGATAAATGGAATTCGACACAACGGTTCGCACCGTTTAATAGTATCACAGTCATAAATACCTCGCCAATCCTTAGCTAATCCTGAGTTCTCCGAAACGGCATATCCCGAGAATGTAAGCTGCGAACACCACGGTTTATACCTTTCCTGGAAATCAATTATCAGACGAATCGTCGCGAGCCATCTAATGCAGTACCCGGCTTATCCAGGTACGAGAGAAAAAAAACAAAAAGAGTCTGCTAGTACTCGAGACACTGATGTGTAAACATTTCGTAAGCGGTAACTATGGAACGTAAATGTGATTCGGATTTATGAATATTGGTATCTGTGATCGAAGTAATTTCAAACAATTTTAAATCTTATAACTGTAGAAAAATATTTTTCATTTTCATTTTCATTTAATAATGCCGCTCTTGACACAATCGGCTTATAATAGCTAAAATACATAAGTGAGTCGGAGTAGAGCCGATCGACGAGGAGTTACTCCGACTCACTTACTGTACATGGCGAACACCACTTCCATACAACATTGTTCTGCCAGATGTTTACACATCAATTACAAGTTAGAATTACTTATTGATGTGTAAATATCTGGCAGAACAATGTTGTATGGAAGTGGTGTTTGCCATGTACAGTAAGTGAGTCGGAGTAACTCCTCGTCGATCGGCTCTACTCCGACTCACTTATTTATTTTAGCTATTATAAGCCGATTGTGTCAAGCGCGGCATTATTAAATGAAAATGAAATTGAAAAATATTTTTCTACGGTTATAAGATTTAAAATTGTTTGAAATTACTTCGATTACAGATACCAATATTCACAAATCCCAATCACATTTCCGTTCCATAGTTACCGCTCACGAGATGTTTTTTCTCAAACCCGACCCGGCCAGGACTCGAACCTGCGATCTTCAGGAGATGCTTCGAGACTGGGAATGCTTTCGCATCCTACCAATTGCGCCATCGACTCTTTATGGTGGAAGTCGACTCACAAGGAAACCGTCCCAGGTGTACCTCGCTGATTTCGTTTATTTTGATATATGTTATTCTACGTCAAAATCTAAGAGATACACATTTTTTTTATGTGCGGAAAAACATTTCTAAGAGGTGAAATTAACCCTCAAAATTGACTGCTCCTAAGGGTGATTGCTGGTTTTCACATACTTGCAATTGATCTTTTGAAATGAAACCAAGTGGCTTTTTTCGAAAAAATTGAGTTTATCGAGGAAATCTTTCCTATGTTCACGTGCATCAACTGCAGAAAAATGTTTTGAATTTTTTCTTACTGTATTTTCGCTTATATTTCAATAAATTATTATGGGCTTCTTATATCCTGATACGTTCAAAAATACTCATATTTTAATCACTCACCTTTATTTATTTATTTTTTGTCAACCTCTCGTCTTCTTTTTCTTATAGCTTTTGTAGATAGGATTTGTAAAGTGAATTTTCCGTTCATCTTCGTGTACTTGAACATTTTTCATAATATTTTATGAAATATATTTCATGACATTATACTTGGTATAAAATATTATTTAATAATTGTTCAATTCAATTAAAATTATTCGTATATGTACGATAAATAATATTTCTTCGGGTATTATTTTTGTTTCTTTTTTTATGCGACATATTTTTAAATGCAGTGGATAAAATTGTTTATACATGGTTCAATAGAGACAAAGGGTCACAAATAAGATAATCTTGAAACTCATGATATGGTGCTATTAAAACTTTGTGGTCAAGTGTCCGTAACCAGCCGCTCATGTTTTTTACCGTTGCGGACGCGTATCGGCATATAGCCGTTCAAATCTGTTTACAGCTGCGGGGACGTATTATGAAGCAGCTCGCTTACGTTTATTTTTCTGAATGATAAGATACGCATGGATCGGCGACGCTCGCTTGTCGGGCGGTTCCGCCCGCAAAGGGTATAAAAGCAACGTGTTAATTTCAACTCTAATCAGTGGTGGAAATTGCGTACCGAAGAAAACCACGGTGACGAGTACGTCGGATTTTATTCATTGTATGTGGTACAGTAATGGTATGAATGATGAATTGATGGGTGGCATAAACCGGGCGCTCAGTCCTGTTGGACCATTGTGCCCGGGCCCCAGCTGGGGCAGCCCAATCAAACGTGACATCGGGGTATGTCGGCCTCCTTTGCAAGGCGCAGGAGCCCACTCACCCCGAGGTCCCCAATATCGACGTCATCAACAAAGGGGCCCCCAGGATAGCAGTCCTTAGGGACATCAACCTCTCGCAGCGCGCCAGTACGTGCAGAGGAGTCTCCTCCTCATTTTCGCACCTGGGGCATAGGGTCTCCGTAGAGAGGCCCATGTTCTTCAGGTGCTTCCTCGTGAGCCAGTGATCAGTGACCAGCCCCACGATTAATCGAAGCTAGGTCCTATCCAGGTTCAGTAGCGTGGTGCTCAGCTTCCTAGAGGGTCCCTTGAAGAGGGCCCTCGTGTGTCTCATGCCTGGAGACTGTGCCCAAAGATCGGCGAAGCGGTCCTTAATCCAGTTATGAGCCGCCTCCCTTACAGTCCCCATTGAGACACCTATTACCCGTCCGGCCTCAGGGTTAGGCTGCGCAAAGCCTAACCGAGCCAGCTCGTCGGCTTTCTCGTTGCCATGGATTCCGGTATGACCCGGTACCCACAGCAGCTTTACCTGATTCTCATAAGAGAGTCGCTCCAGCAGATTCCTACAGTCCCGGACCAGCTTTGACGTGGCTCTCACTGAGGAGAGCGATCCGAGCGCAGCCCGGCTGTCACTGCAGATGTAGATGTGCTTGCCCCTGTAGCACTTGTTCAGCATGAATCTGATACAGGCCCAGATGGCAAACACCTCCGTCTGGAAAACCGTGACGTCGCTGCCCAAGGCGAAAGACAATTCCACCCTAGGCCCGCCGCACCAGATTCCCGCCCTGGCTCCTCTCCCCATCTTGGACCCGTCCGTAAACCAAACGAGTCCCTTCGGAGACAGAAGCCCATTTTTGTCCCCCTCCCAGGACGATCTGTCCGGAAGGAGAACATGGAATCGACGCTGAAAGAAGAAATAGCTCTCCTGGCATCGATCCCCCTTCTTTGAAGCGAACCTTTCCAGCCGCCTGCCTCCAGTGTCCACTGAAGTGCAGGCGCAGCGCCGTCTTCTTCGCCCCAACCTCCGCCATAAGGTGCGGAGGTGCCAGGTTGAGGAGGGCCCCCATGGCCAGGGTCGGAGTGGTACGCAATGCACCGGTGATTCCCAGGCATGCGAGTCTATAGACTCTAAGTAGCGTCTTGCGGTTTATGTCCCTAGTGAGAGAGGGCCACCACACCACCGACGCGAAGCAGAGTTGAGGTACCAAGATGGCGGTGTAAATCCATGCCACCACCTTCGGCCTCAACCGCTATGTACAGCTAAACATCCTTCTACAGGCCCAGACGGTGGAAATTGCCTTCTGAGCCTGTTTATCGACGTGATTCCTCCAGGAGAGTTTGCTATCCAGCGTCACCCCTAAATAGCGCACTGCCCCAGAGGTCTTCAGTTTTACGCTGAAGATGGAAGGAGCCACAAAGGTGAGGTTCCTCTTACGCGTGAACAGTACCATCTCTGTCTTGTTAGGATTAACCTTCAGCGACTGAGACATGCACCAGTTCTGCACAAGGACCAGCGCGCGTTGCATCCGCCACGCTAGAAATCCATGATCTTTACCTTTAACAGAGATAGCCAAGTCATCGACATAACCCTGTACGGTAAAGCCAGCCTTCCTGAGCGTAACCAGAAGCCCGTCTACCACCAGAGTCCACAGGAGTGGAGAAAGTACACCCCCCTGCGGACAACCCCTGGCAGCCCGGGCCTCTACCTCGGCATCCCCAAGACTGGCCCAAACCATCCGCGTTTGCAGCATATTTTGGATCCAGCAGACGATAGAATCATCGATGCCGAACCCTCTCGCCGCTTCGCATATAGCTTCGAAGGAGGTATTATCAAATGCCCCCTGAATGTCCAAAAACACACTCAGAACCGATTCTTTCCTATCGAGAGACCCCTCTATCTCGCGGACGAGACAGTGAAGAGCTGTCTCTACGGATTTACCGGTCTGGTATGCGTGCTGAGTCCGCTCTATCGGTCTTTCAACCAGAGCGGTATCTCTAATGTACCTATCAACCAGCCTCTCCAGCGTTTTAAGCATGAAGGACGTAAGACTGATAGGTCTAAAAGACTTGGCCTGGTCATAGCAGCTCTTGCCCGGTTTGGGTATGAAAACTACCCTGACTTTTCTCCAAGCCTTAGGGGTATAACCCAGAGCCAGACAGGATCTGAAGATGGTACAGAGGTGTTTACATAGGTCCTCTCCTCCCTCCTGTAGGAGAGCCGGAAAGATCCCATCCACCCCAGGGCTTTTGTATCTCTCAAAGGAGTTAATGGCCCACTTGATCCTGCTGAAAGTGACCACCTTCGTGGCTGTTTTCCAGTCCCCCGTTTCACCTCTCCGTCGAATCTCTTCGACGAGGGGCATCCCTTGCACCGTGGTGACGGAGCCTGAAAAATGCACCTCCAAGAAAGGTGCGTTAATATGTCTTCATAGCACTCCGCACTTCTACCATCTGGGAGTGTGAGTCCGTCAAGTCGGATAGGTGGTCCGGATACAAAGACCCTGTGCAGTCTAGCGACTAGAGGTAGAGCCACAAGCTCCTCGCAGAATCCCTTCCAGGCCTCCCTTTTGGAGGATCTGACTAGTCTTTTATAGGCCCTCTGTGAAGACCTATAATTTTCCCAGTCCAGGTCCCGGTCGGTTTTTACCGCCTTATTCAGCAACCTACGGGTGCCCCTGCGGAGTCTGTCAAGCTCCTTATTCCACCAGGGCACCCTGGTGCTTTTACTGCGTCGTTTCTCCGGACACGCAGACTCGTAGGTCTGAATGACGACAGCTTGTAGGCCATCTACCGCGCCGTCAATCATCCCCTCTGTCCTTAGGTAGCCCCTCCGCAACTCCCGGAGCCTCTCACCGAGCTCTCCCTTATAGGTGGTCCAGTTAGTGGCCCTAGGGCTACGGTAGATCGCCGTTGTACCCGAGTCCGCGTCTCCCTCGATACTGAAAGTAATACGGCGATGATCGGAGAGCGTTACCTCTCCGCTCACCCGCCAGTCTTTAATCGCTTGAGCCAGCTTGCGTGAGCTCAAGGTAATGTCGATCACCTCCTGTCTACAGGAGGTGACGAAGGTAGGTTTCGACCCCTTATTAAGGACCTCGAGATCCGTCGTCGAGAGGTATTCTAACAGAGCTGTTCCTCTCTTGTTAATATCTGAGCTGCCCCAGATGATGTGGTGTGAATTTGCATCGCACCCCACGACAAGCTGAAGCCCCTAGTTTTTGCAGTGGTCCACAAGGTCACTGAGTTCCCTCGTCGGGGGAGGATCTTCAGAGTCATGCGGGAAGTAGGCCGACCCCACCACCACGTCAGTCACCTTGCCTCCCATCTTTAACCTGATCTTGGCCACCGCTAGTTCCCTGGTGCAGAACCTTTGAAGTATCAAGGCCCTGTATCTTTTGCTGACATAGACACAGGCCCTGGGACCCTCCCTCGGGGGTGCACAAATCAAATTGCCACCCCCCTCAGTTGCAGCCCTGCAATTCTGCCCTCTCCTAAGATCCAGGGCTCTTGAATTAGAGCTACATCTGTTTGCTCCACCGCTAGACCTCGGCTAAAAATCGCCGAGGCCGCTTTGTAGTGTTGCAAATTAATCTGCGAGAAATTTGTCTTTGCCATAGCCATAGGGACTATGGATTAGCCAGTTCTCGCTAGCTGGGGAGTGAAAGGGCCCGTACTAGCGAGCCCCCTCTCCTCCACCTCCCCCAGAGGTGTCCTCCTGAGATGAGGCAGAAGACCGGCCAGCCAGAGTCCCTTGAAGAGTCCTCTGGACTCCCTTCAGGGTCTCCTCCCGGCCAGTCTTCATCAGCGCGCGTGCCTTAGAGGCCCTTCAGCCTACGGGCACCTCCCATCTTCTGGGGCTGATTCGGTTCCCCACCCGTGGGCTCCAAGGGTCTGGCCCCGGAGTTCTCCGCGGTAGGACACCGCTCCGCAACATCGCACGAAGGGCCGGATGTCGAGATCGAGCCGTACCCCCAAGTCAAAACTGGCTCAAGGGCCCTCTGACCCTCCCCAGAACCTCCATTTGTGTCCTTCGATGATGCTTTGGCGGCTGTGGAAGAAGCCTCGCGATCCTCCCGGGCACCAGACTGAGCCTCTTTAAAGAGTACTCGTCCGATACCTAGGTGAGCCCCTAGTCCCCTCTCCTTTAGCCACTTCAGTGACATGGCGTCCACTTCTAAGGCGAGTTGGACAGAGCGCTACTCAACCTTCCTGTCCCACACCCTCCAAAGTTGGGTATGAAGACCGGGATTCTGCCTCTTTAGTCTCCCCAAGATGACACCGGTATCCTCCGGGATACCCGGGACAACCAGCGTCATCTTGCCGAGTCTAGGAATATTCTCCCCCTCCAACAATGTCAGAGAGGCATCCCTCCAAGGCATTAAGGTTGGGACCGTGGCCCTCAACCATGTTTTTTCCGCCTCTGTTGGGCAGAGAATCACCAGGAGCCCTTGTTCGAGCCTATACCCGTCGAAGCATGGGATCTCCGCCCCCAAGGGCATGGAGTCCATAGCTCGTCCGAGCGCCAGCCCGATCAAGTCCCCTTGTCGTTGGTCGAAGGCGGCCTCCGGATAGCCGGATTGTGCGATTGCCACCCTGCTGCTCCTCGAAGCCGCCTCCCCATAGGAAGCAGGATTCGGGAAAAACCTACCTCTCTTGGGTTTATTAGTCACCTCCGGGGGGGTACCATCCGACGGCCGAGCCCTTTTCCGGCCCTCGTCGTTGATCCCTTCGAAGGTGCGTTTTGTCGCCCGTCGATAAGGGGTTGCCCACTAACTGATCCTCCCTCCTCAACGGACGCTACCTCCAATCCTAGTATCGCCTCCGGGTTCGGCGCCGGAGAAGACCCAAGCCCGACCAATTTGGCCATGCGAGCCTTCATCCTCGCCGCTCCCGAGCGATTCTTCCTCTTCCGTTTAGGAACCAGGGCCTCAGAGGGAACAGCAGAAGCTTCATCCCTCCCGGCCTTAGGTTCCTCGGTTCCGGTTAAGGACAGGCAACTGTCCGCCAATGAGGCCAGAGCCCCATCGCCTTCCAGAGCCGGCCGCCCATCCGTCCCCATTGCAGCGAGTGGAGTAGCCTCCGAGGAGACCTCCCCATCCGCCAGTATAATAGTGCTTTTAATATTGTCCATAAAAGTCCCACGAGTAGACAGGAATTAAACGGTCCGCCCCCGCAGAGCCTGCCATGCGAAGGTAAGGCTAAATATAATGGGGTGGCGCCTGGTGCCCCAAGGGCATCGTTTGCGGCACTGTAACCCCAGTATCATACAGCTCTCGGCGCGATAGCTTACACCTTAGCTTTGGGAGCTGGTCCGCAGCGGGGCTTTAGCTTCCCTGGGGCGATTTTTACGTCACCCGGGTTGCTGTATGGCACCCGCTAACCAGGGTCCTCCATGGGCCTCTAGGAGGACCACTTCATCCCCTGGCCATCCTCCTATCCGCCACCCGGAGACGCGCCCGGTTGGAGCTTACCCAGTGTTCCCCGCACTCCTTTACGGAGATTAGGGAACCCGGGGTACAGTAATGGTAATCATCAAAAAATGTTTGAAGCATAGAGATTTTTGACACCATGAACAACGAATTACGGCAATATTTTCGCAACCTGGAATTTCGCATTGCGATTTACAGGATTCTCCGAATGCAAAATTTACAGGATTTTCAAATTCATCAGGTCTAAAATCTGTGTAACCACTTTTGAACCACGAGTATTTGAAAAGATTTACATATCGTAGAGATGAATATTGGTTATGAACGAGCGATTGCAGTTTAATAATATTATTTCTCACGTGTAAATTCAGGTCATAATTCATTAACAATACACTGTCAGAAAAATGTATGACAAAATTTTTCCATATTCTAAATCCGTAGACATCAAGAGGTTGAATACGTCCTGTAGTGCCTTGAGGTATTATCATAACTTCAACTTCCATGTTTGATGGCTTAACGGCTTGAACAGCTTGAGAACAGTGTCCAGTCCATGAATCAATTAATAATAAGCTTTTCAAACCAGTATGTGGAAAAAATACTTCTTTCAACCATATTTTAAAATGTTCTACAAATAAAATTTGTTTAAATGTATTTTTTGTTGAAATTACTTAATGAGTGAAAATCAATAAAAGCATAAATATATAACAAAACTAGATATAATTTTTTACCTGACGTCAGTTTTCCAAATTTTGATACTTCTACATAAACGTTTTCTGGCCTAAAAAGAGTTGCCTCTATGATCGGTCCAAATTTGCCAGTAGGCTCCTTTAAAACTAAAAAAAGCGGAGAAAGAAGCTTCCCTTCGGCTGATATAGTAGGTTGAATGGTATAACTATGGGTCGTAGATGAAACTGATTGTACTAAACATTGTACTTGCTTTGAACCTTCTTCGGCTAAAGTTCTGCCCGTATGCATTTCTAGTTGAAATCCGCTTTGATCAGAATTGTATATATTTGACAATTCATAATTTCCAATGCGTCGTTTTACATCGTGGATGAATGAATCAGATTTTTCTTTTAACACGGTACCATCTTCGATTGTTTTTGCTGTGATAAATTTATTAATTTTCCTTGATACTATGCGATGGCGTTTTTTAAACAATCTTATCCATTTTTCAGATGCTTGAAAACGAAAGTCTTTATCGCCAATTTCTTTCTGTGCTTGTAAAGCCCACCTGCGTAAATCAGAATCGTGTACTATCAGAGCACTATCGATAGCAGATTTGAAATTTTCCAATGTATAACTACAAATCCTAGCAATCTTTTCCTTATATGTACCACCCTTGTTTAAATAATACGCCCATCTTTTTAATTGTGTTATTGATTTCACTTTTCTAAATTTCCGTGTAACACTTTCTAGGCTTAAATTCTTTTTTTTTGCCACTGCGCCAATATTCAACTGCTCTTAACTTATACTCATAAGATAAATCTTCTTTATCCTTTGTATACTCATTGGGAGATAATTCTGGTATATTAAGGGCTGATGCGTATTCCTTATCTTCAACAATTTCCATTTCACAATCTTTATAAGGCTCTCCAAAATATAGAGAATTTTCCTCTATCATTTCTACACCAGAATATTCATTCATTGCATTTAATAAAATATTTTAAAAATTGTCCTCTTTAGTTGTATTTCTTCATTATTTATTGGCGTTGGAGGTATATTCATTGCTTGAAAGGTTGTTAAAAGAAGTTGAACAACATTTAATGGATTAACCTTCATTTTCACCGACAAATAATATTCAATTTTTCGCTGTTAATTTTTTTATACTCGTTACTGATGCAATACTTATAATATATTTGTATGATAATTGAAAAACAAAAACTTTGATATAACTAGCAACTCGTCACCGTGGTTTTCTTCGGTACGCAATTTCCACCACGTATTTTATCATTCAGAAAAACAAACGTAGCGAGCTGCTTCATAATACGTCCCGGCAGCTGTAAACAGATTTGGACGGCTATATGCCGATACGCGTCCGCAACGGTAAAAAACATGAGCGGCTGGTTACCGACACTTGACCACAAAGTTTTAATAGCACCATATCATGAGTTTCAAGATTATCTTATTTGTGACCCTTTGTCTCTATTGAACCATGTATAAACAATTTTATCCACTGCATTTAAAAATATGTCGCATAAAAAAAGAAACAAAAATAATACCCGGAGAAATATTATTTATCGTACATATACGAATAATTTTAATTGAATTGAACAATTATTAAATAATATTTTATACGAAGTATAATGGCATGAAATATATTTCATAAAATATTATGAAAAATGTTCAAGTACACGAAAATGAACGGAAAATTCACTTTACAAATCCTATCTACAAAAGCTATAAGAAAAAGAAGACGAGAGGTTGACAAAAAATAAATAAATAAAGGTGAATGATTAAAATATGAGTATTTTTGAACGTATCAGGATATAAGAAGCCCATAAAAAATTTTTTGAAATATAAGTGAAAATACAGTAAGAAAAAATTCAAAAGATTTTTCTGCAATTGATGCACGTGAACATAGGAAAGATTTCCTCGATAAACTCAATTTTTTCGAAAACAGCCGAAATACGTATTTCCTACTTTTTTTTGCTCTTTTAATTGCCATTGGTCTCAAAAAAAATATGCAATAGTTTTTTTCTTACAATGATTTTGTGAATTTCAACCCGTATAATTTTTTAATTAATTATCCCAATGAAATGTAACAAATTGCATTTTTCATCATTTTTTATGTAGATTATTATCCACTTGGTTTCATTTCGAAAGATCAATTGCAAGTATGTGAAAACCAGCAATCACCCTTAGGAGCAGTCAATTTTGAGGGTTAATTTCACCCCTTAGAAATGCTTTTCCGCACATTAAAAAATGTATCTCTTAGATTTTGACGTAGAATAACATATATCAAAATGAACGAAATCGGCGAGGTACACCTGGGACGGTTTCCTTGTTAGTTCAGCTTTATGATTTTTGGAGTTGAAAGTTTATCAAGAGACACGGTAGTGTCTCGCTGCATGTTCATTCAAGTCGTCAGAACGACGCCGCCAGCGCTGTCGCCGCGAGCACCCGTGTATCTTTACAGGAAAAATGTCTGCCTCCTTCACCCCTCAATTTTAACATCGAATTTTCTCAATAAATATACGGTTATAACCAAAACTATGCTTAGTTACGCCATATAAATCGACTATTCTCTATCGATAGAGACCAGAGTAAATGTTGTAAGTTACATATTAACAGATATTTTTCCTTAGCAACGCGAAGCCACGCCCCTCGCGCCTCGAAAGTCGAGAGAATCCGATTTCTCGGGCGATATATTATTATATATGTCAAAATCTCACAAAAATTCCGCCTGTCTTCGGCGATATTCGGCCATGGTCGGAAATGTGT
Source organism: Xiphydria camelus (assembly GCA_963678675.1). Lineage (NCBI taxonomy): Eukaryota > Metazoa > Arthropoda > Insecta > Hymenoptera > Xiphydriidae > Xiphydria > Xiphydria camelus. Next base: position 16,902,831 of record OY783201.1, read on the forward strand.
ACACAGATGCGGCCACACGCATACGCCATAAAAAATATATGTGAGAGTGTGTGAGAGAATATATTCCTTGAATGTTTAGTTGTTTTTCAAAATTAATAAAATATTTCCATTCGCGAAACGATTTCCCTCGCATTTTTTCGATCCTCAGACGCGCTTGTTAATAAAAAGTAAAAATTCAGTGTAATCGGAGTAGTGAATCTCAATAGTGGTGAATGTGACAGACGCTCCGTATAGTTTAATAATCGTTTGTACTTTTTTCGAATATCGAGATAGTGAACAGATGCAGTGGTATTCTTCTCTAGTTGCCTGTGCATCAAGAAAGGAGCAGGAAAGGAGACGGTCTCAGAAGAATTGCCATCAGATAAGTTTAATTGCCATCTGACAGCTTTAACCTCACTTTCGATGGAAGGACAATATCTTTTTGTTCGTTCTATTTTTTGTTTTCAGGGTCATGCAAGCACGGGAAAAATCCAAGGTTTTTCTTCTCATTGTCAGTCATCAATACAAGCCGTGGCAGAATAGGAGATGAAATGGAATTGGATCACAATAATCAAGTAGGTAATTACTTTATTACTATTTTTTTCTCTATCGATATATTTCCTCTTTCGTACTATCATAAGTTCCAATTTACACACCGACCTGTCAAATCTGAAGTGTACACGTACCTCACTTCTATTTCATCTCTTCTTCGTCTCCGTTGTAACGACAGTCAATGAGGAATCACTGATACCGATTAGGGGGTTCGAGGGTTATTCCTTATTCTTTCTAGCATAGCATCGATATTTTACTGCACCTGTTTTCTTCTGGGACTTCCTAAAATAATTATAAAAACCCCATATGATTGTTATTTACAATTTGTTACAGATCGTATGCGAACCCGAGGGTGTTTCTTTCGAACGAAGGATCATCCACTTGTTGTTCCAAGAACCAGCTGCATTAGTTCATTTGGCGAGCTGGATCTGCTGTCTCGAGTGCATGGACGTGTGCCACTTTAAATGGATATTTTGTAATTTCCATCGTTACATCAGAGGCGAAGAAGAGATGAAATAGAAGTGAGGTACATGTACATTTCACGTTTGATAGGTTGGTATATAAATTGGAACTTCTCTGATAGTATAATACGAAAGAGGAAATATATCGATACAGGAAAAATAATAATAAAGTAGTTACTACATTATTGTAATCTAATTCCATTGTATCCCTTACTTTTCTACCACGACTTTGATCGTTGATAGTGAAGAAAAATCAAATTTATTAGTTGATCCATCTACTATCAACAATTAAAGTCGTGGCAGAAAAATAAAAGATACAATAGAATTGGATTACAATAATGTAGTAACTACTTTATTATTATTTTTTCTTTATCGATATATTTCCTCTTTCGTATTATACTATCAGAAGTTCCAATTTATATACCAACCTATCAAATGTGAAGTGTACATGTACCTCACTTCTATTTCATCTCTTCTTCGCCTCTGATGTAACGATAGAAATTACAAAATATCCATTTAATCTGGCACACGTCCATGCACTCGAGACAGCAGATCCAGCTCGCCGAATGAACTAATGCAACTGGTTCTTGAAACAACAAGTGGATGCCCCCTTGTTCGAAAGAAATCCCCTCGGGTTCGCATACGATCTGTAACAAATTGTAAATAACATAATCATTTGCAGTTTCACTATTTAAAATATATCGAACTTACTCAACGTAGAAATTAAGAAACTATATTAATCTGAGTTAACCAATTCTAATGACAGAATTATTAAAAATGATATATTTCATCTTTCGTATTATACTATCACAAGTTCCAATTTATATACCGACCTGTCAAACGTGAAGTGTACATGTACCTCACTTCTATTTCATCTCTTCTTCGCCTCTAGTGTAACGATGGAAATTACAAAATATCAACTTTTCTGTAACATTTCTGCAATATTTTACAATATTCGTGAACACTATCGTATGTTAGAAATATATATATTTCGATAAATTCGCGTATGTTGCGAAACATTATAGAAACGTTTCAATCTCATTACGTCGAAAGATCTCCTCGATAAGGTACATAAGACTCGATAAGATTGTACTTGTCAGGGCTGAATTATATAGGGTTTTTATAATTATTTTAGGAAGTCCCAGAAGAATACAAGTGCAGCAAAATATCGATGCTCTATCCTAGAAAGAATGAGGAATAACCCTCGAACCCTAATCGATATCAGTGATCCCTCATTGACCGTCGTTACACCAGAGGCAAAGAAGAGATGAAATAGAAGTGAGGTACATGTACACTTCACTTTTAACAGGTCGGTATATAAATTTGAACTTGTGTGATAGTATAATACAAAAGAGGAAATATATCACTTAATAATTCTGTCATTATTATCTATAGAATTAGTTAACTCAGATTAATATAGTTTCTTAATTTCTACGTAGAGTAAGTTGGGTATATTTTAAATAGTAAAATACTGAATATAATTGTGTTATTTATAATCTGTTACAGAAATAAACGTGCTGGTATCCAATTCTATCCAGAAGGACTGCAAATCGAATGCGAACCCGAGGGGGTTTCTTTCGAACAAGGGATCGTCCACTTGTTATTCGAAGAACCAGTAGTACATTCGGTTCCACATTGACCGTCGTTACACCAGAGGCGAAGAAGAGATGAAATAGAAGTGAGGTACATGTACACTTCACGTTTGATAGGTTGGTATATAAATTGGAACTTCTGATAGTATAATACGAAAGAGGAAATATATCGATAAAGGAAAAATAATAATAAAGTAGTTACTACATTATTGTAATCCAATTCTATTGTATTCCTTACTTTTCTGCCACGACTTTGATCGTTGATAGTGAAGAAAAATCAAATTCATTGGTTGATCCATCTACTATCAACAATAAAAGTCGTGGTTATTTTAAGATTTATTTACGAGTAAGGGCGAAATTTCAGCGGTGCATGCAAAAGGATTTCTTAAAACTATTCCAACGTCTCGAGTTAATATATGTAACAACATACATATATACTGTCATAAGTGGTATCTTTACATGTGATGAAACAATTCGTCACGGTTATTGGAAAAGTAAACCGTATGTCCGATGGCAAACTCCAACTTTTGAATTTCCCTGCCATTTTGCTGGATAGAATTGGTTTCGGGAGAGTGCGCTGCGGTCTTACGAGCCGAACGAGAAGTGTCAAACGTCTGATGTCACAGTAGCTGTCAACTCGGGAAATCGAAGCGTCTAACCTCGAAATCGATAATTTATAAATAATAATGCGTAGAAGTGATACGAAATAATCATTCGGGTTTCTTCGATGAGATTCCCTAAGTGTTTAAAAATTGGTGTCCCTTTACCAATAACTGTTGCTTCAACTTCCAGATATATTATTAAGTATTACTACAGAACGAGTAGGTTAGGCGATTTTCATCAAGATTCACGCTATTCTAACATGGAATCTCGTACAAGTGCAACCAAAGAGGATCTAGCTCGTGTCCTGTCAGTAAAAGGATGACTCGATGGACATCGGAGAATGTCAGGCTTGTCACCGAACGCCTATTACCCACGGTACATGAATTGCAATACGCGCTTCTTGTTTCATTCCAGCGTTAAATAACTAACTTCTTTCAAGCTAATAATCTTTTATGAACTGTTCTTGGTAGGAGGCAGCGATCGATAATAGCAGCTCGCCGTAGCGTCTATTAAAACTGAAAGGCAGTTCGGTTTGCCGAACTACTACTCCGATAATGTACCCGAGTTCGCGGTCTATTCTGCGATTAACGTTAACGTAATCGTGATTATGCTAGGGTGATGGGTGTTCCAAAAGAGATAAAGTATATATTAAAAATCGGACGATGTAAGCTGCAACTGGAACATCATCGCAGGAATAATTTGTCTACAATTAATCACAATCATTGACCGCTTCCTCCTACGAAAAACAATTCATACAAGGTAAATACTTTGAAAGAAGTGAAAGTTATTTAAAGTAGTAATAGTTGAAATGAAAAGCGCATATTGCAATGAAAGTACCGTGAGTGATAGGCGCTCGGTGATAAGTTCGACATTGTTTGATCTCCATCGACTCATTTTCTTCGGGATACGACAGGAGTTACATTCTCTCTGTTTGCACCTTATGAAAGGGGACATACAAGAAGACCGTCAAAGACTTCATGAAAATCTTGTAACCTACTCGTCCTGTAGTAATACTATCCCTCCGACGCGGGAATACACGTACAAGTATACGTGCTAAGCGGAGCACGCTGTTGGCACATTATTATTTATAAATTAACGATTTCTAGAGGTTAGATGCTTCGATCTCCCGAATTGACAGTTACTGGGAGATCAGACGTTTGACACTTTTCGCTCGGCTCGTAAGACTAATTCTAACTATGAATGACTAGAGGACCGACCCAACTACTTCCGGCCAAATGTCAGGGAAATTCAAAAGTTGGAGTATGCCATCGGACATACTGTACTTAGAGAGTTAAAGGTAAAATGTCTACATGAATTTCTGTAGACGACGAAAATATAAGAAAAATCCGATGGCCTGTAAATTCGAAAGCGGTATGTTTTATTTCTCCATACTAAGGCAAAGTGAAAAATATAAGGGCTCTCTAGTCTATAAATCCCTTTGAAAATATAACGAGAATAAATCAAAAGTAACGTGATTATAATTAATTGGCTCGTAGTATAATACGAAAGAGGAAATGGAGATGGTGAAAACGAGCAATACCCAAGTAGCAAAAGATATCTGTCAGACATATACAAGATGTCTATATGTCTAGAAAATGACATCTATATGTGGTATAAACATGGTTGAAATCTAGATATAGACAGCGCATAGATGTCTGACAGATATCCTAAGTTGACAAGAATCGATATTCTGTGGTAAATATAATAATTTCATAAAATATAACATTAATAATATTTGAAAAAATGAATTACAAGGATCTAGAGGGTTTTCTCGTTCTCTATTTTTATTAAAGGCCGAGAAGACTAATGTAGAGCTTTATAATTAAGTTTATTTAATAGTATTAACTTTTAATTTTAAACAATCATTATATTTACTATAGAATATCTATTCTTGTCAACTTAGGATATCTGTCAGACATCTACGCGCTGTCTATATCTAGATTTCAACCACATTTATACCAAATATAGATGTCATTAATTAGACATACATATAGACATCTTGTGGATGTCTGATAAATATCTTTTGCTACTTGGGTAAAGCGATGTAGGGCAGAAATCGATAATATAAGGATTAATACATTCGATAGAAGTCGATAATATAGGGATTAATACATTCGATAGATCATTATTTACAAATTAACGATTTCGAGGTTAGATGCTTCTATCTCCCGAATTGACAGGTATCTTTACATGTGATGAAACAATTCGTCACAGTCATTGGAAGAGTATACTTAAAAGAGTTAAAGGTAAAATGTCTACATGGATTTCTGTAGACGACCAAAATATAAGAAAAATCCGATGGCCTGTAAATTCGAAAGCGGTATGTTTTATTTCTCCAAAATACTAAGGCAAAGTGAAAAATGTAAGGGCTCTCTAGTTTATAAATCCCTTTCAAAGTATCACGAGAATAATAATTAATTGGCTCGTAGTATAATATGACGAAAGAGGAAATGGAGATGGTAAAAACGGGCCATACTCAAGTAGTAAAAGAGACTTTAATTTTGTGGTAATAAAAAGCTATTCTTCTACATGTACGTATTCTCCTCATAAACAAATTCCAAAAAGTAATGAAATCCCCCCACAAAAACAAATTCTCTTTAAAAAAAGGCGGCATGTTCATTCAGTGCCAACAAAAATTGATATGTAAAATATTCCCCAAAAAAGATTTGAAATCAATTAAGATCGCCATGTTCAAGATTTATTTATAAAAAGTAAAAGGCATCATTTGAAAGGAAAATTATTGTAAATCAAGTTACTAAAAAATTCGACTAAAAAACTTATAAACAAATTTTAATACAAAAGAACTTGCCGCGTTTTTTTCCTTCAAAATAAAAAATTCAGACAGAATTATACTCGATGTTTATGCACTTATGATTTTTAATAAATTCATACACTTATATGATACCACCAGTATACCGAATGTCGCGCGGGAAACCGATCAGGCGACCTGAATCCCTCAGGGGGCCTTCTGAATTTCTCTGAATTTGACTTCGGCAGTGCAATTTATGAATCATTCTAGCACCGTCCAAGCACTGCCAATTATTCGGTATAGTGGACAAAATATGAAAACTTAAACGCGGCAAGTTCTTTTTTATGAAAATTTGTTTATAAATTTTTTTAGTCGAATTTTTTAGTAACGAGTTACAATAATTTTCCTTTCAAATGATGCCTTTTACTTTTTATATATAAATCTTGAACATGGCGGTAAAAATTAAATTAAAAATTGACATTAAAACGTTGTGCAAAGATCCTCGGCGTGTGTGTGTTGAAATAACACGCATAGTGTCGTTTTTGTTACAGGTAAATATAACACCAAATTCCGGGTAAATATAACACTCGGTTTTTTCTGTGATATGGTTCCATTACTCAGACAAATTAATTTGCCACTCTAAAACTTGGGGGTCATAGGAAAAAATCTCAGCTTTCTTTTAAAATTATTTTTAAAAAATTGTCCAAATTAAAAAAAAATGAAATTTATTTTTGATTTTCTAAAATTAGGGTCAAACTTTTAATTTGAAAAAAAAATGTTATGGCCACCAGAAAGTTTGTGCAGAAATCTATGAAAAACATTTCTAGTGAAATTTTGTTTAAGGCAATAGGAAAAAAGTTACAGATGTTTAAAAGTAAGGCTATGCTTAAATAACCCAAAAATTGTACCCCCTCCACTTTGATAAATAATTATCAAAATGAATTAATTTTTGGTGTGAGGAGTATTATCTAATAAGACTACAATTGGGCCAATTTTAGCCCGATCGGACAACTTTCATTTTCGAGGTGGGTACACTTCAGAAATTATGCCCCATATGCTAGTTTAAAATAAATTAAGATTGAAGTTATACAATTGTTTTCGAATATTTATCTTATTTTTTAGGTTGAAAGTAACAAAAAGAAAAAAGAATTCAGCACCTATATCTACTTATTATTGCAGTTTTTATAAAACTTGAAATTTTTCTATTTGAATTTGGCAACACACGTCGGTTTCTTTGTTCTTTTTCCCCTTCTACTTCACCCCGAAGAACACTGACGATCCTCCTTAACATACCCCATCTCATTCCTCGAGTGACTTTCGTTCTACAAGAGTATACGCAGTAAGAAAGAGATATGCTAATAGCGAAAGTTTCTAATACACGAGTTTTGAATTTGAGAGTCCTTTGAACAGCCCGCGTTCTTTAACGGAAAATATGACGATCGTCGCTTCATGCAGACTTGTCCAAAGAACTGTTACTCTACGAAAACGTGACGTAATGTCACACACTTTCTATGCGGTACATAGGGAAAGTTAATATTTTGTGAGAGTTAGTAACAAATCCTATAAATGAAAGGTTGTTTTTCATTATGCCGAAGTTTAGACCATCGTGTTGCATAGTGGGGTACAAAAATCGCCCTGAAAAAGAAGAAGTATATGGCATACTTTTAAATCTACTTTATATTTTGATTCGTTGATACTTGTTTGCGGCAGTGCTCTGCCTTATGAAGCATTCGAAGGGTCGTTGGATTTCAACATTTTTCACATGATTTTCGTCAGATAGTTCTGTTCCTTTCGTCCTCACGGTTTCACAAAGGAAATTTTCGTTAATTAGAATGAATCAGAAAGATAAACTTTTCCATTTTTCCATAAATAATTTATTTATTTACTTCACTATGTACCCCCGGCGTTTCGGATTCTGTCGCTGGGGAATTTTTTAAATGTTATTTTTAAATGTACTAACCAATGATTAATCAATCCTCATGCTTTAATTAATGAGGGTAAACGCCACCGTAGCTCACGGTCACTTAATTACATGGTTGCCTCACTCCGGCCAGGTCGCAGGAGAGGGGATAGGCTATGACGTAGCTCAGAATGTACGAGCGGCTCGAGCCTAAGGGCCGGTTGTACAACACCTCAAAAGCGGACTTGTCTGCAGCATAACTATCGGGCAGTATATCGGCATGTTGTACAACCGGCCCTTAGGCTCGAGCCGCTTGTACATTCTGAGCTACGTCACGGCCTATCCCCTCTCCTGCGACCTGGCCGGAGTGAGACAACCGTGTAGTTAAGTGACCGTGACCGTAGCTAATGAGGGCATGAGAAGTAGTTGTTCATTGGCTAGTATGTTTAAAAATGACATTTTATAAAGTTACTAGCCACAGAATCTGAGATGTTGGGTGTACAGGATATCCCGCGCAGAACCGCACAGTTGCAGGGACCTTGAAATTTACCTTCGGCCGGGCTTGGTCGGTACTCGAGTCATTTATACCGGTAGGAGTCGAGTCGGTAGTTAGAGTTGCTGTCAATTCGGGAGATCGAAGCGTCTAACCTCGAAATCGTGAATGTGTGAATAATGGTGAGTAATTTCCATTATTCACAAATTCACGATTTCGAGGTTAGACGCTTCGATCTCCCGAATTGACAGCAACTCTAACTACCGACTCGACTCCTACCGGTATAAATGACTCGAGTACCGACCAAGCCCGGCCGAAGGTAAATTTCAAGGTCCCTGCAACTGGTCGGTTCTGCGCGGGACATCCTGTATAAAGGTATACTTTGTAACGTATTTAATGCTGTTGACGGCCACTGTAGCACTGAATATTGGTTGCATTCAGCAGATCGAGCATAAACCGCTACCGCTCAGTACGCTCAGAAGTAGCGCTCTCTGTTCTGCTGACAACAAGTTCTGGCCGTGGCCTGCGATACATTAGGCGCGTGGCGCAGTGGATTTAAATGATCGACTTGTCGTACTTTAGCTTTGAAAAATCGTACTTTCGGATTGAAATTTGGCTTTATAAAATCGTTGAGAAACAATAAACTAAGGTATTAAAAAGTTCGAAAAGAAACATTTTTCAGTTAGTAATAGACCCGTGAATATGGCCAAAATCGCCCGTTTTCTTATATTTAACTTCAAGTATTTAAAAATCCTGACGTGGTATGCAAATTTGAGAGTTAGATTCGTTTTTAACGCACATAAATCTATAAGAATCACCTGGTTTGGTTCGAGTAACAAAATCACTGTTGTCCGGTGTTATCTCTGGTTACAAAATATTGTGTTGTTTATATCAGTACCTCTCAGAGCTAAACAGTATTAACTCCATTGCCGGTGGCAAGAAAATGTAATTTTTTTCGTAATAATACATAAAATATAAGATGTTCCGTCGCACGACATACGGAATTCGACACATCGGTTCATACCGCTCGACATCATTCATAAAATGCGCCAAAACTTCTTCCGATGGAAGTGAGCGGGAGCGCTGGAGCGTTAAGGTTGATTCTCACTATACGTTCCGTTTCCGTTCCATAACCGTTCCATATACGTTCAGTAAAATTCTAGTCTGTTCACATTTTTCCGTCAATGTTCAGTTTCCTTTCCATCAAAATAGTGGGTGTTGTATGCAATAGTGTTAAAATATGGTCCGATGAAAACCTAATCATAGCTGCTATTACATTAGATGAAAAAGCTTGCTTAAAAAGAAAAAACGAAGATTTTGGGTGCATGAAATATTAAAAAAAAAGAAATATTGATGGAGAATATGTTACATTATATGGATGAATAGAAGTCGAGGGAGATCTAGAACGCGCGAGATCATTGTGACCTCTCGCTCCCCTATAATGATGAAGAAACGGTAGCTGTTGAGGAAAGTCGATCCTGCGAGTAATGTATCGTTAGCACTCCGTCAGAGGGATAGGATTTTGTCTCACCAGTTCAATCAGTTTCTCGTCATTCATATTTCAAAACTAAAAGCAAACGCGCTGTCCGCCAAACAATATGTAACTGACCCGCAAAGACTGTTCCCACTATCCTTACCGCTTCCGACACGTTTCAGTCTGTCCGTCAAAAATACGTTTGTGTTTAAACTGAACGGAAGTGTTCGGAAACGGTATCTAAACGGAACGGAAAGTGTGTATACCTACACTGATTTTCATGTCATAATATTTTATGTAAACGGAACGGAACCGATATGGAACGGAAACGGAACGTATAGTGAGAATTAATCTTTACTCTTCTTCGCTACAACACATGGCGACCGCTACCACTTGCGCTCACTTGGAGCGCTCGGTAGAGAATGCGCGTTCAGCAGATTTTTACTGAGCTGCTCCACAAATGTTGCGGAGCGGAATGATCTGCTGAATGCACCCATTGCCTACTACCGCGCCACCACTCGGGCATGCACGAGCCTATAGAGAACGCTCCGTACTGTTCCGTACATCGATACAGTGAGCGTGTAGTAGTAAGTGTGTAGCTAGCGCTCGGGGAAAGGGGACCTCCGAGTCGTGACGGAGAGAGCCGATGCATCCCAAGTTTTGTTGCTGCCATGCAGAGATGTCAGTAACTAGTTACTTTTGTATCGAGTTACGCAAAAGTTACACGCTATAGGCTGTATTGGGAAACGGAATTCCTTACGTTACATTGCTACACAATTATCGAGGTATCGCTTGCTACTTGTTCCATTGATAACGAGGAACGAAGAAGTTCAGTTATTTGTTACACTTGTATCGAATAAGAAATCTTATTTCGTTACTCATTACATTTGTATCGAGTAACAATATGAAATTTCGTTATTTATTTCTGTTCGTAGCATGTAATGAATTAAAATTTCGTTACTCGAAACAAATATAACGAGTAACGCAATTAAATTGGTTACTCGATACAAACGTAACGAGTAACGCAATTAAATTGCGATACTTGTTACATTTGTATCGAGTATCGCAATTAAATTGATACTCAATACAAATGTAACCAGTAACGCAATTAAATTGGTTACTCGATTAATAATCTCGGTCGAGATTATTGAATTAATAAAATAATAAAGTTGCACGGCAAAGTTACAAATGTAACGAGTAACGCAATTTAATTAGTTACTCGATACACAAATGTAACAAGTATCGCAATGAAATTGGTTACAATTAATGATTAGAATGTCAACATCCAGTACTGATATATTCATAAGAGACATTTCTATGTATATACACACACATATATATATATATATATCCATTAGACATTGTATATCCACCAACGTATGTGCAATGTATATGAAATGTATGTGCAAATGCTGTATGGGAAATTGGTTAGTAAACTTTATTTTTATTGTATGAAATGAATTTTTCTGATTTTCCTGTACATATGATTTTTTATTTCCTACAACTTCTTTCTAGAAATGGATGGAAAGTGGCGAATTTTGGTTGTGTTTTCATATAAAAGTTCTGTATTACACATAAGAAGAGTTGAAGAAGTTACACATATGCCATAATCGATTTGTAAAACGATGTTGACTTCAGTATTTAGTGAGTTCGTGACATAGGTACATGTATAGAACATTAACGGTCATTCGCAAATACATCGAGTACGTTCTTCAGTCAGTGATATGAGGGGGATCGGAACAGAGTTATCACTCGCACACACACTGTCTTGCCGCCCGAAGGATCATAATAAACAATCCGTGACGGTAGTAACGCGTCGGTTCCGCGACTTATAGGTCGGGTATGATTTAATGCGTTCGAGTGTCGTCTGTTTACATGGGACATCGTGCTATTATAGACACAATATTGAACTTAACTCGTGAATTCGATCGTATATTGTATACTGGTATTACAATATTCAGATATTGCCTTGTGATTTATTCATTATTGCGTGGACATTGCGTGTGTGAATTTGAGTTATTCCAGTGAGCATCGAAGAGTCAAATTACGAAGAACCAAATTCTGTATAAGTGAAAGGTGATAACATTAACGAACTTGAGGCAATCAATGCAGATGCGAGTGGATGAATTTATTAAGGTACGTTCATTTTGGTTTTTCTTCATGATTATTGTTTGTATAATGACGGTGGGTCTTCTGTTATATCAATATGATGCTAGTTGTGTAAAATTCCGAGAGCATGTTTATTACAGAGGTGTCAACCTCTGGATGCTTTGAAATACAATTGCCGTTGATTTTTGCTATAATTTATTAATTGTGGATTATTTTATAAAAGTGGTCTACAGTAATTGTAAGTGCATCTCTATTCCATACTGCTAATGATTATTTTTCCAGTGCATTGTGTGCACAAGCAGTGCATCCGGTGCACAAGCAAATATACCGTCCATAAGTATCGAGCGATACTTTCTGCCATACTCGTTATATTTACGTTTTAGGATCATGCATGCACTGATAAAAAAAAGTAGAATTTTGCACATTGTTTCCTCACATTCTTCCTGTCAAAACTTCCTCGTCGAGGAAAAAAAAATTGAAAACAAAACATGCTTCCTCATAGAGGTTGCTTTATAAACATTTAACAATGATGAGGACGTAATGTGCAACGTTCTACTTTTTTAATATGATTGCCATAACTCTTAAACGCACTCCGATTTTTTTAAAATTTACTCGAAACAATTTGTATTATCTACGAGATGTTTGTATAGAAATATCAATGGCCGCTTCTCAAAAATGTTCGGTCAAAATCAAAGTGAAAAATAAAATGGAAGCAATGTGCAAGATTTTACTTGACATCCTTTTACTTCCTCCTAGAGGATGCTTTGTTTTCGTGAATTTTATTTCGAGATTTTGATGGACGGTTGCGGCTTTCCTGGTTGTCGTCGTCCCGAACAATCACTGCGGTTTAATGTAATGAGTCATTTATCTACATAGAATCAGTGTATATATATATATATATATATATATCTCTCTCTCGCTGGTGAAAGCAATATGTGTAACGTTGCCGATGATTCCTCCGCAACAACACTCGTCGAGAGAGGATACGGATATGGGGAACTCGGATATTGAGGAGAGTGATCTTGAGAGCCTTATAGAGGAATGCAACAAGCATGCCTTTTCCGATGGGGAATATTTTGAAATCGATTTGGAAAATTCTTCGTTGCGTGGTACGCTTATCGGAGCTTGCAAGAAATGTGTGTCACATAAAACGATAAAAGGATCATTCAGATCACCATCAAATTTTACAACGCACATTAGGGTATGTTTCATAAATAAATGTGCTTTAGCTACACATAAACTGTTAGTAACGTAAGCTTATTCTTTCCATTTTTTCGCGACGGAATTTACAGCGTAAACATGCAGATTATTATCAGGCTTTCTTGGATTATAAAAAGAGTAAGTCGCAAGCTCCAGTAATTCGAGATCGCGAACCTCGCGTTTCTTGTGAATTTTCTCAAAGAAGCTTCGAAATGAACATCACGAACTACGTTATAGAAAGTATGGCATCGCTTAGTACGGTCGAGATGCCAAGTTTTCAGAAAATGTTTGACGGTGAGTCCATCGTGAAAGTATTTAAAGCTTTTAATATCAAAAACTAAATCCAGCTTCATAGTTAAGTCGACCGCTGAAACAGCTCTCATTCCAAAAAATATCTAACTGCATCATAATTTATTATTATTGGTGTTACTTTTACTGGAATTTTTTAATGGTTGGGTCGGTTTTTTTAATTTCCTTTATTTTGCGCGTATTATCTTGTATTTTAAATTGCTTTATATATTTAGATTTTCAAATAAAGCAACGTAACAAAACGTTGAAGCATATTACGAGGAATACGCTTTGCAAACGGATCGAGGTGCTGTACCAAAATAAAATGCAAGAGATACGAAGCAACCTCAATAACGACGCAATCTATGTCTGCACTACAGCAGACATATAGACCTCTAGGAGTCGTAGGTTTATAGGCGTCACAGCACATTGGGTGAGAAACCACTTAAAAGAATAGTTATTAGCGAAGACTAACATTTTTTTCAGCGATTGTCAATATTGTAGACAAATGCAAACACAATACACATTTTGTGGATTTGTAAATTATAGATCGAACCGAAGACGCTGATACTGAAGTCAATTGCGATCGCTTGTCGAAGATTTTCTGGCACCCATTCAGCGGAGAGAATAGCCGATGTTCTGATAGAAATAAATTCCTCTTTTAGTTTGAATGCCGAGAAAATAGTGGCAACAGTCACCGATAATGGATCGAATTTTGTGAAAGCTTTTCGCGAGTTTGGTATCCATGTAGCTAACAGTTTTTTGGGCGGTAAGAAAATACATGTTCTGAGATTATTGCCCCCTTCACAATATGGTATATTCGAGATATGTTTAAGGAAAGAGCACACTGAAAAAAATTTTCAGGGAATTGAGCAATAATTCTGGCTGAACCAACCAGAATTTTTAGCCACCGTGGCCACAGCCAGAAGTTTTCTTAAGACAACCAGACGAGTATGGCTAAGCTAATATGTTTAAAGTAACAATATCGTGATGTTTGTGTCAAGCTGCGCTGTACTGTTGAGCCAGTTATTTATTCTGATTGATTCAGACGTGCAGTATGCCTACGTACGCTGTACTGTATCGCTAAATTCCACGGAAATTCTGGTTCATCTAGACAAGCAGTATAGCTGTGTCAGCTATACCGTATTGCTAAACTGCGCGGGAATTTTGGTTCATTTAGACAAGCAGTATAGCTGTGTCAGCTATACCGTATTGCTAAATTGCAAGTAGGATTTTGCAAAAAGGGGGCGCGCACGCCTATGCTGCCGCCTGCCAACCCGCCTACTATAGTGTCGGTTTTTTTTCCAACCCTACCGGGATTCGAATATTCTTTTTCTTTTTTATAGAAGGGGAAATGCATTTACGCACCATCCCCAGGTTTGGCTAGAAACCCGGAGGTGTGTGGAGCTCAGGTGATCCCGCGACGAGAAAGTGCAATGTCGCGGGGCCCACACCGGGATTCGAACCTGCGTTCCTTAGATGAGATGCTTCGAGACTGGGAATGCTCGCTTTCTACCAATTGCGCCACCGACTCTTCAAGTGGTCTTAGCTAAAATAGGCCTTTATATAATGCAACACTGAGATATCTCGGCAAAAATATTTAAATAAATATTTAATTTGCTATCGGGGTACCGACTCGACTTCTACCGTATGTCCCACTCTCTACGGGCCAGTTTGAAGTTACCTTCGGGGAGGCTTGGTCGGTAATCGAAACATTTAATACCGGTAGAAGTCGAGTCGGTAGTTAGAGTTGGTGTCAATTCGGGAGATCGAAGCGTCTAATCTCGAAATTATGAATTTGTGAATAATGACGAGTAATTTCCATTATTCACAAATTCATAATTTCAAAGTTAGACGCTTCGATCACCCGAATTGACACCAACTCTAACTACCGACTCGACTTCTACCGGTATTAAATGACTCAAGTACCGACCAAGCCTCCCCGAAGGTAACTTCAAACTGGCCCGTACAGAGTGCCCCGATAGCCAGGTGGCTTTACAGTGGTGGCACTGTGGGACCACGCGGTGACTTTGAGAAACATTACAGTGATGTCTTGGTGCGTGCCCACTGGGGTACCACTGTGGCATCACGCAGTGCACACGGTGGATAAAGTGGATAAAGTGGGATTTTGCAAAAGGGGAACTGCATGCAGTGACTTTACCGAGGTTTTTCACTGCAGTGCCGCCGCCTGCCACCAGTCTAGTAGTGTCGCTTTTTTTTTCACGCCCTAACGGGATTTGAACCTGCGATCTTTAGAATACGAGATGCTTCGAAACTGGGAATGCTTCGCATTCTACCAATTGAGCCACCGACTCTTCAAGCGCGATGTTGCTCCACTCCGGTCATAATATAGAAACCGGACATGACAGTGACTGCTTTCGAAAGTTCTCATTAAATTTTTAAAAATAATTTGATCTTTTTCTTTTTGAAAATAAATGTCAACATAACCACGTAACATAAACAAAGAATTAGTAAATAAAAGTAGTTTTAAAAGTGCAAGTGCAATAATGCCGCTAGTGGAAGGAGAAGCGGTATTGAAAGCAGAGAGAGAGGGTTTGTATTTTCCTGCGGAATCAAAAAGAGAAACCAAAATGCAGTGAAAATCGTCGCTTCTTGCGTACAATCGTCACACATGGTACTATTTGCCCTACCGATTTACGTACAGAAGCGTTGCAAAAACATGTTTGCGTCTTCCTCTGGCCCAGCTGCACTTGCACGTTACTTCTTTATTGTTGTTTACTAGTAAGATGTTCACTTCAACTTCGTGAGGAGCACTTGTTACATGTGACGATTGTACGCAAGAAGCGACGATTTTCACTGTATTTTGGTTTTTCTTTTTGATTCAGCAGGAAAATACAAACTGCTTTTTCAGTACCGCTTCTCCTTCCACTAGCGGCATTTTTGACTCTCCTAGAACTGACAAGATATCTTCGATATCGATATTCATCACTTATGAATTGGGTTTATTGCACTTGCACTCTTAAAACTACTTTTAGGTATTTACACAAATACTTTGTTTACGTTACATGGTTATCTTGACATTCGGTCCGCAACGACGGCCATCTTAGGAAGAACGAAACGCCACCATACAGCGGTGTCCGACGCGAATAAAAGTTCCGTACGGCGTCAGCGAATAGACCAATCAGGATCAAGTATTCCGTTCTGGCAAAAATTCGCACTCCGGATCCTCACTGTGGCATCAGAGTAACGTCACTCAGTGACGCCACCGCGTGACTTTTGGGTGAAAGTCACGCTTGGCTATCGGGGTGGGACATACGGTACTGGTATTTCGTATGCCTCGGGCACAGAACCGCACAGTTGCAGGGATCTCTTCGGCCGGGCTTGGTCGGTATTCGAGCCACTTTTACCGGCAGAAGTCGAGTCGAGAGTTAGAGTTGGTGTCAATTCGGGAGATCGAAGCGTCTAATCTCGAAATCGTGAATTTGTGAATAATGGAAATTACTCACCATAATTCACAAATCCACGATTTCGAAGTTAGACGCTTCGATCTCCCGAAGTGACACCAACTCTAACTACCGACTTGACTTCTACCGGTAAAAATTGCTCGAATACCGACCAAGCCCGGCCGAAGGGGTCCCTGCAACTGTGTGGAACTGCGCGAGGCATCCAGTAGGTATAGTCCACCCAGCCATACCGTTCAGTCACACTACACATAAGTTTACAGTTGGTGTAAACATACGTTTCATAGTCCAGCTAACTATACCTATATACCTATATTATGTATAATCATACAGTTGGGGTAAGAATACGTCAATCTGCTTAGGATAACCTTTCTAGTATATTAAGTAATCAGATGCCATATTGCTGCATCAAACATATCTGTTAGCAATACTTGGACTGCTAACATAGCAATGCTGTATCTCAAACACAACTAATAGAATTACTGTAATAAAAATATTTTTAGGGGGGAATGGCTAGAAAGTCTCAGCCAGAAATGTATTGCTGTGTTAAAACTAAAGATTCTTTTCAGTGCAGGAAGGCAAGAAGATAAAAGTGGCAGTCGCAAAAATTAGATAACACATTCCAGGAAAAACCTTGAAATTGACCTGGTATAATTGGTATACGTAACTCACACGTGATACACACATATTGTTTTATATAACATATCCCAATATACCTTGTTTCCATTCGGGTTGGCTCATGGCTTCCGATTATATAAAACTTTATATGTCCTGTATTTTATTCGATTTTAGATGGAGATTCAGATTTCGATGAAGATGAATCAATGGCTGTTAATTTACCTTCTACATTAGATTCGAATTTGGATAACGATAATGTAGCCCCTGAGATCGATGAAGCGGTTCCCGAGGCGATCGGTAACCTCGGCTTGATGTTGCCTAAGCACTTGCGATGTGCAAGTCACACCTTGCACTTGATTGCATCAGTTGACATAATAAAAATAATAAAGGCCTCGAGCTATCTCTGTCCAATTCACTTTGGAGCTCTGGAAAAGTGCACAGCATTATGGAATGTCCTCCGGTCTCCAAAGTCATATGAAGTAATCAAAGATTATCTGGGGGTTGCCTTACCTCGTCCAGTCGTAACACGGTGGAACTCAATGTATAATTCTCTGGAGCGTATCGTAGCATTTAAGGAAAAAGTTGTGGAGATAAGTCTTCTTGTCGGAATATCAACTGTTCTAACCGAGAATGACTTCAGATACCTCGAAGTATACCTGAAGATCTTAAAACCTCTGGCAGCAACAATCGATCTGTTGCAAGGGGAAACTTATTGCTACTACGGGGACCTTCTCCCGTCTTTAGTATCAATGAGAAGAAAATTAAATGTACTGCAGCAATCAAATTCGAAGATAAGTACACGGTATATGCCACTGGTCACCGGTATTATTCAGGCGCTTGACGAAAGATTTGATGTATTCTTTGCGATCGACGATGATGTCGCTGGAGCAGCGATAGCCGCAGTCAGCCATCCGCGCTTTAAGACAAGGTGGCTCGCTTCTTTTCCTGACTCAAAGCGCCGGAAAGTCGACAATCTCTTTTTAAAAGCAGTCGCAGAGGAACGACGCAGATCAGAAGAAGCGATTCCGGAAGTAAACGGGCTTGAACACCAGGTGGATGATTTCTTTGACTTTGGAGACGGTGAGGCCGCTGCTCCCAGTGCAAGGGAAACCGAGAGCGTAGAAAATGCCAAGTATATGGCAAATTCGAATACTGACTTGGACATGTTAAACGAGTACCCAATAATAAAAAATGTATTTATCAAATTTAATACTCCGCTGCCATCATCTGCCCCTGTCGAGCGTTTATTTAGTTTTGCTACAATGATGAACTTACCGAAATGGAATCGCTTATCAGAAGAGCATTTTGAGCAACGGGTTCTGATGAAGGCCAACGCTGTTAAAGCTTCAAATAATGCTAATTCTTTATAGTGGGGTGATTACAAAAAAGTAGTATCACGAAAGACTGTAATATTTTATAGTCGAGTTATAACCACATTAACCAATCCTTCAGGCTGCCTTGTCAATACATTTACTGATCTTTCTGGTTGAGTTATCGCCATTTCCAATAATTAATATCTATGGCCGAGTTATCGCCACTTCGAATAATTGATATCAAATGGTGAAATAATTGCCACTTTTAGGACATTAATAATATTGGACATTTATCCGCCTGTTTATGTTCAAGTTTGAAACCTTCATAGAATATATATTTTGCGCCTGTTTTGATAACCTTATTATTAGTTTGTATATACAAGTAATATCGAGTTAAAGTATAGTTTAAATATCGACGTCAAAAAATTGGGATCGTAAATAGATTGGATCTCCAGTATTTATTTAAACGATTTTTTCAGAAAAGCACGCTGGTACTGATTAATTTATTCCCCCCGTTTATTGAATAATTTATGCTTTTGTTTCTTGTGATCTATTATTTTGTTGCTCTGTATCAACTACTTTTTATTTATTTATTTATTTTCAATGTTATTTATTATTGTATTGTTCAATTTCTATAGATTTATGTTAATTAATTTTTGTGATTATTTGTCGCGCTAGCAGTTTTTGGATTAAGCGGTCTGATATGAACGATGGAAACAAATTTAAGAAAATTATGATATATTAGGCGCTATTATTTATATAGTTTATCACTACAAGCCTTCACCATTCATATGATATTGTCTGTAAAACAGCTACAAATATACATGTGTTAAAAAATTGTTTAATATATGAATGGAAGCAATATTTTAATAAATTATAATAATATTTGTAATAATTATAATGTCTGATATGTAAAGCAGCATTTCGTGCTGCCATTAATGAGATGGGTACCCGCTTAGTCATGCATTGGTTTGAATGCCAACTGTTGAGCAGAGGGAAATTCTTCCGAGGTTCTAGTGTTCTATAACAGAGACTCACAATCAGTAAAATATAGCCGACGGTATCCGCACAGGTTTTTCGTATGTTCTCTTTGCCCTAGGCGAATATGATACAGTGAGTTTAAAGGTTGATTCTCACTATACGTTCCGTTTCCGTTCCATATCGGTTCCGTTCCGTTTACATTTATGTATTTTAATATCATGACATGAAAATAAGTGTAGGTATACACACTTTCCGCTCCGTTTAGATACCGTTTCCGAACAGTGCCGTAACTGCTTCAATTTGTCTCATGGAACGAATATCATTTCGTTGCTTGTTACATTTGTATCGAGTAACTCATTTTATTTCGTTACTTATTACATTTGTATTGGGTCACGAATTTGCATCGAGAAGCGAATTTAATTTCGTTATTCGATATAAATGTAACGAGAAACTAAATAAGCTCCATAGTTTTTCCGAGTAGCGGAACAAATTTCGTTATTCGATACAAACGTATCGAGTAACGATTTTATTCCGCTGCTCCATACAAATGTAACGAGTAACTAAACATCTTCGTTCTTCGGTACTATTGGATCAAGTATCTACTGTTACCTCGCTACTTGTATAACGAAGTAACAGGTAAATTGAGATATTTAATTACATTTGTAACTAGTAACAAGTATCGTTCTATACACGTTTTTGACATCTCTGCTGCCATGCCTGCGATGCCAGGAGAGCGACGTCGCTACCCTAACAGCCGTTCTCACCGTCGCACAGTGGGACTAAATCCCGAAAAGCTGGCCAAAAGTCAAAAAATGAAGATTTTGATTCGAGGTTTTCGAGTGGTTGGTTAGTGACACAAGAAGTCAGAGGATCTAATTCCGAGAGAGAGAGAGAGAGCGCACGATGCCTTCTACCTGATAGTGTAACTATCGAAAAACCGGAAAAACGCGCCGGATCGAAGTCGATTCAGCCACGTTCTACTTACAAGTGGTTGCAAATTTGTAGAACTCGATCGATTTCAAATCTACAAAATGGATTTGAGAGTTGAAAGTTTGTAGATTGTTATGACGTATTATAAAACGCATATGAATAACACAGGCACACAAAAAAAGCTCCTGTTCCCGGAACCAGACTAGTATATATTTATGTTTTTGAGGTTGCTGAATCCGAATCCGGTGTCCGTTTGTCTCCATCACGTCACGTTCAAGGTCATTTCAAGGTCAAATCCTGGAAAAATAGTCAAATCGATTCAAATTATTACTCCTATATATTTTTGAGGTCGCTGAATCCAAATCCGATGTCCGTTTGATCCGACAAGGTCAAATTCAAGGTCATTTCAAGGTCAAATGTATTTATTCTGCCAAAAATGAATTTTTGACTGCTGATTCTGAAAGAACGGGAAATTTTACGTCTAGATATGTATTCAATTTTGTTGATAACATAACCCCCAAGGTCATTTCAAGGTCAAATCTAGCAAAAATGTTCTAATCTAAAGTCCAAGCTGACCCCCTCCATGGGAGTGCCGGTCGACGTGTTTCCACTCATAGGGCGCCGGGTCGCGCGTGGAGTGGATAGCGGAGCTTCGATCGCGCCGGCTCGGGTTTGTAGTAAGAGAGGCCGTGACGGAGCGGTCAGTCGGAAGGCTGTCGCCTATGGCGGTTTCCTAGCTCTCTCGTGTCTTCAATGCATTACCGCGGATCGGCGTCCATGACCGAATGATCCGTTGAGCGGTACACGTCTTTGACGTTTAAAAGACGCGGAGGTCTGTTTAGAGATCTGCCAAGTTTTTTTTTCCATGCATCAACTCACTCAGTTCCGAGCGAGAATAAATCTGTTCTCGTACCGCAAAATAAATTTTGAAATCCAGTCACGTAATCTCTCAATTCAAGTGAATTGGAGCTCATCGTTGTAAATCTGATACAGCGAATATGTGTGGTATGCCTGCACCCAGGGTACCTCCACGCGGTGACGGCGAGCAACGGTTTATTTATTGTTTATTTTTCCGGCAAAATCCCTGGATGAAGGCGTCCAAGCCGTCATGGCAGGCACACGGAAATGTGTTACGATACAGGGGTTCTCCCAAGGAACCCCAGTATCGGCGGTTGGTCTGGGTAAGCAAGCGAGCCCGCAATCGTCGTCGTCAAGCGACCGCAGCTCTGCATTGGTGGAAAACTTGGCTACTGTAGAGTCTATCACTACAAGTTCGGATCACATATGCAATAAGGATCCAGATTCATTTTGCTATGTTTGTGGTAAGTATGAAGCATCAAAGAATCGCAAACGTATTTCAGAGCGTATAAGGAATATGTATAAGGATTGTTTTGATTTGAACATGATAGATGAAGGTAATGATTGGGTACCACACATCATTTGTGCTTCTTGTAACACAATGTTTCATCGTTATGATAAATCTCAAGACAAGAAATATCTCAATTTTCTTATACCAATACATTGGACCAAAGCCCAATCTAGAAAAGATTGTTATTTCTGCAAAACATTTCTAACTGGGTACAATATGAAAAATAAATCACATATAAAGTATGCTAACGTTACGAGTGTCATACTACCTGTTATTTCCAACGAGGACAATACAAACAAACGGAATTTTAGTTCAGATGGAATGGAAATAGACGAGATTAAAGCAAACGTCGAAAGAGAAAATATAGATCAGCGTAGAGATTGTGTGAATGAGGATGAAAAGTACGATGATAATAATAGAGATAAGAGCTATATGAGTGGAACTGATAGCGAAGATGAAAATTACACGAGTGAAAATGAAACTGATAATGACGATGAGAGATATATGAGCGGAAATGAAAGTGGCAGCGAAGATGGCCAAACGAATGAAGAAGAAAGTGAAACTGAAGATGACTCTCATGAATACTTTTCAACGGGTTGTAAGAATAAAAAGCCTCAATTGTTCTCACAGGAAGAACTGAACGATTTCATTCGTAACATGGGATTGCCGAAAGATGTTGCCGAGTACTGTGCTTCTACGTTGAAAAAGAGAAATCTGCTGAAGAAGAAAACGAAGGTAACGTTTTACAGGACAAGAGAAAAAAATTTAGGAGCTTTTTCTCTCGTAATTCAAATAAGTCTCGTTTATTGTAATAATGTCAAAGGATTAATCGACGAATTAAAGCCCGATACTTATAGTGCTGATCAATGGAGACTTTTTATCGATTCTAGTAAACGTAGTCTCAAAGCAGTCTTACTCCACAATACTAATGTATACACACCGATACCGCAATGATTCTGGGAAAGCAATCTGGCTATACAAAAAAACCGTGTTATCTTTGTAAATGGGATAGTAGAGATAAACAAAATCATTACGTGAGAAAAGTTTGGGAACCTAGAACATCCTTCGTTGTAGGATCCGACAATATCTTACAGCAGCCGTTGATAGATTCAAAGAAGGTATTGATACCTCCATCTATATATATAAAAATGAATGTTTGTCTGTCTGTCTGTCTGTATGTCTCTTATGCCTTCCTAAACCGTTCATCCGATTGCGATGAAATTTTGGGAAGT
This sequence comes from Xiphydria camelus, assembly GCA_963678675.1. Classification (NCBI taxonomy): domain Eukaryota; kingdom Metazoa; phylum Arthropoda; class Insecta; order Hymenoptera; family Xiphydriidae; genus Xiphydria; species Xiphydria camelus. The sequence goes on from OY783201.1 coordinate 16,926,096, forward strand.
GGTTGGACGCATACCCGCGATGGTTTCTGAGTTAGTAAATCTTATACAGGGTGTTCAAAAAGTCCCGGTACGGCCGATTATCTCAACGGGAAAACATTTTAGAGAAAAATGTTTAATACAAAACTTTAAGGATTTTCCCTTGGCTATCCAGTGGTCGTATTGGATTTGACCTTGACCGTGACCTTTAAGGTAATATCAAATGCCTTCCTAAACCGTTCATCCGATTGCGATGAAACTTTGGGGAATGGTTGGACGCATGCCTGCGAAGGTTTCTGAGTTAGTAAATCTTATACAGGGTGTTCAAAAAATACCGGTACGGATGATTATTATGCCTTCCTAAACCGTTCATCCGATTGCGATGCAACTTTGGGGAATGGTTGGACGCATGCCCGCGAAGGTTTCTGAGTTAGTAAATCTTATAAAAGGTGTTCAAAAAGTACCGGTACTGATGATTATTATGCCTTCCTAAACCGTTCATCCGATTGCAATGAAAAGTTGGGAAATGGTTGGACGCATGCCCGCGAAGGTTTCTGAGTTAGTAAATCTTATACAGGGTGTTCAAAAAGTACCGGTACGGATGATTATTATGCCTTCCTAAACCGTTCATCCGATTGCGATGAAAATTTGGGGAACAGTTGGACGCATATCCGCGAAGGTTTGAGTTAGTAAATCTTATACAGAGTGTTCAAAAAGTACCGGTACGGATGATTATTATGCCTTCCTAAACCGTTCATCCGATTGCGATGAAACTTTGGGGAATGGTTGGACGCATGCCCGCGAAGGTTTCTGAGTTAGTAAATCTTATAAAAGGTGTTCAAAAAGTACCGGTACTGATGATTATTATGCCTTCCTAAACCGTTCATCCGATTGCGATGAAAAGTTGGGAAATGGTTGGACGCATGCCCGCGAAGGTTTCTGAATTAGTAAATCTTATACAGGGTGTTCAAAAAGTCGAACTGTACTTGACCTAAATTTGACCTCCGCTGACAATAAAGGTAACACGAAAAAAATGGTCAAGGACACATTTGAACGTGAAAAAAAATTAATTTGACCTTGATATAACCTTGAAGGTCATGGTCAAGGTCAAATCCAATATGACCATTGCGTAGCCCGGGAAAAATACTAAAAGTTTTGTATTAAAAATGTATTTAAACAATGGTGGACGCCAAAATCAATCCACAATCTACCCGTGCGAAGCCGGGACGGGCTGCTAGTTACATATAAAGTTAGGACTCACATGAAACAATTCGTCAAAGCGTTGAATAAAGAAAGCGATTGTTACAAATACTTACGAGATCAATTTCCAGGTCTATCTGTTACTAAAGTAGGCGCGGGAGTATTCGATGGACCTCAGATCAAAAAATGTTTAGAGACAATCACTTCGTTACCCAAATGAGCTCTATTGAGAAGAATGCGTGGGTCAGCTTCAAGAAAGCATGTAGTAATTTTCTTGGCAATCATGAGAGCTCGGACTACAACAAAATAATATCTGACATGGTTGTGAATTTCAGGAGATTGGAATGTAACATGAGTTTAAAATTACATATGATGGACAGTCATGTGGACGAATCTCCAGATAACGTTGGCAATTTCAGTGAAGAACAAGGAGAACGTTTCCACCAAGATTTTAAAGATATAGAACGAAGATTTCAGGGTAGATGGGATGAAAACATGATGGCAGATTTCTGTTGGATGTTGCAGAGAGAAAGCGCGGAAAAAGGAAAAAAACGCAAGAGAAATCCCTTGCACAGATCTTTTGAGAATAAACAAGTACGTTATACAAGAAGGCGAAACGATGAAGAAGTAGCAGAGTGAAATAGAAAATACACGTTCCAGCGACTCCAAAAATATAACGCAGTGAGGATGCGAAAAGATTTGAACATTTTTGCTGGATTTGACCTTGAAATGAACTTAACCCTGATATACTGGTGGCAAACGAACCTCGGATTCTAACTCAGTGACCTCAAAAACATATTGACGTGGAAGTTTATTCTCGTGAAGACACATTTTCTTATTTTTGCAATTGTCATATGAACCTTCCATACAATAATATAGTGACCTTGAAATGACCTTAGGGGTTATGTTATCAAAAAAATTAGATACATATCTAGACGTAAAATTTCCCGTTCTTTCAGAATCTGCAGTAAAAACATTTATTTTTGGGAGAATAAATACATTTGACCTTGAAATGACCTTGAATTTGACCTTCTCGGATCAAACGGACATCGGATTTGGATTCAGCGACCCCAAAAATATATAGGAATAATAATTTGAATCGATTTGACTATTTTTCCAGGATTTGACCTTGAAATGACCTTGAACGTGACATGATGGAGACAAACGGATACCGGATTCGGATTCAGCGACCTCAAAAACAAAGATGTACTGGTCTGGTTCCGGGAACAGGAACTTTTTTTTGTGTGCCTGTGTTATTACTGTTTTGTTAGATATTTTACACATTTATATGACTCGGTCCCCGCAATTACCATTACGTCGTCGTTTCTGGTCCCTATAAGTGACTATACATACCTGAAATGAAATATTGAATACGAAATAAACTTAATTCAACCACATATTAAGAATGTACAGAATACGGAATACGGAATACGGATGTACGGAATATTTGGCCAAATTAATGCCAAGTCCAACACATGTGATCGTAACGTCTGCTTGAGAAAATGAAAACATGGAGAATGCTGTCAATCAACTGAATTTTGCTTAAAGGTTTAAATTGCAGCCCTACATGCTTGCAATTTTAACCAATTCAATTTCTAATTTACTAATACACTTTTAAGATTTGTCCAAAGAAACTGAAAATTAAAATATCCGGTCCCGATAAGTCCTGATTTTTTTGTTATACAATGTGACTTATCAGAACCGTAACGGTCCGTATATACGAACGTACAGTAAAATATCAAAAGCGAGCAAAAATATCACAAGATATAAAGAAAACAAAAATATTTATTAAATACTCGACTAAATTACTCGCTACTCGACTAAATTACTAGCCGTGTCTGAACTAAAAGTCCCGCTTGTTAAAGCTCGCTAGAGACTACAATATGTACATTTTAATATGTACATATTAATATGTACAGGATGTCCGCGCAGAACCGACCAGTTGCAGGGATACCTTCGGCCGAGCTTGGTCGGTACTCGAGTCATTTACCGTAAGCCCCACTCTGTAGGTATTGGCCAGTTTGAAATTTACCTTCGTATACCTAGGCTTGGTCGATACTCGAGTCATGTACTTGCTTCACCGAACATAGACAAATTATTTTAAAGCATGTATTGAGATATACATATATATGTCACACAAGCAAATAGTGACTTTAGGCAAATAGCTTTTGTGGCTTCGCTTATTTTACTCGCTCCGCCGTTTCTAGCCTAACCTAACCTAATTTAATTTATTACCGAATCTAATTTATTTATATTTCAATGTGTTAGGTTAGGTTAGAATCAGCGGAGCGAGTGAAACGAGCAAAGCCACAAAAGCTATTTGCCTGCGACATATATATAAACCAGCCTTTACACAATGCAACACTGAGATATCACGGCAAAAATATTTAAATAAATATTTAATTTAAATATTTTTGCCGAGATATCTCAGTGTTGCATTGTATAAAGGCCGGTTTTAGCTTATGTTTGACATAGCTCGAAATTGGTACAATGCGAAAGCTGCAGTCTCGAAACATCTCATATGCTAAAGAGCGCAGGTTCGAGTCCCGGGTTTGAAAAAAAAACCGACACCATGTTGTCTAAAGACAAGAAGGGAAGCCACGCTTCCAGTGTGGCTTATCTCGCTCACTTTCTGTCGCCACTCTTTCTTGGGAGATTTTCGGCGCGTGCGGTGGCGGAACTCTTATACGGGATGTCGTACATATCGCGCGTGAGCATTGGCGATCCGATATACCGGTGTGTTTAACCGGTTAACTTAACAATTAGTTTGTAAGAGATTGTTCGTACTTTTAAAATTTGTTTATTGCTGAATTTCAAACTTTATTAAGAATATGGATTATTGCAAACAATAATTTCACTAATTTATTCATTTAAGGGGCAATTACATAATATTCAAGGAAGATTATATTATAATCCTGAGTATACTCGTATGTACGAAAAAATTTATAAACCAGATTTAACTAAAGTAAAATTCGATTGAACAGTTTAATAAATAATTAAATTCTATCGATACTTCAAAATTCATTTCTACTCGCCACCCAGTGTAGTCGCTCACGAAATACCGTAAACGTCGACACCGAACATGTGGCGTCCAGCAACGCGGCTCGCCTCTGAAGTCCCAACTTCAAAATACGGACGCAGAGTAACCTTTCTTGTCTAGTCCATGTTCGGTGCTTGCTTGCAATTGTAACCAACTCAATTTCTAATTTACTAATAAACTTTTAAGATTTGTCCAAAGAAACTGAAAATTAAAATATCCGGTCCCGGTAAGTCCCGTTACATCCTGGAAGTCAGTCCTCGTAGGTACCAATACGTCGAAAATTTGGATATTTTTAATGAAATATAATTTGCAGTTTCGTAAATAGACCATTTCTACCGGCCATTTTATTTTATTTGTTGGCTTTGTTCAAACGATTATTGCTGTTTTGTTAGATATTTTGCACATTTATGACTCGGTCCCCGCAATTACCATTACGTCGTCGCTTCTGGTCCCCATATGTGTCTATACATCCCTGAAATGAAATATTGAATACCAAATAAACGTAATTCACAACCACATATTAAGAAGAAATCGGTTTTCGGGCTTGTCTCAGTTTTGCTTTCAAGTATCGAAATATAGAAAGTAAGATGTAGAAGTATGAATCTATGTACGATTGAAATAAATAAGTTACAAACAAATACAAACTAATTTTTATTCCTCTATGGAAACCTTAAAAATTCGAGTTCTTTGATACTTCTGTAGGCATAAATAGTTCTTACAATCGCAGGAATGACAGTAACGTAAAACCAATTCAGCCACCTTGCTAATCTTCAAACTAATTGGCCAATAAGAAAAGCCATAGATCATGGACAATAATTCACGGCCCTTATTGGATAAATTGGAAATCATTCAACAAAGAATTATATAAATTTGCTTTCCACTGAAACAGAGAAAGCATTTAAAATTAATTTCACTGATCAAAACTGCATCTATTTATTGTATGCAACTGATCACGTATAAAGGAATTAACGGTAATCTGCATAAATATTTGACTTTCTCCCAAAACCGCTCAGATGATTAAAATTTATGATGCAATCGTTTGGCTACCTGTACATTCTTAATATGTAGTTGAATTACGTTTATTTCGTATTCAATATTTCATTTCAGGGATGTATAGTCACTTATGGGGACCAGAAGCGACGACGTAATGGTAATTGCGGGAACCGAGTAATAAATATGCAAAATATCTAACACTAAAGTAAGCTAAAACCGGCCTTACTGCAATGCAACACTGAAATATCTCGGCAAAAATATTTAAATTAAATATTTATTGCCGTGATATCTCAGTGTTGCATTGTGTAAAGGCTGGTTTATATATATATGTCGCAGGGAAATAGTAACTTTAGGCAACTAGCTTTTGTGGCTTTGCACGTTTCACTCGCTCTGCTGATTCTAACCTAACCTAACACATTGAAATATAAATAAATTAGATTCGGTAATAAATTAAATTAGGTTAGGTTAGGCTAGAAACGGCGGAGCGAGTGAAATGAGCGAAGCCACAAAAGCTATTTGCCTAAAAAGTCACTATTTGCCTGTGACATATATTCGTACATCCAATTCAATACCGCCACAAGTGTAAATTATATAATTTTGAATAAGAAGGAAATATAACAATGCTAGATCGGAATTCTAAGGGCCATATATGCAAATATGGCATATTTTAAAACTTAACTACTTGTGGCTGTATTTTTTTTCAAAGTCCAATATGTTGGCACTGCAATAATCACCATAAAATCGAAAATTAAAATTTTGCAGTTATCGCGGTATTGAATTGGATGTACGAATTATGTATATCTCTCAATACATGTTTTAAAATAATTTGTCTATGTTCGGTGAAGCAAGTAAATGACTCGAGTACCGACCAAGCCTAGGTATACGAACTTCAATAGCACAGTGGAGCCACCGTGGCTACACTGTGACTGCACGCGGTGCACTTGAAATTTAGCGCGGTGCGACCAAGGTGCATGTCCAGTCTGCAGGTACTGGACCTGCACGCGGTACCGACACTACGTGCAGGCACCGTGACAGCACAGTGTTTGATCAAGTGCACATGGGGTGAACTTTAGGAAAAGAAAATGCACGGGGTGACGGCACAGTTCTTGCACTGTGACGACATTGGTGGCATTATTGTGAATGTATACTATTTTAGGTTAGGTACTTAATTAAAAAAAATTATCGACTAAATGAATTGAAAATGAATTTCAAATTTATGTTTGCTTTTATTTATAAAACAATAAACGTCGGTTACTCCATAAAGGTTTGTACATAGAAAGTTTTGTAATGAATGGGAGAAATAGGTTAAATACAAAAGTTTAATGTTAATAAAAAATTGCAAGTATAATAATATTACGAATTTACGAAGAGACTATTTTCTAAAGAATTGAAAATTCTTCAAAAGCTTTGTCTTATTAAATTTTCATGAACTTAATGGTTTTTACAATATTCGCAATTTTCAAAGTATATAATTGCTGTACTTTACCTATTTTTCTCATTCATTTTCCACAATTAAACATAAATACTATAAAAAATGGGCCATCTCTGAATGTTTGTCTAATACCAGAGATAATGTTAATAATTTCACACATTTTAAACTTCAATTTTCATTCCGTATGTCCGCGACCAATTGAGGGGCTAGTTACTAAAACGCATTATGTCCTTGAAATCAATACTTCGAAAGGACATAATGCGTTTTAATAACTTGCTCCTCAATTAGACCATAGCAAAATTGTGAGTTTTGCATGAACACCCCTGTGGGTCTCCTCGTCTAATAGAATCACCGGAGAAGCGTGAAAGCGCATGCGTAGTCATCCGCAGGTGTTGGCGTCATCAGCAAATTCAGATCGGTTTCAATGAAATTTCATTAATACAAAAATGATCAACATAGGGATAAACATATCTATCGATCACTATAGCTTTGACATCCACATTTTTTGTATTGTTTCCATTACAGTTAGATTCATATAAAAGTACATATAATATTTCAATGATTCTTGCAACAGTGTAGTTAAATGTTACAGTACATTTTCCAGAAACTCGAGAAGAGATAAAAATTACTCCGATAGGAAGCGACGAATCCTTCCGTTGAATAAAGAAATTTTATAAGCTGCCCCAATGAAATACTTTCTTCCGAGGTATGAATTATTTCTTGCAAGAATCATTGAAATATGTACTTTTATACGAATCTAACTGTAATGGAAACAATACAAAAAATGTGGATGTCGTCAGTTATGGTGATCGAGAGATATAGATTTATTCCTATGTTGATTATTTTTGTAGTTCAACATTACCGAATTTTTGAAAATTTGATGAGACTAACGGTGAAGGCAATAGATTCTATTGATGGTAAGTATCTTCTTGTGATTACTCGGTGTATCCGTCATTCATATCCACATCAGTGAAATCTTCTTCCTTCTCTTCTGTGATGTCATCATCCGAGGCGCCTGAAGTGCGACGATTCTCTGCTGTTCTCTCCAACTCGTCGAAATTGGAAATTCCAGTTTCGTCAAGATCCTAACAAACAAAAAGTACAATTGGGAATGAGAAAAAAAAATGAATTCAATAATGTCATAAGACAAACTAAAGTACAGATTTTTAAAACCAATTATAATAAATACATAAAATTACAAACAAATGGCCAACTAAATTTTTCACATAATCTCAATTTCTCAGTAGTACTAAATGTACTACGATTTATTAATTAATTTAGTGATATTTTTAGAAACCCGTACTTTTTTTATAAAACTGCTTTACATACTACTCCTCTCAGATAGAAAAGAATCTTTCAGAATTACGGTAGAATGCCACGGTAGGAATATTAGGTTCTATCGACACGACGTGCTCAACTCAACTTTGGCGTGTTACGTACCGAGCCGGTGTAGGTCGTCTATAGATGGCGGGTCCGCGCCCGTGGAGCGCTAAAGCACTCTGCTTCAAAGGTGCGGAAATGGATAACGAATAAACTGAACACTGCACTCACTGTAAGACTTACATTCGCCGAAATATAACCGGCGAACCGGTTATATACCGTTTTGCAGATCCCGAGATTAACTATAAATTGGCGAAGTATTTATGACTGGGATACTAATAAATGATACGAATCATTGTGTCGAATTCCGTTTATCCGCTCGTTATTTCTCGATAGAATAGCAGCCCTAAATTCTAGGATGCCCGGGAAAAAGAGTACTTATAAGTCAAAAAATGGTCAATATGAGATAAGTCGCTTTCTTCTACGTTCCTAGAGATATTTGCGTGCTACATGCATTTAACGGTTCTTATGAGAAGTGTTATTTTCATTTTATACATTTTTTCAACAGTGTGTTTCAATATAAACAAATAAAGGTGTTTTCTGAGCAATAACCTTTTTTGTCTTGTACCCTTTTTCCCGAGCATCCTAGAATTAGTATAGAATATTTTGAATTTTACCGCTATATAATCTTAAGATCTAATCTATGTATGTATGTAGTTGCATACGCGACAGGCGATATATTGGCGGCATTGCACTAATCCTGTGGCAGACTTTACTATCTGGGCTACGAACACAATTTTTACGTGTTACTTATACAGTTGCATAAAATCTTATTGAAAAAAGGAATTGCGCATCTGTTACGTAGTTGCAAATACTTTGAGGTTTGGAACGCAACTGAAGTCCACATGCTCGACTTTTATGATTTAATTGACTTTTCACATATTTTGAGACTCTATTGTGGTCAGGATAAAAAAATAAAATTGCTTGTTTAATTTATGAATTATTTTTAACCACTATAAGTCCATATTTTTGTTAAATTTGCAAATAATTTATTATAAACGATGGGTGAAAGCACCGTGCATTCACTGTGCCTTCACAAGGTGTTGGGCACGTGGTGCAAAAAAAGTACAAACACAGTGATTGTACTCAGTGCAAACGTTGTGACTTCCCGCCCAGAGCACCAAAACACTCACCGTGCAGACACCGTGCGCTCACGCTGTGCAACTCCACGAAGAAACTGCACGGTGCAGTCACGGTGGAGCCACAGACTGTCAGCACTGCGTGCGTCTACCGTGCACTACGGCTTAACTGCACGCTTTGCTATTGGGGGTAAGGTAAATTTCAAACTCGTCAATACCTACAGAGTGGGACATACGGTAAATGACTCGAGTACCTACCAAGCTCGGCCGAAGGTATCCCTGCAACTGGTCGGTTCTGCGCGGACATCCTGTACATCAAGAGACACGGTAGTGTCTCGCGGCATGTTCATTCAAGTCGTCAGAACGACGCCGCTAGCGCTGTCGCCCCGAGCACCCGTGTATCTTTACAGGAAAAATGTCTGCCCCCTTCACCCCTCAATTTTAACATCGAATTTTCTCAATAAATATACGGTTATAACCAAAACTATGCTTAGTTACGCCATATAAATCGACTATTCTCTATCGATAGAGACCAGAGTAAATGTTGTAAGTTACATATTAACAGAGATTTTTTCTTAGCAACGCGAAGCCACGCCCCTCGCGCCTCAAAAGTCGAGAATCCGATTTCTCGGGCGATATATATATATGTCAAAATCTCACAAAAATTCCGCCTGTCTTCGGCGATATTCGGCCATGGTCGGAAATGTGTACACAGATGCGGCTACACGCATACGCCATCAAAAATGTATGTGAGAGTGTGTGAGAGAATATATTCCCCTTGAATGTTTAGTTATTTTTCAAAATTAATAAAATATTTCCATTCGCGAAACGATTTCCCTCGCATTTTTTCGATCCTCGGACGCGCTTGTTAATAAAAAGTAAAAATTCAGTGTAATCGGAGTAGTGAATCTCAATAGTGGTGAATGTGACAGACGCTCTGTATAGTTTAATAATCGTTTGTATTTTTTTAGAATATCGAGATATTGAACGGATGCAGTGGTATTCTTCTCTCCAATGCCTGTGCATCAAGAAAGGAGCAGGAAAGGAGACGGTCTCAGAAGAATTGCCATCATCATCATCATCATAAAGTTATCAGTCCTAAGACTGGTTTGATACCATTCTCCATCTTTTCCTGTCCTCCGCTAGTCTTTTCATTTCCCTGTATTTCGAACAACCTACGTCCTTAATGATTTGCGAAATGTAGTCTAACCGCGGCCTACCTACCTCTCTCTTTTTTCCCGTTTCTGCTTCTAAGATGTCTCTTAGCAGTCCCTCATGTCTCACTATATGGCCTATCAGCTGATCCCTTCTTTTCTTTATATTTTTCCAGAGCCGCCGGTTTTCCTCTATTTTCCTCAAGACTTCTTCATTTGTGATTTTCTCGGTCCATTTTACTTTTAGCATTCTTCTATAGCACCACATTTCGAAGCTGTCTAATTTTTTCCTTTCTACCATTCCTATCGTCCAAGATTCGCACCCATACAAAGCTGTACTCCACACGTATGTTTTGAGAAATTTTTTCCTACTCTCTAGGCTGACGTTTTTTGAGCATAGTAGCTTCTTTTTCAGATTAAAAGCCTGTTTTCCCTGCGCTATTCTTTGTTTGACGTCTTTTAGGCTCTTTCCATCTGTCGTTATTTGGCTACCTAGATAGCAAAACTGCTGTACTTCTTCTACGTTTTCGTCGCCTATATTTATTCTAGTTTTACTCTTACGTTTTTTCTTACTACATACCAGAATTTTTGTCTTTTTCTTATTAATTTTCATATTGTAGTTCTCTATTAGGATGTTTTCCATTTCGTTAAGCGCCTTTTCTAGTTCTTCTTTGTTCGATGCTAGTAGCGCTATATCGTCGGCGAACCGAAGCATGCTCACTGTTTGCCCTTGTATTTTAATGCCTGAAGTTGAGTTTTCTTTTAATTCGTTCATCGCTTCCTCTATGTATAAGTTAAAGATTAGAGGCGACAGTGTGCATCCTTGTCGTACTCCTTTTCTAATTTTCGCTTCTCTCACTTCTTCTTCTACTCCTATCACTGCTACTTGGTTTTCATATAAATTATGTATGATTCTTCTTTCTCTGTACTTTATTCCTACTCTTTTCAGTATTTCGAACATTTTTTGCCACTGAACATTGTCGAATGCTTTCTCTAGGTCTATGAATCCTATATATAGTGTTTCGTCTTTTTCTAATGTTTTCTCTGCAATTAGTCTTAGCGCTATTATCGCTTCCCTCGTTCCTCTGTTCCTTCTAAATCCGAACTGGTCTTCTGCTAATACTTCCTCGGCTCTCCGTTCCATTCTCCTTTGTATAATTTTTGTTAAGATTTTTGATGCGTGCGGTATCAAGCTGATTGTACGAAAATTTTCGCATCTATCCGCGCCTACTTTTTTTGGAAGGGTAACTATTATACTTTTCTTGAAATCTTTTGGCATTTTTCCTGTTTCGTACATATGACTCACGAGTTTAAATAGCCTACTTATCGCTTCTTCCCCTGCAAACTTTAAAATTTCTGCCTGTATTCCATCTATCCCGGGTGCTTTATTGTTTTTCAATTCCTTAAGTGCTATCTCAAATTCCGACTTAATAATAGGATCCCCGAGTTCGTTTTCATCTACGCTATTTTCTTCTTCCAATATGTTACTTAGTTCTTCTCCATTGTATAGTTTTTCTAAATATTCTTTCCATCTATCGGTCTTTTCTGCGTTTTCTAACAACATGTTTCCGTTTTCATTTCTAATATTTCTACTTTTCGGTTTGTATTCTTGAAAATTTCTTTTTATTAGTCTGAAAGCTGCATCGGTCCTACCTAATTTAATTTTCTTTTCAACTTCTTCGCATCTTTCTTCTATCCATTCTTCCTTAACTCTCCTAGATTTTCTAATTATCTCCCATTTCAGGGATTTGTATTTTCTCTGTCCGTTTTCATCTACCCTAGACTTATACTTTCGTCTCTCTTCTATCAACTCTAAAATTTCTCTCGTTATCCACGGATTTCTACTCTCATTTTCTTTGATACCTAGTACTTCTTCTGCTGCATTTTCTAAACTCGTTTTAATATGATTCCAATTTTCTTCTGTGTTCGCTTTGCTATTATTGGCTACATCCCCCCCCTTACGATTTAAATGTTTCTCAACTTTACTCTGGAATTCTTTTTCTACTTTATCGTTCTTGAGTTTACTGATATCCCACTTTTTGCGGGCGTTATTTTTTTTCTTAAGTCTTTTAAATTTTAACTGACATTTCATCATTACTAAATTATGATCGCTGTCTATATCTGCACCTGGGTAGCTCCTACAGTCTTTTACCTGGTTTCTGAACCTTTGTTTGACTAATATATAATCTATTTGATATCTACCATTGTCCCCCGGCATTTTCCAGGTATACACTCTTCTTTTATGGTGCTCGAATAAGGTATTGGAAATCACTAATTGATGTTTATCGCAGAATTCGACTAATCTTGAACCTCTTTCGTTCCTAATTCCCAAGCTATAATTTCCTGTTATTTGTTCTTCCTTCCTTTCCCCTACTACCGCATTCCAGTCGCCCGTTATTATTAAGTTTTCGTCTCCTTTCACGTATTCTATTGTCTCTTCTATGTCATTATATACCTGTTCTATTTCCTCGTCATCGTGGCTCGAAGTGGGCATGTATACCTGAATTATTGTTGTGTTTGTTGGTTTCGACCTAATTTTTACCATAACAATCCTATCGCTGACCTGTAAGTAGCTTTCTACTCTTTGTCCTAACTTCCTGTTCATCACGAATCCTACTCCTGCGTTACCCGTCTCTGATCCCTTATAGATAATTCTGTAGTCCCCGCTCCAAAAATCTCCTTCCTTTGGCCATCGCATTTCGCTTATTCCTACTATATCTAACTCTAATCTATTCATTTCTACTTTGAGATTTTCTAATTTCCCCGCCTGCCTAAGACTCCTAACATTCCATGCTCCGACCCGTAGAATGCCGGGTTTTCCCCGTCCTGACTTGGTTTTTCCCCAATTGCACTTTGAGTTCTCCCTAATTGCACTTCGCCTATTGCACCTCCCTTTATTGCACTTAGTTTTTGTGACATCCCCCGGGGTAGTCCCCACCCGGAGATCCGATTGGGGGACTATTTTACCTCCGGAATATTTTACTCCGGAGGACGCCATCATATTTGTTAAAGATTTGGAATGGTATATTCCTGGGAATTATAATGTGGTGGTTTCCCTTTGCCTTCCACATCGCAGTTAAGAGGGGGTGTCATGCTACCATACCGATCTCCTTGATCTCTGCTAACATGACTACTGAAAGAGCTGCTGCCCTCTATCAGGGGATTCGTCTTCGTCTGGTTTCTCGCTAAGGACCCCTCCAATATGGTTGTACCTATGGTCCGGCTCCCTAGGTCCTCAAAACACGCAAGCCAACCCACCCGTTCCGGTTACTCCCAAGACTCATTCATAGATTGACTTTAATTCATCAACTTGTATGAAATTGTCCCTGAAAGCGTTCCAGAACTGCGTCAAGGTGCGAATCCATAGGATTGCCTTCAGATAAGTTTAATTGCCATTTGACAGCTTTAACCTCACTTTCACACAATGGAAGGACAATATCTTTGCGTTCGTTCTATTTTTGTTTTCAGGGTCATGCGAGCACGGGAAAAATCGAAGAAAATCAATCATCAATACAAGCCGTGTCAGAATAGGAGATGAAATGGAATTGGATCACAATAATCAAGTAATTACTTTATCACTATTTTTCTCTATCGATATATTTCCTCTTTCGTACTATTACAAGTTCCAATTTACACACCGACCTGTCAAACCTGAAGTGTACACGTACCGCACTTCTATTTCATCTCTTCTTCGTCTCCGGTGTAACGACGGTCAATGAGGAATTAGTGATACCGATTAGGCAGATAAGTGCTGAATAACGTAGTATAATACGAGAGAGGAAATATATCATTTTTAATAATTCTGTCATTATTAGAATAGAATTGATTAACTCAGATATAGTTTTTTAATTTCTACGCTCGAGTAAGTTCGGTATATTTTAAATAGTGAAATGCTGCATATGATTATGTAATTTACAATTTGTTACAGATCGTATGCAAACCCGAGGAGGTTTCTTTCGAACGAGGGATCATCTACTTGTTGTTCCAACAAGAACCAGTTGCTTAGTTGCATTCATTGCATTTGACAGGTCGGTATATAAATTGATTCTTAATTTTTACGCTGAGTAAGTTCGGTATATTTTAAAAGTGAAATGCTGCATATAATTGTGTAATTTACAATTTGTTACAGATCGATTGCGAACCCGAGGAGGTTTCTTTCCAACGAGGGATCATCCACTTGTTGTTCCAACAAGAACCAGTTGCATTCATTGCATTTGACAGGTCGGTATATAAATTGGTAGTATAATACGAATGAGAAAATATATCATTTTTCTTAATTCTGTCATTATTAGAATTGGTTAACTTAGATTAATATAATCTTAGTTTCTACGTTTAGTTAGTTCAGTATATTTTAAATTGTTTGTGTTATTTACAATTTATTACAGATCGTATGCGAACTCTAGGGGGTTTCTTTCGAACGAGGGATCATCGTCTTGTTGTTCCAAGAACCTGCTGCTTTGGTTCATTCGGCGACCTGTATCTGCCGTCTCGAGTGCAAGGACGTACGTCACTTTAAAAAAAAATGGATATGAATATCCTTTAATATCCTCCGAACCGTAGACTTGTTAACCTCTGATTCTAACCTTTCTTGCCATAGCCTGAATATTCTTTCGAGGGTTATTCCTTACTCTTTCTAGCAGAGCATCGATATTTTGCTGCATCTATATTTTTCTGGAACTTCCTAAAAAATAATTATAAAAACCCTATATAATTCAGCCCGAACAAGTACAATCTTATCGGACTATACCTTATTGGGGAGATTTTTCGACATAACGATTCCGAAACGTTTTTATCGAGAAGTATATCTTTCTAACATATACGGTAGTGTTCACGAATATTGTAAAATATCGCAGGAATGTTACAGAAAAGTTACTTGCAAGAACGTGCTTTGTGCGGTGCAAATGGTGATATTTTGTAATCCATCGTTACACCAGAGGCGAAGAAGAAATGAAAGAGAAGTGAGGTTCATGTACACTTCACGTTTGACAGGTCGGTATATAAATTTAAACTTGTGATTGTATAATACGAAAGAGGAAAAACTTATATCGATAAAGAAAAAAAATAATAAAGTAGTTACTCTATTATTGTAATCCAATTCCATTATATCCCTTATTTTTCTGCCACGACTTTGATTTTTGATAGTGGATGGATCAACCAATAAATTTGATTTTTCTTCGCTATCAGCAATTAAAGTCGTGGCAGAAAAATAAGGGATACAATGGAATCGGATTACAATAATGGAGTAACTACTTTATTTATTTTTTCTCTTTATCGATATATTTCCTTTTTCGTATTAGATATACTATCACAAGTTCCAATTTATATACCGACCTGTCAAACGTGAAGTGTACATGTACCTCGCACTTCTATTTCATCTCTTCTTCGCCTCTAGTGTAGCGATGGAAATTACAAAAAATATCATCATTTACACCCCACAAAGCACGTTTTTGCAAGTAACATTTCTGTAACATTCCTACAATATTTTACAATATTCGTGAACATTACCGTATGTTAGAATATATATTTATCGATAAATTCGCGAAAATGTTGGAAAACATCATAGAAATATTTCGGAATCATTAAGTCGAAAGATCTCCTCGATAAGGTACAACTCGATAAGATTGTTCTTGTTAGGGCTGAATTATATAGGGTTTTTATAATTATTTTAGATAGTCCCAGAAGAACACAAGTGCAGCGAATTATCGATGTTGTGCTGGAAATTTATTTACGAGTAAGGGCGAAATTTCAGCGGTGCATGCAAAAGGATTTCTTAAAACTATTCCAACGTCTCGAGTCAATATATGTAACAACATACATACAGGGTCAGTCGCACTATACACGCCAGCAAATGGGTTGCATATCGCTCGACGCTTAGGAGATACCGACGATTCCTGTAATTTAACGGTAATTTCGTTAGCCCGGACTCAAACCCCGATAGCCCGGACTCAAACCAAAGAGACGTATTAATTTGAAAAACATCGGCTAACTTTTAGTGTAGGTGATGGGTGCTCCGAAAAATGTGACAGCTGTTTGTGTTTTTATTATTAATAAATAGAAGCCGTGCTATTTTTCTGTAGTCATTCATCGAACATAGACAACATAAAAGGAGTCGAAATGCAATCAGATAAGTTAATTTCTGAATTACTTCATTTAACCTCATTTTGATAACCTATAAAGAATACATATCTTTGTGGTCACTTCTTTTTTTCTTTCAGCATTGCATATGAGGACGGGACGAACTCTTTGAGGACTAAGCGGAATTAATCTTTCTACATATTGGAGAATCCAAGTCGTGGGAGAAGAACAAAAACATCGGAGTAACTACAATATCGGGGTAACTATAATACTTTATTTCTATTTTTTTCTCATCGGTGCTTGCCCTCTGCCTTCCTACTACAAGTTTCGATTTATACACTAAATTTTATTTTATTTTTAGTTCATCGCCTCCACTCCATCGCCTTCGACTTCTTCTACCCAGTGAGGATTTCTCACGGACCAATAGTGGGCGTTGTGATTATTCACTAATCCTTCGTTGTAGAATTTCGATTCATCTGTGAACAAAATCTTCTGACGAACGAGGGATCGTCCACTTGCCATTCCAAAAACCAGTCGGAATAGTTCATTCGTCGAGCTGGATCTGCTTTTTCCGGTACATGTATGTACTTCATTTTAAAAGGATGACAATTCTTTTCTATTTCTTATAGTCTTATTCTCTCTAGGAGAGGATGTTCGACTGCTCTCGTATTCTTTCAGGTCTTTCTAAAATAATTACAGAAATCACATATATAATTCAGCTCTGACAAGTATAATCTTATCGAGCTGTCTTATCGAGCTGTATCTTTCAATGTAATGATTCCAAAATGGTTCTATAACGTTTTGCAACTTTGTGAATTTATCGAGAAAGATATATTTCTAACATAGGGTAGTGTTCAAAAATATTGCAAAATATCGCAAGAATATGAGAAAAATTACTTGTAAAGACGTATTTTATGGGATGTAATTTCTTAATTAAATATTTGTTAAGATAATTTAACATAAATCTCACTTTCGTAATTTCTGTCGGTTATGAGACTGCTGGATTGCCGTACCATTGGTCCAATATTGAAAATAAATCTTCTCAAGGCTGAATACGACTTGGGCATGTTTCAGCGTACAATTAGCTAGATCCAGCTCGACGAATGAACTATTCCAACTGGTTTTTGTAACGGCAAGTGGACGATCCCTCGTTCGTCAGAAGATTTTGTTCACAGATGAATCGAAATTCTACAACGAAGGATTAGTGAATAATCACAACGCCAACTATTGGTCCGTGAGAAATCCTCACTGGGTAAAAGTGGTCTACTCGCTAAGAAACGTATATGTTTCTCTTGCAAGGGAGTTAGAGAAAGGGGCCCCTGATCTCCCAGTAGCTGTCAATTCGGGAGATCGAAACATCCAACCTCGAAATGGTTAATTTGTAAATAATGGTGAATAATGTGTAGAAGTGATAGGAAATAATCTTTCGGGTTTCTTCGATGAGATTCCCCAAGTATTTAAAAATCGGTGTCCGATTTTTGATATAACTGTTACTTCAACTTCCAGGTATATTAATTGTAAGTATTACTGCAGAACGAGTAGGTTAAAAGATTTTCGTGAAGACTCACGATTTTCTGATATGTCATTTCGTACAGGTGCAACTGAAGAGGATCTACAATAGCTCGTGTCCTGTCCGTAAAAAGATGACTCGATGGACATCGGAGAATGTCAGGTTTGTCACCGAGCGCCTATTACCCACGGTACATTAATTGCAATACGCGCTTCTCATTTCATTCAACTATATTCCAGCGTTAAATAACTTTTACTTCTTTCAAGGTCCTTCACCTTTTATGAACTGTTCGTGGTAGGAGGCAGCGATCGATAATAGAGACTCGTCGTAGACAAGTTCGTCTATTAAAACTAAAAGGCAATTGGTATGCAACTGGAACATCATCGCAGGAATAATTTGTCTACGATTTGTCACAATCATTGATCGTTGCCCACTACGATCAACAATTCGTACAAGAGGTAAATGCTTTAAAAGAAGTAAAAGTTACTTAGAGCAGGAATAGTTGAAACGAAAATCGCATATTGCAATGAAAGTACTATGGGTGAAAGGCGCTCGGTGACAAGCCTGACATTCTCCGATCCATCGAGTCATCTTTTTACGGACAGGACATGAGCTAGATCCTCTTCGGTTGCACCTGTACGAGATGACATGTCAGAAAATCGTGAGTCTTCATGAAAATCTTCTAACCTACTCGTTCTGCAATAATACTTAATAATAAAAAGCTATTCTCCTACATGTACGTATTCTCCTCATGAATAAGTTCCAAAAAGTAGTGAAATTCCCCCACAAAAATAGATTCTCTGTAAAAAAAAGGCGGCATGTTCATGCAGTGCCAACAAAAATTGATACGTAAAATACTCTCCAAAAAAGATTTGAAATCAATTAAGATCGACATGTTCAAGAGTTATATATAAAACGTAAAAGGTATCATTTGAAAGGGAAATTATTGTAAATCAAGTGACTACAAAATTCGACTAAAAAAATTTATAAACAAATTTTAATAAAAAAGAACTCGCCGCGTTTAAGTTTTCATATTTTGCCCACTATACCGAGCGGCAAGTTCTTTTTTATTAAAATTTTTTAATAAATTTTTTTAGTCGAATTTTGTAGTCACTTGATTTACAATAATTTCCCTTTCAAATGATGCTTTTTACTTTTTATATATAACTCTTGAACATGGCGATCTTAATTGATTTCAAATCTTTTGTGGAGAGTATTTTACGTATCAATTTTTGTTGGCACTGAATGAACATGCCGCCTTTTTTTTACAGAGAATCTGTTTTTGTGGTTAATATGTACATATTGTAGTCTCTAGCGAGCTTTAACAAGCGGGACTTTTAGTTCAGACACGGCTAGTAATTTAGTCGAGTAGCGAGTAATTTAGTCGAGTATTTAATAAATATTTTTGTTTTCTTTATATCTTGTGATATTTTTGCTCGCTTTTGTTATTTTACTGTACGTTCGTATATCCGGATTGTTACGGTCCTGATAAGTCATATTGTATAAAAAGAAAATCGGTCCCATATAGTACCATTACATTAAACATATCTATTTTTCAATATATCTTAAAAACTAAGGTACACATATGATTTTAACCTTGAAATTACAACTCGCAATTTCAATGTAGAGTAATGTATACCAATGTATACGAGTCCTTTTTGCGGTCCCGACAAGTACCTTTCCATAAATATATATATAGAACGTTATTAAAGTAGACTAAATGTGCACCAAAGCGAGACAAATTTGGTCTATGTAGACCTAATAGCACCTGAGATACAGCGGTCCAAAGTTGATGAGATTAGTAAACAAATATTAAAGGGATGGTTTGTAAAATGAAGTACGGCCGTTAACGAAATAAGTATTATAATTTATTTAAAAAACCATTGTAGTAAATATATTATTATTTCAAATTTTTGTTGTAATATGAAACACCTTATTGTATATAATCATTACTGTGCGGGAAATTGTTATTTTTTACAATCACGGTCTCCATATACGTTTTCAGCGAGTTTGGTATTACAGAATCCACATTCTGCAAAAAATCATGTGAGGGCGGGTATTCTTTTATGCTGTACACTTGAAAGCGAATATCCTCCCGGATAACCACCCGGAGTCGCTCTTCTTGTGGATCTGATTTCTGTTCAGCATACCAGACATCTAATAAAATGTTGTATCCAGTATTTTTGAAGCAATCAATTGTTGATTTGTTTGATGTGATAACTAATATTACGTCATCTCCGTACTTTTTAATTAGGCGACCTTTAATGGTTCGCACATCAGGTGGGTTCTCACCTAACAGCTCAGTCAACTCTGTCAGGGAAAACTGGCACTCTTCCGAGTTTTCTTCTAGGAAGTCAAAAATGTTATCCATGGCTTCATCAACAGTGCCATGAGTATGTTTTTCTCTCTGTAGTCCTTTTCTAACAGGTCTGTACAGCTTCCTCTGGTAAAACCGATGATATCTTGCATCTAGTGCAGGTAAATCCATATCTTTTCTGAGATGCGTTCTATTATTTTTAGTGCCCATTCATCGCCTCTTTTCTCAGCTGCTTTCAATAAGGTTGAAACCAGCTGCAAGTTCTCCACGGCAATCACATTATTTCTTTTTTCAGGCTTGTTTTTTTTCTGAGCTTCAATGAATTCAACAGTTATTTGCTCTCCACATAAAAAACAGTTCTCTCTGAAGTTGAACTGCTCAGTTGAACTTCTTGTAGGTCTCGCTTCCTTTTCCCCACATTGCACAGCTGCTTTTATCAATTTGGGATTGGTGTATCGTTTTTGACACGCACTATGCACTGAAATCTCGCGCACTTCCTTCAGTAAACGTTCGTGTTTTTAATATAATACTGCACGTAAACAGGGCTTTCACTCCTCTCTGTTTCACCAAAATCACTTCACCTTCACTCAAACTATCATTGCATATAAAGCATGAGGAATCCACGGAGGCTCTTGCACTCTCCATCATATTATTATTAATTCACTTTCGAACTGAACGCGTCACGTAAGTTTTAGAACATATCTAACTCGGCCGAATAGATGTGAGCGACTGACGAATAGAGGTAGTTAGTTACACATTGTAGTGTTCCGTCGCACTGAGCGACGGAGTTTGGAAGGTTGATTCACAGTATCACTCATAAATAACTCGCCGACTATAATTAATCGCGTTATCAGCGAAACGTCACATTTTGGTGAGAGAGAGCGTAGGTTGTTAATAACTCGGTTCCGTACCTTTCCCGGAAAGAAGGTATCGGACAGATCACCATAAGCCGTCTCCCGCGGTGACGTTAATGTCGAGCCGGCTTAAGGGGAGGAATGACGAATGCAGTCAATGGCCAATTAGGGAAAACTTAATGACAAGCATATCCAGGAATTCAATTCACTATTGATTCCCACAGTCGAGAACGAGCATTCGGTTTTCTCGATAGTGAAGTGCGAGACTCGGGGAATCGTAATTAATAGTACCCTCGCACTTTGGACTCAGGCAGTGTACGATTAATTAAACTAGCCGATAGATTGAAAGACATCTTACGGTACGTTCGGTTAATTCGCATAGCCGCGTCACATATAGTGTACTCGGGATTTACGACCCCGAGGAGATCCGAGAGACTTTGATCGCGCGGCGACCGAACAGTAGCATTGGACTGATTGTGAGTTCAGTAACACTCGGGAGCACTGGCTAGCCGCTAGCACAGCATACGCTAGTCTAAATGCTGTATAGATCAAGAAATACAGTAGTGTCTCGCGGCATGTTCATTCAAGTAGTTCGTCAGAACGACGACAGCGCTGATGTCGCGGGCACCTGTGTCTCTTTGCACCACAAATGTCTGCCTCCTTCACCCCTCAATTTTTACATCGAATTTTCTCAATAAATATATGGTTAGGTATTTACATACAGGTCTAAAATCTGAGCGGTAAATACACGAAATCGATAGGTAACACTTTTACAAATCATGTTTCAACGATTTGCATACATACATACTTATCGCATCAACTATGAACAGCTGTATCTCAGGTGCTATTAGGTCTACATAGACCAAATTTGTCTCGCTTTTGTACAAATTTGGTCTACTTTAATAACATATACGATAATTTTTTATTAAAATAGGTTCTTAGTGGTTAAAATTGACGAAAACTAAAAAAAAACTCTAAAATTTCCTTTTCTTCGAAATTTTGCAAAACTTTGAATTGCTGTATCTTAGAAACTATTTGGCTTACCAAGACCAAATTAATCTCATTTTGTTGCAAATTTTATTTGCTTTAAAATAGTATTGAATGATTTTGCCGTAACATTAGTCCTCGGTGGTCAAAATTGACAAAAACTGAAAAAAGTCCTAAAATTTAGCGGTTTTTCAATTATTTAACAATGATCCGGAGGGCGTCCGAGGTCGAAAACTCGGATTTGTTATTACCACTTCATCAGATACAACATGTCCAAAAATCAGAACAACCTCAATTCATGCAAGGCAACACTCCTTTTTTAGTACGATTTCCATGGACTAAGAGGGCCCACACTTCGTGAACACTATGCGAACATTAGGTTCGTCTGTACACTTTACACTTCATGTTCCAATCTACGCTTTCTGAGTGAAATAGCCCGGTCAAGTTAGCCTAAAAAATAGGGGTACCCTTGCATAAATTCCCAAGAAGCTAAAAATTTACATGAACGTTAGGTATACCATTATAATGAAATTGTGAAAAGTCCTCATCGATCCCGTGTGTGCAAAAAATTTTATGCAAGGTCAAAGTTCGCAAAAATGGGGTTTTTGGATTTATTAGCGAAACGGTTAGTTTTATGATAAAAATAGTTCAGACAAAAATTGTAGATCATGTAATTCTATACTAAAATTGTCCTTACACTTTTTTCCTAAGATTCACCATTTCTGAGAAAAAGCCATTCTAAAGTTGTATTCTCCATAATATGCATGACTACGCTGCCTATGTACATCATTGGACGTATAATATAAGTAAAACTATTGGATTGGTGCATAATTATTGCGGATTTTTTGGCGGCTTTTTCTTTAAAAATTGGCATTTTGTTTATTTTTTTTTCATTAAAATAATCTTCCCTATTTAGTTAATAAAATGCATGTCGAAAATCATGTCCATATTCGTCATACCATGAGTGCACCGGTATCCGACCGTGTATGTGTACCGACCGAAGGTCAGTTATGGAAATATTTAATATTTTACATTTTTAAATGTTTAAAATTTATTAATTTATTTCGATGCGTGGCGCTAACATCATGCTTTGAATGTATTTCGTTAGAAGAGTAGGTTAGGATTGGAAATCAGTAGTTCAGAGGGATACGACAAAATGTAAGTAACAAACGTATTAAAATATGTTAAGATCGATGAATAATATATGGTAATATAAATTAAAATTATTGGAAGTGCTGAAAAAGATCTTATTATTGTAAAATTACGTTGTTCGGTACCGGCACAGAGCGAAAACAGACAGTCGAATATTGACCCTTTTTACCCTTCACTTAAAAATTTTACTATTTAATTATTATGAATTCCTTTTCAAATTTTTAATTTTTTTTATTGATGAAAAAGAGTCCATCATTGTATTATATTTACTCTTCTTTCTACAGGGTGGACCAGGTTAAACGTCATTTTTTAAAGAAAATTTTTTTCAAAAATGTTTCCTAACAAAGATACAGGGTGTCAAAGTTTCGAAAAAAAAATGGTTTTCTCATCATAACTTCTAAACTACTTGATCGATTTCCATGAAATTTCGCACACAGGCTAATGTAGAAAAGCTCTAAGCAATAATTAAATAATTTTTAAAAATTCTCCAGTGGCGTAGATACTAGGGGCCGGTACCCCCCTTTCTCAAGAGTGCTCAAGAGACGCGGAAATAGGTTATTTGTAAAGTGGTTGGGTTTCAATGATTCGCACAACAGTTGGACAAATAAATGATTCATTTATTCCTCCAAATCCATGTTTATATTCATTTATAGGGGTGAGAGGCGACACGCGTCACTCTCCTGGTAAGTACGAGGAGAATCTTCGGATGGAGCAGAGCAATCGATCGGAAGACTTTAGTGCTGCGGTACTTGAGGGCTCTCTCTCGTAATGCCGCTTAGTTTTACTTAAGTATATCCACACCTATATTTTGTAACGACGCTACTCGGCGCTACCCGGGTAGTCGCACACTTCGGCACGCTCTCTGACTGGCCCCGCTCGGACAAGGTATTGAGATAATGAAATGTTGGGCGCCAGGTGTTCCGAAACACCAAAGAAAGTCGAGATCGATAACAGTCAGATCACGTGAACCGGAAACGGAACTCCGCTAGCTCAGCCCCGTATCGGCGAAGGAGAGGGGCGGGGTCTCAAGACAAAGAAACGAATTTGAGGCGATTCATAACAAGAAAATAACACTAAGCTTTATTGGAGATCTTCTTATACACTACTGGTTAGTCTAAGAGCCTAACGGCTACGGCAAGGTCGGGCTTCAAAACAGTCCTTATCGCGAAACTAACAAGCAGAATAACCGACAATAATTCGCGGGAGAGGTAGGAACGGTAGCCGCGACAAATTCGCGAGGGAAGAGGAACGTTAGCCGGAGAGATTCGCGGGAGAGATAGGAACGGTAGCCACGAGAAATTCGCTAGGGAATAGGAACGTTAGCCGGAGAGATTCGCAGGAGAGATAGGAACGGTAGCCGCGAGAAATTCGCTAGGGAATAGGAACGTTAGCCGGAGAGATTCGCAGGAGAGATAGGAACGGTAGCCGCGACAAATTCGCGAGGGAAGAGGAACGTTATCCGGAGAAATTCGCGGGAGAGATAGGAACGGTAGCCGCGAAAAATTCGCGAGAGAGGTAGGAACGATAGCCGCGAAAAATTCGCAGGAGAGGTAGGAACGATAGCCGGAGAAATTCGCGGAAGAGGTAGGAACGATAGCCGGAGAGATTCGCGGGAGAGATAGGAACGGTAGCCGCGAGAAATTCGCTAGGGAATAGGAACGTTAGCCGGAGAGATTCGCAGGAGAGATAGGAACGGTAGCCGCGAAAAATTCGCGAGAGAGGTAGAAACGATAGCCGCGAAAAATTCGCGAGGGACAATCAACCGCCCTGAGCGGAGAACAGAGAGTCGAGCGCACGAGCTATTTTATGCTATATTTTGCCGCACTAAGGGCACTCTTTTCTATTAATCGATAACGCGCTCGATAGCGCACGGGACGAAACGAAAACGGTATTACCGCACTACCGACGCGCACTATCCTGCCGACGATAACGCGGGCTAAACTCGTCTCAGGGAATTCGGTCGCCTCGTGCTATCGAATTTCCCGAGCATCCCCTGATTTTACAACTGCGAACTGAATCGCTAAACGATAAATGATTACTATTAACGCGCGACACAAGATATCACGAGAAGAAAACTCTAAGAACGCCACGGGTCCGTCACCCGCACTCACGGAACGAAACGGTAGGCCCGTCGAGGGCAAAGGAAATCTAAATCTCTACTATAGTATCGGCCACGTGTCGCGAACAAAGGAGCCGGCTTACCGGAACGGAAGATCTGCTGCTGCTGTGGTGATGGGCACGTCAGGTCGCTTCGCTGGTCCGCACGAGATAGGAAGAGTCCAGTGATCGCTGCGGCTCGCTAGGCGGCGAGGGCCTGTCCCCACTCCTAGTAGACCCTTTCCGCGATTTAATTGGTGATCGATGTCCCCCATCGATTTGCATGCGCGACGCTCTAGTTTCCGCTGCGCGCCCGCTCCGTCGATCGTCAATCGAAGGAAACTAGTTCCTTCCTGGTTGGCGCGGATGCGCGCGCAGCTCGCTGGATTCAATCGTGGCTCCGGAACTGTCCCCTCACGGATGACGGCTTATGAATCCCTCCGGAACATTCCCCTGCGGGATCACGCGGAGGATCCCGATACGAGGCTAGCTTCTGGAGATTCCTCCGGAACATTCCCCTGTGGGATCACGCGGAGAATCTCGAGGTGAAGCCTAGCCTCCAAGCGGTCCATCCGTGCCGAAGAAGCGGGGTGCCTGTCTAAACAGGGTACGTTCCTCGCCGGGTACGCTGCTCGGTTGAAAGTCCCAGTCCTGCGCCTGGCAGGGAAGTCGTGTGCATTTCGCCGCACGGCATCTGGCGCTCGTAGCAGCCCCTTGGTCCTTCAGCTCCAGCGTCTTTTAGGTCGAATTACTGATCTCGCTACGGTATTCCGCTATGTCGCCCCTACTATTACAAAAGTTTCTAACGCGCTAAAATTTCTTATACTAAATGCTATCCTGGGGATGGCGGGATCAGCGAAGCGACGTTAGGGAATCGGCCACATTGTAACGTGCACGAAGTGCAACGTTACAATTTATATCCACACACGCACGCACACCTATATTTACAGTTGGAATCCTATCTCACACACACACACACACACCTATATTTACACATCCACATCCATATTTACATCAGTTATTCTGCAGTGGCCCCAGGGTAGAGTGTCCGTGGTGTCGGGCTGCAGGCACCTCTTATCGTCGTGCGGACTTAGCGCGAGTTTGGTCTGCTGCACAGTCTGCACTTCGTGTAGCCTCGATCGAAAGAGGTACTGCGAGCGATACTGTGTGGTATTTTGCCTCAAGCAGGCGACGTAGTCCTCGAAATCTATGATTCTCGCGAGCACCGACGACTTGACGCCCTTAGCCTTCTTCATGCGGTCCTCGCCGTTGACCCGCACACTGTACATTTTACTGCGGAGTCCGACGAATTCCGTCATGATCTGGCCGTTGCACTCGTCCTTCATGAGGCCGACCACCTTCTTGTTCACCAGCGGCATCTCGAAGGCGTTCTCGGTGGGGTAGTCGGATATGTCGAAGCATCCAATGTGACGCTTCATCACGTCGTAGACATCCCCGCCTCGCACTTCGTACATGAGGCTATCGGTGTCCGTGTAGAGCAGTTTGCTATTGCTCTCGAAGGTCGGCATCATGAAGTCGTAGTGAAACTCGTAAACACAAGTTTTCGACAAGTCGAGTACTCAGAACCCCACGAAGATCGGCTTATTCAGCAAAACCTCGATCTTGTTGAGCTGCGCGGCTACGAGGTTTTCTGCGAAAACGACTCGGTTCTGGAAATTGGGTTTGGCGATGAGTGCTTCAGCACCGTACCTACCCTTCCACTTGGTTACGAGTTTGACGTCAACACGTTTGCGCACGTTCTCCATCGTCTTACCGAACACCGCGTTGTTCATGAGTTTGAACGAGTTCTTCTCAAACTCATTGCGGGCTCATTTCCTCATACCGCTGTTCAGGTCTATGTAGTTCTTGAGCCACGGTGACTGGTCGAATTTAAGGGCTCTGTGGATGTTGGTGAGCCGTACACCGTGCTCAAGAGCTTGCCTGAGGTTGCGGTAGTGGATGATGTAACGTGAATTCGAGTACAATGTCGTCAGAAGCTTGGGCTCTTTCGAGCCCGGTGGCTTCATCTGCTCGGGACACAGCGGCAGGTCTCGGTGGATGTCGTGGATGGCTTCAGGATAGTCCAAGTCCACCTCAAGCATGTATCCGATGGGCGAGTCGTCGGACACATTCCACTGGAAGTCACCGGCGAGGTTCTCCACCCACTCGAAGCCACCGTATGGGAGATTTTGCGTCATCGCCCATCCGTACAAGTTGTTCACGTCATAGTACATGAGGTACTGCGTCTCCTTTTCGGGATTGTAGTCCCTCATGTACGCGTTGTTGGCTCGGGCGTAACGGTTGCTGCACTGACTGACACCGCCTCGGATGCCCCGTTCGACGAACATGAGCATGTCGATGTCGGTGAGCAGTTGCAGCTCGATTGCGGTGTACTTCAACATGGCGTCCCACGTGAGGCCGGGTGTGGTGTAGTAATGGGTTGGATCCAAACCGTACGCTTCGATGCAGTTGTCACGAAAGTTTTCGAAAACGTCGGCCAGAAGCAGGACGTCGGTCTTGAGGTAGAGGTCCGCGTACTCGCCCAGAGTTTCCACGTTGAACTCACGCCAGACCCTCTGGGCGTGTTCGTAGTCCTCGTCGGAGATGCCGCAGCCGTTGAGACGGCTGTGAAATTGTTGCTGGGTCGGCAACTCCGTGACGTCCAGCTTGGCCCACGCGTCGAGAAACTCATAGGGGAAGACACCTTTCTGCCTCAACAATTCGAACTGTTCGGTCTGGATCTGCGGGAACTCGCTCTTGGTGATCGGCGCCTCTGCGAGGTAAGACGCCAACTTCTCCAGCGACGATGCCATGAAGCTGAAGGAGTCGATGAACCGAAGAGGATGTCGCTGCCCTTTAGATGTTTCGTGAACGAGACGTATCGCCCCATGTTCAAGGGCAAGAGGTCGATCCGGCCGTCGAAGCAGGTGGATATCTTCTTGATGATGAGGTAGCTGTCGTAGCCGCTGAGATTGTGGAAGACTACGGGAATGGTGCGCGAATCCTGATAATTCAGGTTACAGTCCTGGTGCGCTGCACCCCTGTATCTGCCGGTGAGATGGCAGTGGTCCCGAACTCTCTTCACATCCAGCAGCGACTCCCCGTAAATGTGACACTTCTCGGTGATGTGGAAAGCCCTCTCCTGTTCCTCCGTGAGCGGTTCCATGGGTACGGTGTGCTAGAGGACTCCTTCGACCTGCTCGACCAGCTCAGAAAGTTCACGCGTGAACCATTCAGCGGGTTTCGGTCTCCGAAAGCTGTTATAGCGGGACAGCGTGTGGTCGTAGCTGCACCTCACGTAGTAACCCACGCTGAACGGTTCGTACACTTGACAAACTCTCGTCTTGCTCGTCTGCTGCAGGTCGACGTTCTTCAGGAGACACTCGAAGTCCGCGTAGACGACAAACGGCACCCTTTCCTTGAAGTTATAGTTCTTAAACTTCAAGGTACTGTGCATCGGTGCAGGCATCCTGACCTTACACCGATTCACCTGGACGCAATCGACTTCGTGGGCTTCCAGCTTTTCATTACTCCGGAAGTAGTGCAAGCAGCGATCACAGATGTATTTCTTCACCTTCGTTCGTGATAGTTGTGTGCTGACCAGCCGAGAGAGGTCCTTTATCCACACGTAGTGGTAGTTGGTGTGAGTTTCGTCATCCTCGTTCACCTCCTCCTCCTCATTCGATTCCTCGTCGAGACGTACCGATCTTGAACCATGAGGAGATTCACATGTTTGTCCTTCTTATGCGAGGTGACGTGGATGGGTGCGACCGAAAATTTTTCTTTGTGTTTCAACAGAATGTAGACGTTGACTGAGAGTTCATTCTGCTTGTCAAACTTCAGGACCTCTCTCGGCGGCACAGGGAAGTCTATATCCACAAAGTTCAACTCGTTTTCGTACGGCTTGTACACTAACACGCATTTGGGATGCCTACCCCAATCAACAGGATGCAGTGCAGAAAGGACTGCCCACTTAAAACACTGGTCGTCGGTATTCTGCACGTTAACACAGGCCTCCTTCCTCTTGATAAACCCGAGGAAGTTCCAGGTAGGAGCTGCCTCTCATCGGGTTGTACCGGTTCACGTTGACAGTCAAGTTGATGACGACTCGCAACGTCCAACCCGAGTCCCGCTCCTGGAATTCCTCCATTTGCTGGAGAATGGTGTCTCGCACATTCTCGACAAACCACTGCTTCAAATCAGTGGTCTGCAGGATTGGGGCGTTCTTCGTGGCGAAGGTCTTCAGTTCGACGATCTCTTCGTCATTCTTGAAGATGCTGTACTCGCCCTCCAGTACAGCATTCACCTTCAAGGCGTTCTCCCTCTTGAGCGCGTTCTTAATGCGCGGTGTGAAGAGGGTCAGCGCGTCCTGCAGGAAGGCGGTGGGATCCAGATTTCGCAGGTTTACGATCACACCCGTGCGGATGCGTCCGTCGAACGCCGACTGGAGATCCACCCACGAGACACGATCGCTGCGTCTCTGCCCGCGCTGATCAAGACGTCCACCTCTCACGAGCAAGCTGTTGATTTTTCGATTATAACTCTTCACCTGTCGAATGGCGGCTAGGTACTGTTGTTTGCCGGCGACTGATGTTCCTTCTCGGCGCATCAATCGTCCGAGCAGCCGCAAACTCTTGACCCCTTGTCGGATCCATCGCGTGATTTTGATGGGATCGACACTCTGTCGAGGATGAGCTCGAAAGCCTCTCGATGGGTATTCACAATATCCTTGCACTGTTCTGAAGACATATTGTCATTTCGTGAGCACGATGTGACTAATGGCGTGACCGCGGCGACGCATAGTGGTTCAGAGAACGCCGATTTAGCTTATCGAAATTCGTTATCGAAAAACTAAGGAACTTCTTGGTCAGTGAAGTCTTATTACGTTTATAGTAGGGTTATTTATCTATAAATTTAATGTTAATTCATAAAAAAAATTAAAATTTATTTATAAAAAAAATTATTTACAGAATCATAAAAATTTTTATGAAATAATTTGAATGTTAAAGTAATATTTGAATGAAATAAAAGAAATAAATTTTATTCATTTATAAATTTACACATTAGTAAATGAGTAAGCGCCTCCTGAAGTTTGCTGTTTGTAGACTGCGGGCTCATGACGCAAAATTGTACTATTCTCATCATCCGGTAAGGTGTTTCTGTTGCAAATTTGTACAAAATGGATCGTATGACCCCAAGGTATGTAGATTTGTTGCAATAGTTACTTACATTAATAGTTTAGACTTGTTGCTGTGTGTGTTTTTCTATGTAAATAAGTTTGACATCAGATATATTATTCGGCAGGTAACGGCAGGAGCTGTTTTGGCTTGCATGTGCTTCTACTACTCTTACTGTAATAGGTGCAACATAAACTGAAACCTGCTTTAACCTGCTTTTTTTTATTTTTAATTCCAGTGGTTACGTCGCACGACAGACTGTCTTCCGCACATTGGTCTTACCGCTCAATCTCATCGCGATCGAAATACCTCGCTAATGTAGAGTTAATTTTGCCATCGAGGAGACGTTATGTACGCTGTTAATGAGCTCGCATTCCCGCACTTTTCCCGAAAGCGAGGTACTTCGATCGCCATGAGATTGAGCAGTAAGACCGATGTGCGAAAGACAGTCTATCGTGCGACGTAACGACTGGAAATGAAAAATAAAAAAAAGCAGGTTAAAGCAGGTTTTAGTTTATGTTGCACCTATTACAGTAAGAGTAGTAGAAGCACATGCAAGCCAAAATAGCTCCTGCCGTTACCTGCTGAATAATATATCTCATGTCAAACTTATTTACATAGAAAAACACACACAGCAACATATATAAACTATTAATGTAAGTAACTATTGCAACAAATCTACATACCTTGGGGTCATACGATCCATTTTGTACAAATTTGCAACAGAAACACCTTACCGGATGATGAGAATAGTACAATTTTGCGTCATGAGCCCGCAGTCTACAAACAGCAAACTTCAGGAGGCGCTTACTCATTTACTAATGCGTAAATTTATAAATGAATAAAATTTATTTCTTTTATTTCATTCAAATATTACTTTAACATTCAAATTATTTCATAAAAATTTTTATGATTCTATAAATAATTTTTTATAAATAAATTTTAATTTTTTTTTATGAATTAACATTAAATTTATAAATAAGTAACCCTACTATAAACGTAATAAGACTTCACTGACCAAGAAGTTCCTTAGTTTTTCGATAACGAATTTCGATAAGCTAAATCGGCGTTCTGAACCACTGGGCGACGTGCGGTATTTAAGCAAAGACGTTGCGGTGGGGGCGCGATGGGGGAGGTAAACGTGTTCGTGCCTGTCGAGAAGCTATGACGTCATCGCTCGGGAATGGCGTGTGAAACTGCGCAGTAGCAGAGCGATAACGTATGACGCAATCGTTCAGGAATGACACGCGGGTCGATTGTTCTTCCACTCGTGAGCGATGACGTCATATGATATACTGCTACTGTGCACTTCTGATTCCTGGAATTGTTGACGCCACAGGGAATCGACCAGCCTTATCGCGCGAAGCGTCCGTGCGCGCGGGTTCGGACTTGCTCTGAGGATCGAATTACAAAGGTTTTCACCGCTACTGCGCAGTTTCGATTCCTGGAATTGTTGACAGACCTTGACATCGCCAGGATTCCAGGAACACCATCGCGGTAAACAGTTCTTGGAAGGCATTGCGTCATCTGGCGCAACGTGAAACCCTGATTGGCTGTTGCCATGCGCGAGATTTACCCCCACTACCGAGTAGCGATGGACTACAAAAACCTCACGTCTCAGCGGGGTGTCACCATCAGTCACGCCTTGAAGTCAGTCACGTCTTGAAGAAGAAGAAGAAGAAGTCAAGAAAGATGGATTTCGCTAAATTGAACGAACTCGGTCGATTGACCGGATATCTGGAGACGAAGAAGTTTTCCGAGATGGAAATCAACCGGGAATACCTCATCACTAAAGCGAGGAAAGTCAAAACTAAATACGGAGCTAAAATCGTTGTGGACGTGGAAAAGGATTTCACAGTCTTCCTCCCGGCACGAGTAAGCAAAGTCTTCGACGATGATGACGAATTTGACAAACTGGAGAAAGCTTGCGGTGAAAATAATCTATACCTAAAGAACCTTGGCGGCGAGAAAAATATGTTTGAATTTGTGCAAAAGTAAAAAATGTTAATAAAAAAGAATGAAAGAAAGAAAAAGTATTTAGTTCATTTATAACACCTCCATTGAGTGAAATTTCTCTCTCCATTCCTCACCCTCAGCGATTACTTGAAGCGAACCTACGAATCGTCACTCGAGAGCGTTTAGTTTAAGACATGTGTCAACGAGGTTTGCAGCGATGGACGCAATCTGTATTATTCAGATGGTCGCCGGTAAGACTCAACGAGGTTTGCAACGACTTGATACTCGAATCGATGAGAGGTACAACTTTATGTAATCGCGACTTGATGAGGTTTGCAGCGATGGATACAGCGGTTGAAGGAGTCTTTCGCAATCCTATTTTCTCTATCAACGATTGCTCATCGGTGTATTTCAGAAGCGAACTTACAGTCCTGGAGCCCGTGTACAAAAATCGCAACGATTTCGGGCAGTTTCTTTATATTTTTATTCGATTGTACCCACATTGTGCAGATACGTTTGAGGTGTCAGCTGGCTAGGTGACGGTGGGGGTAGTTGCTAAGGGGTTGCAAACACATGAAAAAAATCGTGGCAGGAATCAGTCCCGGGCAGCACGAAACTTTTATGAACGGAAAATGATGTTCAATAATGAACATTGAACATTGTCAGCTAGCCGGGGGGTGGTGGGGTACTTGTCAGCTAGGGGTGCGAATGAGTCCGAAAATGCGAATTTTCAAAACGATGTCGGGCAACTTGAAATTTGGGTGCATACTAATATTTTACATATGAATCACGAAAAAAAGTGTCAGCTGCTCGTATGTCGGTGGAAAAGTTGTCAGCTGGGGTCACAAAAGATTCTGGGCGTAGACGCGTTGTTAGCTGGCACGCACGACCTTTAATGCATCGGCTGACAATTTTTTCACCAACATACGAGCAGCTGATACTTTTTTTTCGTAAATATTGCATTAAATATTAGTATCCAATTAAATTACAAGTTTCCCGAAATCATTATTGATGATTTAATCATGAAAAACATGCACGGGGCAATTTCGACTTAACAACTTCAGTTTTACATAATCAGAAAATTATTTAACTATCAATGGATAATTATTTAGTGTTTAATTATAATGCATTATAATACTGTACTACACAACGCTGCTACGAAACGTTAAAAACGAGGTTGTCCACCCAAAAAAGTACAGAAAAAGCCCTCTTCGGATGAAGACGAGGACTTTTGCCTCATCTGTTTGGAAGCGATGCCTCATCGCTTGAACAGTAACAATTCCGTTGCATGCATTGAATGCAAAGAGAAGTGCATTTGAAGTGCGCGAAAATGACGAGCAGCTACTTCTTTTGTCAAAATATCGATTCAGAATAATTGAGCGCCTATATTTCGTCGATTTTCAGCGGCTGGCCAACCTAAATAGCACTGGCCAACCTTGACAGTATTTCTAATTTTTTTAAAATACCCATTTTTTAATTTTTCATCCAATCAATTCGTAATACCTCGGAAAAGTTTTCTTTTTCCCGGACCTTTCTAAGAATGCGCAGTAATTATACGAATTCTTTTTTACATGGAAATTATGAGCAAAAGTCAAAACTATGGCCAACCCTGACGACATTCCCCTATACGTAATACGAAAACTTTATAAATTACTAGCAGCCCGTCCCGGCTTCGCACGGGTAGATTGTGGATTGATTTTGGTCGTCATTTAATGAATTTTTAGCAGATATCTGTACTTATAGGTAGGGAGTCATGCTACGCTAAAAAAAACACATGTATTTAATTTAAATTGGAAAGTATATTTCTTTTATTAATTTATCTTAAGGCCAGCGGATAGACAATGTTTTTTATTTTTTTATTTGGAGTAAAAACGTGTAAATTTTTCGGTGTGCCAACTCTGGAGCAAGCCACATACAATTGGCCGTGTGAAAAACATGAATTTTCCAAATTTAAGCCAGCAATAGTCAACGATTGACCTTGTGCTTTGTTGATGGTAATAGCAAAAGCAAGACGCAAAGGGAACTGGAGCCGCTTGAATTCGAATGTTAAATCGTTGGAAATCATAGGTATGCGTGAATGAGGACGTCTTCGCCTTTGAATTTGCCAGTGATGATTGTTACCTCGATTAAATTTGGTTGGAACTAAGGGATTCTTCGTGTAACTGATTTGGAATATTATGTCAGATGTAAGAGATTCCAAATGAAGGTCATGGTCAAGGTCAAATACAATATCACCATTGTACAGCCACTAAAAAATCCTAAATCCTACTATCAAAAAGAATTTGTATAGGGCCCATAGCTTTCATGGTACGAAGTCGAACTGTACTTGACCTTAATTTGACCTCCGCTGACCATAAAGTTCACATGGAAATAATGGTCAAGGACATATTTTAACGTGAAATTTCCCGCTCTTTTCATTTTCGGTATATAAAATAGAGGTTCGGATTTTAAAAAATCAATTTTACCTAGAAGGTCATTGTCAATGTCAAATTCAATATGACCATTGGGTAGCCAAGGAAAAATCCTAAAAGTTTTATATTAAACGTTTTTCTCTAAAATGATTTCCCGCTGAGATAATCAGCTGTGCCTGGACTTTTTGAACACCCTGTATAAGATTTACTAACTCAGAAACCTTCGCGGGCATGCGTCCATCCATTCCCTAAAGTTTCATCGCAATCGGATGAACGGTTTAGGAAGGCATAATAATCATCCGTACCGGTACTTTTCGAACACCCTGTATACGATTTACTAACTCAAAAACCTTCGCGGGCATGCGTCCAACCATTCCCCAAAGTTTCATCGCAATCGGATGAACGGTTTAGGAAGGCATAAGAGACAGACAGACAGACAAACATTCATTTTTATATATATAGATTTATCCTATTCCATGTTTATATGTTTAATTTACGTGTTCTAATAACTTCTACTCAGTGGAGGTGCTGTGGCCATCAAAGTAGGAGCAAAATCTTGACTCGCGAGGAGACCCTATCTTAAATGCCATAGCTTCTATCCAGTGAAGGGGCTCTAGCCATCACAGCAGGAGCAAATTTTACAGATAGGTTCAAAAAGCATCAAAATAGGAGCCTGACGATCATATAGCATCAAAATAGGTTTGAAAAGTCGCTCTGGTCATTAAAATAGGGGCAAAATTTCGACTCGGGTTTACTCTTACACTTAAATAATTTCACTATGCTGAATACTAAAAAGTATTTTTAACCTGAAATATTTGTGGTTAGAAATGTGATCGAAAACTACAGCGAAGTATGAAAACTGGGAATAGGCATAGATCGCAACATTATTTTACTAAAAAATAAGACAAAGTAGGTAACGTTTTATAAATTATTACTAATTGAACTATTACTCAATGAGAATACGTAATAATTACCTCATAAACTCCAAAATACGAAGAAGATGGAGCTGTTTTTAGTAACGTCGCTTCTAACAGATTGCAGTAAGACTATGACAGACGTACTATTTAGCCGAACATGTTAGTATTGCAGCACTTATTGTTATTTAAATACTAGCCATACCCTACCACGCGTTACTGTGGCTCACAAGGAAACGTTTCGAGGCCGCCGCTTCCGATCTTGATGAAACTTCGTAAATTTAAAGTTTATCGAAGAATAAGAGACCCCTATTTTTTATAGCGGCCCAATTTTGGTTTAAGGGGGTGAAATGGACCCCTGAATTTTCACCCCCTTCGAGCTATCTCCGAAACGAAGCGAGATAGATGAAAACTTTCAATGTACGTTTTGTTTGGTTTTTTTAGTATAATAAAATCCCCTAAACAGATTTTGAAAAAAAGCATTATTTTTCAAAAAAAAAATTTTTTTATCTAATTTTTCGAAATTTCGGTTTAGTCATGTGGACAAAAATTTAGAAAATTTTATTACAAATTCAACCATGTATGACATGATATATTTCCCTCCTACAGTTTTGCAAATTTCTAACTTTTATGTCTGATAATGAGCGGGCTACCAATGGCAGTGACGGGATAGGTCGGGGGTTATTACTTCTATGTATTTTAATGCCACTTTTCTTTTATTTAATAAAGTTCAACTTCTATGGCTCATAATTATGACAATAATGGTATTCCGTGAAAAAATGTTTTATACAAAGTTGTTTCTTACACCAAGCACACGTAATAACGGCAATTTCGCCACATATGTGGCATCGTGGTTCCGAGTCCTGTGCAAAACAAATTCTACAGGATGTTCAAATTCAGGAGGTCTCCTGAATATATATCCACTCTTGAACCACGAATATTTAATAAAGTTAGTAAACCGTGGTGAAGAAAACTGATTATGAGTAAGAGATTGAAGTTTTAAAATATTATCTCTCGAATGAAGGTTAATATCGTAATTGAAAAGAGTTACAATATCTGAAAACCTCCTTACAAAATTCTTCCACATTCGAAAGCCGTATACGTCTAGCGGAATATTATCAAAATAAAATGGACAAAAATTGTTCAGAAATCTTATTAATAAATCCGACCGTTAATTTATTTATATTATTTTCTGTTTGTGTGTAAGTAACTAATAATTCACTCACAGGTTAGATAAAATTGTCTGAATTTTTATAGTTTTTTGTTGGAATCATTTTTTTCTTTACTTTTCTTCTTCGCGTACTGTTTCCTCCAGTACTCCTCACATTCTTGCAGCTCTCGTTCTACTTCGGCCATGGATGGTCCTGTTGTGCGGAATGTCAGATCCAGCGATTTCCCGGGAGACGGCAATGGTATGTGCCCATTTTTAAGATCCTCCACGATCTTCTCAAAAGTCGGTAACTCGTTTGAACCCATCACTTGAATGATAGACGCAGCCAATGAAACTGAAAAAAAAATTGAAGCTGTGGTACAATCAATATCTTCTACAACCCACAGCTATACTATACAACCCACCATATCTGCTGATGGAAAACTACTGTCGCCTCTTTATGTGGTATTAAAAGAGGCTAGTGGGCAATTGGGAGAACGAGTGCAACAAACCGTGTTTAGGCCGCCAAATGTATACTTCATGGCTTCCAAATCTGGGAAACTTACAACCGATCTCATGAAAACATGGCTGCAAGAAGTTTACTTCCCTAACACTGGATCTACAAGCGTCTTACTGCTGGACTCTTGGAGTGGACAATGTGAGCGAAGTGTTCGAGAAGCTACACCAGAAGACAAGACAATAATATTAATGACGATTCCACAAGGCACCACCGGACTGATTCAACCGCTAGACGTATACGGATTTCGAATGTGGAAGAATTTTGTAAGGAGGTTTTCAGATATTGTAACTCTTTTCAATTACGATATTAACCTTCATTCGAGAGATAATATTTTAAAACTTCAATCTCTTACTCATAATCAGTTTTCTTCACCACGGTTTACTAACTTTATTAAATATTCGTGGTTCAAGAGTGGATATATATTCAGGAGACCTCCTGAATTTGAACATCCTGTAGAATTTTGTTTTGCACAGGACTCGGAACCACGATGCCACATATGTGGCGATATTGCCGTTATTACGTGTGCTTGGTGTAAGAAACAACTTTGTATGAAACATTTTTTCACGGAATACCATTATTGTCATAATTATGAGCCATAGAAGTTGAACTTTATTAAATAAAAGAAAAGTGGCATTAAAATACATAGAAGTAATAACCCCCGACCTATCCCGTCACTGCCATTGGTAGCCCGCTCATTATCAGACATAAAAGTTAGAAATTTGCAAAACTGTAGGAGGGAAATATATCATGTCATACATGGTTGAATTTGTAATAAAATTTCCTAAATTTTTGTCCACATGACTAAACCGAAATTTCGAAAAATTAGATAAAAAATTTTTTTTTTTGAAAAATAATGCTTTTTTTTAAAATCTGTTTAGGGGATTTTATTATACTAAAAAAACCAAATAAAACGTACATTGAAAGTTTTCATCTATCTCGCTTCGTTTCGGAGATAGCTCGAAGGGGGTGAAAATTCAGGGGTCCATTTCACCCCCTTAAACCAAAATTGGGCCGCTATAAAAAAATAGGGGTCTCTTATTTTTCGATAAACTTTAAATTTACGAAGTTTCATCAAGATCGGAAGCGGCGGCCTCGAAACGTTTCCTTGTCAGTGTAATTAAATGGAGAAGAAAAAAAAGAGAAAGCGTGCGTTTCTAATATATATTTTACAATACTTGCGGGTATACAATATTTGTTGTTGTTCCATTGTCTGTGCAGATATAGAGATTGTTTAAAAGTATGTTTTACTTGTTACATGTATGACATCTAGCTTTCCCCTCGCGACTTCGTGTAAATCACGAAATAATCTCATTTCCTATTTTACACACTTAGGGCCGAAACCACCAACTCTGATTAAATTGTTAATTCCCGATTAGCTTAATTTAATCAAGCTCTTGTGTTCCACCAATTTTTAAACCATGATTGAAGTGAGATAATCACCGTTGAACTTAATCGGCCATTTTTGGCCGATTAAGAACTTAAGCAGTGATTAACGTGGATCAACATAGCCTCAAAGTCAAAGTTTCACTGCTGTGCAATACTATACCGGACATAAATTTATTTTACGACGATATTTTATCATCATCTGATGATGAAAATGGTATCGAAATTGATAGAAGGCCACATTTAATTAAGGAACGAATTAATTATTTCCAAACTTTGGATGATTTGAATTTCATTACGCGTTTTCGGTAATCGAAAGACAGTGTTGAAGCTTTGCTTCTGGAAATTGTACATAATTTGCAACACGCTACAGAAAGATAAATTACTTCTTATAAATAATATATAATCTATTTTTAAATATCGCAACATTATCATATTACGTTAAAAATCGCGTAGAATTTTCCATATCTTTACTAAATAAAGGGAGTGCACATTTCGAAAACCACGCTATTGCACCCAGAGTACAACTCCTGCTTGCTCTCCGATATTATGCAACTGGTTCCTTTTTAAATTGTGTTGGAGATTTCGGCAGCTCACTGAGCTCGGCTTGCAGCGCGTCAGTCGACCACATCAGGTTTTCCTCCTACTCCATTACAAGTTCCGTTGATGAACCAATCAGAATCACCGTTACAACAAAACCAAAACTTATTGCGAAGAGGGTATATGATTAGATAATCGGGGGTTAAAAATTCATGGTGGAACGAATTGTGCAGTTAATCATGATTAGAATGCCAATTAAATATAATCGTGATTAGGTAATCAATCATTTAATCAGAGTTGGTGGAATCGGCCCTTAAAATAGTATGGTCACTCTCCAAAGTGATCGTTGAGTGTCCGTAATAAAAGTCATTAAAAAAACTATGATTTATAATTGAAAATTCTCTTTGTGAATTATAAAATTTATGACCATAAGAATTAGTCGATTATTTTGATTATTTTTCACTTATTATTCAAATAATGTGCCTCCTTTGACTAGCGTCTTTTTATGTGTGGCAACGCATATTATCAATGGGCTCGTGGTCCAGTAGAGAAAACCACGGCACACTCAAACGTTTGAGTGTATCGTGGGGAAAACGAGATCTGAAATGCACGCTTGAACCCACTCCACTGACGCGACGTTGCCGCATCTAATCGACGCGCTATTTCCGAACACCGAGAAGCAGAAATTAGTTATAACTAAAGTATCAAATGGTCAATAATTTTCATCAATGGGTGTAAATTTTTGTTTTTTCTCCCCCGTTTTTTGGTATATTTTTTATTTTATTAACGTTTTTTAAACCACTCGTTTCAACCATTTTTATACGTTTATTATACGTAACCATGTTTATTGGGAAGGCTCATGAAGATAGTCGCAATTGCTTTCGTTATTATAAACATTATCTTCGTGAGCCTTGATATGACGTCATCAATGCCGAATAAATTCGAAATATTAATTACTTTTAATAATTAATTCCTCCGTAAATTCTTAAAGTATTTCAATAAAATTAATTGCATTATGACCGTATTTTTTAATGAACATAGGATTTTCCCCTAGGTTAGAGGTTTGAGAACACCCAGCAAAAATAGTAGGTATATAAAAACACCGGCATCATCAACATGGACGTGACATCAACTTTTGATTTTGAACCGGCACTGGCAGCATGCTGGTATAGTAAGACCGATGCCTACCTTGGATCGATGCTAAAAAATGACATTGATCCGATGTTGGAAGACAATGGTGTTTTGAATTTATTATTTCTCCTCACTCATGCCCATTTCTAGGCCTTTCCCAGCCTATTTTTAGATCGTAAGATGGCGTTTTTCCCGCGTGACACCGAACGGGAGTCCGCAGGCTGTTAAAAGATTGCTTAGTACGAAGTGGGTCCTTTTTCCAAACTGATAAACGCAACGTGAAATGAGCCGTGTATACTTCTGTTTGTTTTGTTTGAAATGAGCATTCGTGAGAAAAAATAGTATATATCATTCGGCTGAGAAATCCGGATTTTTAAGGCTGTGTGCCGAAGGTGAGCCTCATCCTTCCACCATGCCTCGTGCGCTATGACCTAATTAAACACAGTCGAAAAAAACCTCGGATTTCCGCCTAATGACATAAGATACTATTTCTAC
Source organism: Xiphydria camelus (assembly GCA_963678675.1). NCBI lineage: Eukaryota > Metazoa > Arthropoda > Insecta > Hymenoptera > Xiphydriidae > Xiphydria > Xiphydria camelus. Next base: position 16,967,019 of record OY783201.1, read on the forward strand.
GTATACAGAGTGTCCCGGAAAATGTGGGAAATTAGAAAAATTGAGTTTTAGGTGTAATTGACGTAAAGAAATATTATTTTTAATTCTATTTAATAATTAAAAATAATATTTCTTTACGTCAATTACACCTAATACTCTCAATTTTTGTAATTTTTCACGGGGAAATTTTTTTACCGTAGAAGAGGAATTAGCACTAAACCAACGATTTAACAATTTCACCGTGTTATTCAAATGGAAATCAGAAAAAGCGATTGAAATACCCCTAAATATTGAGTAAGAATGTGCACCCGGCGACATATTCAAAGTTACATTCAATACTAACGTTTTAAGTTCCCGCCAAGAGAATTAATTAAAAAAGCTTTTTTTTGAATCAGTCTCATATTTAATGATCTTTGTGCTTGTGGATTCTGACCTTGTCGTATTATCATGTCTGTCGATCATCTTTGGGCTTATTCAACGATTTAAACTTTTTCTGGCTGCATCGGAACGCTATCGCGTGATTCTCTGGATATGAAACTGGCATATTTCTTGGTGAGCTACTATAACATAATGGCCAGTCATTAGATACTTTTTGGTTGCAAAAGGTCGCGGAGTTTTGAAAATTGAAAGGAATCCACACTTGGAGGTCCTTAACATGCACTTAAGTTTGCGACCTCGTGCGACCGCCGCGACCTCCGCCATCTTGACAAAATGGCGGTTAAAATCTGTTTTTTGTTTATATCTTGGTTCCTGTAGGTTTTAGAAAAGATAGGTTTAAAAACAAATTGAAGGGAATAAATTTTTCTACAAAATTGCTATTTTTAGTTTTTTGGTCAGGCTAATAGTTTCCGAGTTACAGGACCGAACAGTGGGGTTAATTTTTTTAAATCCCGTATAAGCTGCATTTACATGTCATTTTTTACACAATATGTATAAATTAACCTACCTAAAGTTGTATAGAGCAGTAAAATAATAATAACTTAGGTTATCAACTCATTTCCACACCACTCAGGAGGTAGAGTTGAGCGGCGCGTTTTTTTTAACGTGGTGTCCCCAAAAGACCTATTCCACACTTCAACTTTACATGCATATTTTTTATCGCTTTGTACCATGGGATATTCCTGGCTCATTTTGTTTACTATCTGTCAAATCTTGTATGTCTTCTGTCTCCTCCAATATCCACTCCAACGAATTAAAGTCATCATCATCATCATTTGGGTCTTCAGAATCGGAATCAACTACCAAATCAGGAGTGTTTTCACATGCTGTGCAGTTACAATTTAAACACAGCACTGAGCATTTTAAACCTGTTTTCCGACATCCACACGTTCCTCCACAGCCTTTTTTACATTTGCAGGATATTGATTTTAAAATGGCGTCTGGGGCTGCTTCTGACGTAGCCCGAACAGAATCGAGCCTTTTCTCAGTTTTCTGCCATCCGTATTGCTCAGGATCTCTTTCTCTGCCACACCACATAGCAACTTGGTGATAAACTCGCAGACAATGCTGTCTTGCAGCATCTCTTGTGGGTGGTAGGGACGCAAGATTAAATTTGTTTTCAAACGATCCGCCATATAGTGCCAATAAAAACGCTTCTCAAGCTGGAGCGAGAGCATTCATACTTGCTTCGAGTTCTTGGAAAATTGCTATAGTCTCAAGCAATGAGTCGTTTCTATCCAGGAGATTGAAGAACTTTAATTTTCCTTGGTTAAAAAGGGCAGATGTGGTATCACAACCACTAATGGCATGTAAAAATAAAATGTTCTTTGCAACAGCTTCTTTGTAATTAAGGCTCCGCGTCGAATAAAGCGCTTCTGCAACTTTCCCTCTCGCTGGTTTTAGCAAAAAAAATGTTTTCCTGATCTCTTGCCTTTACAATTAATAGAACTAATAAATCGATATCATCTCCAACAACAAAAACACGTGCAAAAGACATGTCGATGGCTGTCAGAATAATGAGCACATCCTCGTCTTCTACTGTCTGCGCTTTGCTGTGTAATTATGTTCCTCAAACTTCGAAATTAACATCGAAATTAAATTTCTTTTGTTATTATTGCTCGATAAGAATTTTTCTTGCGAAACAGGTGGAATCATAGCTTCGTCGAAAATTACGTCGGTGCTGTAGAGCGTCGATATCTTTCTGCACTTTTCGTATTGTGGCTATCTGCATCCGCTGGATAACCGTCAAAGACTACAACTGCGTTATGACCGTAGTGCCTTTGGACATATTGAATGTAGTTTACGCAAATTAGAACAATTAGCGTTTAGTAGAGGTACCACGAATAATTTATAGACAACCGAATACGTGTATTTATCACTGTATAAATAGTTATAATATAATTATTTATAACTAGTTTGTAGATTATTGGTAAAACGTACCATGCTAATACCACTTTTACTCGATTTAAAATAGTTCGCCCTATTGTTCGGTCCTGTAACTCGGAAACTATTGACCTGACAAAAAAACTCAAGATAGCGATTTTGTTGCAAAATTTATTCTCTTCAACTTATTTTATAACCTGTTTTTTTCTAAAACCTACAGGAACCAAGATATAAACCAAAAACTGATTTTGGCCGCCATTTTTTCAAGATGGCGGCGCGAGCGGCGGTCACACGAGGTCGCAAACTTAAGTGCGTATTAAGGACCTCCAAGTTTGCATTCCTGCAGTTTCAAAACTCCGCGACCTTTTGCACCAAAACACCATTTTTATGTATCTAATGACTGGCCTATAAGATGTTAGCTTTGCTACGAAATGGGGGTTTGAACTACATGTCTGGTGATTTTATTAGTATGCTTAAATAAAGGCTCTCTCTCTCAGCATACCGTTTCTAAATTTTAATAACATACTGAGTGGAAAATGAAATTATAATTGTTTAAATTCATATCTCTTATCATTATAAAGTTGCAGAGTCGTCTTTACTTGTCGATAAATCCACTAAAATAAGTACGTCGATTTTTCTATAAATAAGTGCAATACGATGAGACAATGTTTATGTGAATTATAAGTCTTCGATAGCTTCGTTTATTTGACTACAAATTGATAGTAAAGAAATTGTTACATTGTTACTAAATAACCATGACGGACCCTCTTAAATGAAATTCTAGCTCAATCCAAATGTGGACATTAAAGCAGTTTTATTTGAAAGTACTTTAGAATTGTACACCCCGTAATCGTTAGTCCTAGTTTTAGAAACTTGGCTTTTTTATTTCCATGCCGTACGTTCCAGTATAAAGTGTACATAGACAATTGTAGTTTTTATTTTGACCCATGCAAAATACTATTGACGACATCATTTACGGGAAGCTGCGCATGCGTATTCATTATAATTTTCTACGTGAATCAAAAGGAATCTACAATTTCTACATATACAATATGTCCCTTTCAATACACGCCAGCGTAGCACAGTGCATATCGGTTGGCGCTATCGGATACAAGATGGTTCCCTAAAATTCCAAGATGGTTCCCTAAAATTCCAAGATGGTTCCCTAAAATTCGGTGACAATACCGACAGCCGGGACTCGAACCAAATAGCAGGGACTTGAACCAAATAGCAGGGACACGAACCAAATAGATGTTTCAGTCCGAAAAACATCGGTCATATCAATAGTGGTGAATGTGACAGACGCTCTGACAGCTAGCTTGATAATCGTTTGGATTTTTTTTTTAATAATCAAGATAGTGAACGGAAGCAGTATCATTTTTCTCTGGTTGCTGGTGCATGAAGAGCAGGAAAGGAGACATCTGTATCTTGGAAGAAGTGTCACTATTGATATGACCGATGTTTTTCAGACTGAAACATCTATTTACATAGTTCGTATCCCTGCTATTTGGTTCAAGTCCCTGCTATTTGGTTCGAGTCCCGGCTGTCGGTATTGTCACCGAATTTTAGGGAACCATCTTGGAATTTTAGGGAACCATCTTGGATCCGATAGCGCCAACCGATATGCAATGTGCTACGCTGGCGTGTATTGAAAGGGACAGATTGTATGTACTATACGTTCAGGCGGACGATATAATATGCACATTATACCCACCTATCGTGATTTGCACTGGGAATAGTATACCATATATGGTTAGTAAAATAAATAGGCCTCTTTCGCATTTTTGTATTTCGCATTCGCTGCAGTTTCTCAATACTTCCCCCAGAAAGCAGCACCTACCATATCAAGTTCTCTTCTACCCAAAGGAGATAAGTAAGATTTTCACGCAATAATTGCGGCCACCCGATCGAAAAATTTCTCTCAACATACACTCTTGCAAAGGGCATCAAGTACAATTTGATTCCTCCGTTCAATCGAAACAATTCATTCAACAAGGCAATGGTATCTTCGATGACTCTCGTGGAAACGAGACTCTCTCTACACGATGAAGCACCCCCTTTAAGAGCGCCACCGTATAGGCACGCCACTGCTTCATGAATCGTAGCTTCATTGATTGTAACGTCGTATGTGGGAGAGTGGGGGGAGCGAGGGTGGCACAGGTGGAGCGAACAGGGAATCGCGAGGATCTAATTCAAGGAAAACCTTCGACCCTTCGGCATGACCCCATTCACCATCTCACTCCAAGGAAGCAGGAAAATCGGTTCGGATCACTCGATGATCCCTTGTCCTTCTCGCCGCCCAAATTGCTTCTGTCTAGATGCACCACCTATACATATAAATATACATGGTATTATCAACGCAATTGACCCATACACATTCGCACACGCCAAAAGCATAGATGTACGATACGGACTATGTACGCGCGCGCGCGAGAGAACGAGACAAAGCTATAGAGTGGGGGTAAAGCGAGAGTGAGAAAAAGATAGTAGTATAGAGAAAGAGAGAGCGGGTGAGTGGGAAGGGTAGTGGGGATGGTGGGATAGGGAGGAAGCAGAGCGAAGGGAAGCCGCGGCACGAATCGAGTATAGGAGATGTATGTCGTCATCGCCGTCGTCGTCGTAGTGTCGTGTCGTGCGTGCGTGATCTAAAAGGGTGGCTGCCCGAAGTCAGTGCGCGCGAGTCCGTCGTGCCGTGAATTTCTTTCGTTCATAGACGGCCGTGTGTTCGTAATCTCTGTTCCTTTTGGAACTTTCCCGTGTCGCGTTGGGCGCGCGTGTGCCACTGAAATAATCGAGGAAAATGAGATCGATAACGACCTCCGGCGGGTTTTTCGAATCGGACATGAAAAATTGCGTTGAATAGCCGCTGCTTTGGAGGGTAGTCGTTGGGTTGTATCATCGTGCGTGTAGGAGGGAGAAAAAAGGAAATAGTGGAAAAATCTCGAGTTTCGGATTGGGCGGAAGCGGAAAAGCCCGAAGAAAAAAGAAAAGGGTGAAAGAGAAGGCGAAAAGAAGAGCTAGAGGGAGCATTTAAGTGCCTAGAAGAATCGAACATGTCAGTCAAAATATCGTGTTGAATCTAAAATTTCTATGGATGTTGAAAAGTTCTAGTGAACCTCATGGGATATTGGAAAGAAGGTCAGAGATTAATCGCGCGCCGGTGATAGCTGTCGAGATGCGACCGAGTTTCAGCAATTAACGGCGTACGATAATCGTTAGTCGAAAGGAATCGTTCGCGTTCCGGAGTTTTTTGCTACAGACAAACAGAGAACGAGGAAAAGGACCAAGTAGGAAATATGCTCGCGAAGAAGTGAACCCGCTGCCACGCCGTGGAGAGAAGACGTCATTGATCGGCGTGCTCTGGCGGCGGTGGTGCCGGTAGTGGTGGTGGATGGAAAGAGTGATTCGCTCGATTTTCGGTTCCACGACGCTTTGAGGTACGCGAGGAACTCAACCGCGTCGTTGTGAAAATCTCTGGTGTAGGAAGTATTCTTGGAGGCAGAGCATGGAATAGGTTTAATCGACGAGTCGTGAAATAGGGCTTTAAGTGTAACTCATAGTGTCGTTTTTCAGTAGGGATTCTGCGATGGGGAAGAATGTTTTTCTGTGAAATATTCTCACTATACCGAGTACGTGTACGCGTGCGCGATCCAAAATTGGAAGTGTAAGTGGGGTAGGAAACAACAGTGTGCGATTTGATTAATCAACGCGGCGAGAATCCTAGAGGAATATCGTCAGAGTGAATAAGAACGATACGGACCTATTATAATCAATTGAGAAGCTCATATAGAGAAGAGTAGCACGTGTCAATCTAAATTTACCATGAAATTGTATATCTTTTGAATCGATCGAAAGTAAGCGTCGTTTGAAATAATAATCAATTCTCTCAATTTTGTGTTTTAAAAAGGAGTTTCCGTGCGACGAAGACGTCAAAAATTTCTCTGCGGTCAATATTTCTTAAATTGATACACACAGTAGGCAATAAAGAGGGGCTGCTAATAAGCGGGGAATTCTTTCCAAGCGAGTATAATCCGAGTAAAACTCGTCGCTTCCATTTATACCTGACCAGAAAAGAGTGAGCATAGGAAGAACGACGAGAGAAAAGAAACGATTCGAGAGAAAAGTAGGAAGAAGATTGGTAAAAACGATAATAGAACAAAAAGAGGAAGTAGTGGTGAAGTGAGTTCCATAAGAGTAGGATCGTTGAAAAAGACAGAGGTCTTTGGGTAGGACTACTAAAGGGAGGAAAAGTCGATCGGAAAATGTCAAGGGACCCTTATTCGAGTGGTAGCGGTGTGGTAGGTCCCGGAGGTGGTACCAGGTCTCCAAGGAGTAGCCGACGCGTTGGCGAACTTCCTACGGTTGACAGGAGTCCCTCGAGGAACTATGCTAGCGGTCGGGGTAGCCCTCTCGGCCGAAAACGTGGCCCCAGAAGTGGAAACAACTCCCCGGAACACCTCGGGTACGGTAGTTATCATCATCATCAGTTGGGCAGTCCGTACTACTCACGCGAGGCGGACTTAAGTAGTCCGGTGATGCTGGAAGAACGGGGTAGAAGTATGTCGACTGGAGGTGGCGGGGGACATCATAGATCACGTAGCGTTACGCGCCCAGCTATGTCATCGTCGGGAGCCATGTCAGCCCGGTACACGAGCTTGGATCGCGCTTCAGTCGGTCTCCTAGATCATGATCGAGAATTTGTACCTATCAGAGAACCCCGCGAACGTAGTCGCGATCGTGGACTGTACCTTGAGGACGAAATCTATGGCACCAGATCGGCCCGTCAGAGCCCTAATCCCCATATAATTCGCGATGGCGGCGTCTATATTGGGGAGCTGCAACATCAGAACAACGATCTGCAAAGGGAACTGGGTAATTTGAAGAAAGAGCTGGAGCTGACGAATCAAAAGCTGGGCAGCTCGATGCATAGTATTAAAACTTTCTGGAGCCCAGAGTTGAAGAAGGAGCGGGCCCTCAGGAAGGAGGAGAGCACCAAGTACAGTCTCATAAATGAGCAGCTCAAGCTGCTCAATTCGGAAAATCAGGTCGGTGTTGCGACTTTCAATGTATTTATTGTATATACATAAATCGATGCGCTCTGAGAGATATCTAAAGACAGCTTCGATAGTTTGTTGAATAAGTTGCACTTTTCTTTATTCTTTAAGTGTTTCTTTATTGCAATGCCTATGTTACCTTAAAACTGTTATTTAGCAATGTCATTGAAACCTCGACTTAGACTAAATACTTACTAGTTGATATAACGTTTAATTGACTGAAATCGTATCATGAGAGGAAATAGAATGTTAAGGTAGATTAGGTTTTCGGTTAGATTAGCACGGTTATCGATCTTTAACTATTAGAGTAAGTACACACGTTTTAAGAGAAAGCTATCAAATATAATTGTTTCTTTTATATTGTTCTTATAAGTATGTCCCTCATGAAAGATTTTTGCAAAAATTTTACAGATTTTGTCAAAAACGAATATCAAGTGTTACCAAATTTTGACAGATATTAATGTCACGAGTTTTATTAGATTGTTTTAATCAATTCTGTATATTTTCTGAAAAAATTAAAAAATGTTCAAAGGCACATTCAAAATTGTGTTAGAATTTTATACTTTTCTTATTAAAATTTACTTGAACAAATAATCTTTAAAAACACTACGCGATGCAACTATGATAACTTTATTTGAAGCTTTAATATATTAGTTGAAAAATACAAAAAAACACTTATATTTTAATTAATTACAAATCACAAATTGATCGCATATACATCTATCAAAGTAGAAAGACTTTTTTCTTACTTTAATGATTACAGTAATTAAAATAGTAATTAACTAATTACTAATAAGGCCGTTACATATTCCCTTTGTAATGAGCTTAAACGATACTATTTTCTTTATTAGGTTCGGAATAAAACTAATACATGATATATTTCTCGGGTTCCCAAAATGATGAAAAATGATACTATTTTCATAAAAGTTGGATCTAGTTTCATAGTTTATTATGTACTTTTCATAATATTTATCAATACTTAGAGTAAGGGTAATACTTAGATGAGGGTAATTTGTCGATAGTAACTATTTCTTCCTTACATTTAGTGTTCAAAAGCTATTAAGGGGTTACACCACTTTGACATTTTTAAGAAATCAAAAATTTTTTTTTGGCTGACAATACAAATCGATATCTAAAGTGAAAGAGCAATTTTTGAAGTGTAGAAACAGACGTGCATAAGCGCTAATGTTCTCGCGAAACTTTAAACGCGTTCTTCTCAAAACTACATTTTAAAAACCGGTGGGCACTCTAGCTCCGCCAATTTTCAATCAATCGTCTTGATTCTTTTTTTATTTTATTCATTATATGTTTATCTAGAGAAAGAGAGGCGTACGGTTTTTTCAAAGTATTGATGTTTGCATTTTTTATGCCACATTAATTAACGAAATTTAGGGCAAAATATGTATCTTTCCTTTCAAATCGATGCCATTTTGTGAAAATTACATATTTTAGAAAACGGCTACGTATTTCGCTAGCTCTTGAGCTACAGAAACTAATTCTTTTTCGTTCATTGTTCTAACCTAAACCTGGACTGAGTTATCGTGCCGACCGCACGATTATCGATTTTCGCAGCGCTCCAGTAAATCGTCTTTAAAGCCGCCATTTTTATAAATTAAAAAATACAAACGAAATTTTGCGTAGCTTAATAGTAGTATAATACCTTACTGTATTTTAATTTGGATAAAAACGTTTCAATTCTCCAGAACAAATTCTTGAAGAACCGTAATTTTTGGGTGGGTCAAGGTGGTGTAACCCCTTAGAGAAGCTGCAAGCTTAAAGATACAGACTGTTCCCCTCTATCCACGCCAGCGTAGCACATTGCATATCGGTTGGCGCTATCGGATCCAAGATGGTTCCCTAAAATTCGGTGAAAATACCGACAGCCCAGACACGAACCAAATAGTCCAGACACGAACCAAATAGACGTCTCAATAGTGGTGAATGTGATAGACGCTCTGACAGATAGCTTGATAATCGTTTGGATTTTTTTCGAATAATCAAGATAGTGAACGGAAGCAGTGCCATTTTTCTCTGGTTGCTTGTGCATAAAGAGCAGGAAAGGAGACATCAGTATCTCAGAAGAAGTGCCATCAGATAAGTTACTTCCTAACTGACCGTCTTAACCTCATTTTGATCACGTATGAAGGACAAATATCTTTGTGGTTATTCTATTTTTTATTTTCAGCATCATGCAAGAACGGGACGAAGCGATGGATTAATCAATAAATTTGATTTTTGTTCACTGTGAACAATCAACCCAGATAGAAAAGAATTCTCTAGAATTGCGGTACAATGCCACGAAAGAATATCAGGTTCTACCGACATGACATGCTTCGACAAGATATATTATCGGAACGCTGTACAGCTGTACTACCATAATAATATGCTTTCCCAGATAGAAAAATGTGCCACAGGATTAGTGCAATGCCCCCGATATACTGCTAAAGTTGATACAGACCTTGTCGAAGCATGTCATGTCGGTAGAACCTGATATTCCTACCGTGGCATTGTACCGCAATTCTAGAGAATTCTTTTCTATCTGGGTTGATTGTTCACAGTGAACAAAAATCAAATTTATTAATTAATCCATCGCTTCGTCCCGTTCTCGCATGATGCTGAAAATAAAAAATAGAATAACCACAAAGATATTTGTCCTTCATACGTGATCAAAATGAGGTTAAGACAGTCAGTTAGGAAGTAATTTATCTGATAGCCTTCTTCTGAGATACTGATGTCTCCTTTCCTGCTCTTTATGCACAAGCAACCAGAGAAAAATGGCACTGCTTCCGTTCACTATCTTGATTATTCGAAAAAAAATCCAAATGATTATCAAGCTATCTGTCAGAGCGTCTGTCACATTCACCACTATTGAGATGACCGATGTTTTTCGGACTGAAACGTCTATTTGGTTCGTGTCTGAACTATTAGGTTCGTGTCTGGACTGTCGGTATAGTCACCGAATTTTAGGGAACCATCTTGGATCCGACAGCGTCAACCGATATGCAATGTACATATGCACGTGCTACGCTGGTGTGTATAGAGGGGAACAGTCTGTATATGCATGCAGCGATATTTGATACATATTATTTCTAAAATTATTTTAACTTAACTTTCACTAGGTAATAATCAGGCCAAACAACAACAAGAATCAATACACATCGGACATTTCGGTTCCTCTTCGAGCCCTCTTCAGAGACGTAATAAAATTATTTATTCAAAAGTTCTGAACTTGAAATAATTATTTAATGATTTTCAAAAGATAGATATTTCGTTATCATACCCCAGTCAAAGGGTAAGATGAACTTATAATTGCTTCAGGAATATTGCATATCAGTGTGGCTGAATTACACGATATGCGATCTTCTAACACCTCATGCATAGCAGATAGGTACATATTGTTGACGTCTCACCCCAACTTCATCTGGCTATCTCTCTTATATACGTTCTAGGCATCTAAATACAGACAAACAATTAGAAAAATATGAAAGAAAAGGCCGATATAACATATCTGAATTATATATATAACATAGCTGTAAAAAGATACTGCACAAAAACAAGAAAATCACCAGCATAAAATGAAAATTAATGCAAAGGAGCCTATTTTTATGTGAAATATAAATTACGACTTTTTCATCTTACCCTCGCCAACTTACCCCCTTTGAGGTTATAGAAACTAATTTTTAATAGTCGTCTAGTCAGACTTGATTAAAATGTAGGCGTCCAATTTTATAAGGTGGGTACAGGAAAGCCGAAAAGATGATATATCTTTTCCACACAATAATGAAATAAATAACTTGCTCCATCGATGAGTTACACCGCTGGAGGATACATTATCATCAGACCATCCGGAATTATCTTTAGAAACACATAGAGGTCAAAAAGAACATAAGTTCGTCACCTTTCCCCGTTTAAAACTTACCTAACCTTATCTTCCAAATTACTTATAATTAAGAAAGGTTATATGGTACACTTTAATAATCCAAATTTTTTTGAAATTTGATAAAATGTTATGTATATCGTCAATATTATGAAATAAATAATTAATTAATTTTTAAATACCGGCGTTAAGCAAAATCGATTTTATTCACTAGAATAGTAATAGTTTTTTGAAATCCGATCTTTGATAATATCACTTGAATAAAATATTAATATTTTATATACCTAAAGTATTTTATTTAATTCTATACTTGTAATTTTTTAAAAATTATATTTCATTATTTTTAATTTAAGAACTTGAAAGTTATTGTTACCACTTTGTTGCACAAATTTTTTAATTCAATCTATTTTGCTAGAATTTGAAATACGGAAGCTTTTAGGGTCGTGGAATATGGAACGATTGTTGAAATTTCAATATTAAAAATAATTTCTTATACTATTGATATAGTAAACATACATTTTTTACCTACCCATAAGTAATTTATATAAAAATGTTAATAAATTCGCCGAGGACTCTGCGGGGTTCCTTATAAAATTGAAACACTAAAAATTGTCTTCATTTTAAAAAGCCCAACGAAAACTGCTTGCCGCGTGTAGCCTCCTCCCCTTTCCCAAAAAAAGTACCTTCGGAAATGTATCCACGCCAAAAATAGAGTCGATGATAATTCTAACAAAAATTGATCGCCGTATGTCGCCCTGCCTCTCGCAAAAAGTATTGATATCCGAATGTAGTGCTAATTGTAAGTACCTCCACACCAAGTGTTTTTCCGGATAAGTGAGATAGAAAATGCGAGAGTGCGGGCGAAAAATCACCCAATATAACTAAACATAACAAAAATGGCCGAGATCTAAATGATACTTGCCGCGTGCCTGGTGAAATTATTATTCTTAAACGCACATATTACAATCAGACTAAATTAGATACCGCGAGTTAAGTACTTATAATACATTCTGGTTTGTTGAGCAAATGATGTACAATACATAGTAAAGTAGTTACCGAGCTGAGCTAACTTTTTTAAACATTACAGAATTATTTAAAATTAGGTATGTGCGAGGTAATCAGCTCAAGAGGTTCGTATGAGATTCAATTCATTTAACCAAGATTTATCTCGTCGACAAATAATAAGATTATAATGGTGGGCCGAATATTAACTGGCCAACTTGAGAATCAATTAATCGCTGCTTATCCCATTAAGTAGTAAAGTTTTGTAGCTTTTCGACGAAATAAGTATTGGGGTGAAAGTACTTTGCGTCTGCTGACCGGGATCTTCCAATTACAAAGATTAATATGATATAATTTGATAATATGTAGTACATGTTATATAATATAATACCTTGTTTCTCTATAATTAGACACCCAATAAACAAGGTTACGTGAATTAAATGTCTAATACACGTAAATATGGTGAATTTTCGTTAACTATTAGGTGTACAACTTTGATTCTACCGTTCTTCTCGTAAGCCATCTATAGAAAAACAACAGAAGCAAAGTTGTACACTTAATATTATCAAATAATGTTGTGACACCAAACGATTTTTTCAACGTAATTTAAAACACGTTTCAAGTAGACGTTTATTATACATTCTTTATACGTAGAATGAAGAAACAACATTTCGCATTTGTATAAACTACATATAAACAAGATAAGGTGAAATAAACATTGATAAATGGTAGAGACGTATTGTTATATACACGTTCCGAAGAGATTACGTAATATACACAAGGTTACGTGAAATAAATGTTGAAACGTTAAAATAATGGAAACGTGTGGTTGTAAATACGTTCTAAAACGATTACAAAAAACGTAATTTTTAGACGTCTTTAAATTACTTAATAAACCTTTCACATTTAACGTAAATATAATGTATAAGACACATATACGAGTACGTTGTCCCCCGGACATTCTCAACCTAAAAATTACGTCGCTTTTAAACGTATTTATTTACAACCACACGTTTCCATCATTTTTCAACGTTTATTTCACGTAACCTTGTTTATTGAGTATAGTCATTTGTCATTTCGATCTCGATCACTTTACTTACGTTCGATTATACCTAGTGATTTTTCGCCCGCACTTCCGCACCTCCTATCTGGCCCATTATAAGAAACACTTACAATTTGTAGGTAGGTACTCGGCACTACATTTGGATACCAAAATTGTCTACGGGAGGCAAAAGGCGGGAATTTTATCGACAAAATTTTGAGTGGATATATTTTCGAAGGTATTTTTTTGGGGGCATGAAAAGAGGCGAAAAGCGGCATGGCATTTTTGTTAGGTTTTTTAAAGTCAAGACAATTTTTAGTGTTTCAATATTTTAAGGAGCTTTTTAATGTATTACGGGAGATATCACTAGTTTTTTAATAGTATATTGTGTATCAAGTGCGGGAAGCATCGCCTTCGGCTCGTGCGGCATACTTCACACTCGTCAGTAATCGCCAACCCGCACTTGATACACATCCTATTTTTTGTAACACCTGTAATGGAAAAATTCACTTCTGCTTCTAGGCAGTTTGCGTGGTCGTAGTGACCACTCTTGTCTCTTCCAATGGCGCTAGTTCCACCAATTTCGCTCTGACTAGCGTTAGGTAATATTTATTCAGCCAACTTCCCGCACGCTCTCTACCCGGCGCAGTAATCGGCCACTTCGCGCACATTCTATCGTGCGCGAAATCGAACTTCCCATGCAGGTGTTACAAAAAATCATTTATAGCTTATGTATTAACATTTCTATACTTTTTCACAATTCAATATACATTGCATATATTGTCAGCATTTCACTCCCTCTGCCAAATCTATCATCGTTATTTGATGTCTAATAAAGTCCGTCCCCAAAATAAACAAGGTTATGTGAAATAAACGTTCAATAAACGTAAATATAGTAGATTTTTGGTAAGTAATATCAAATAAACGTTTTAATATTAAACGTTTTTTGAGTGTTTATTTAAAGCGCGTTTCAAATAAACGTTTATTATAGGTACATTTTTTCTACGTAGAGTGAAAAGAAGACATTTTACATGCGTAAGGGAAGGTCGTCAGGGTTGGCCATAGTTTTGACTTTTGCCCATAATTTCCATGTAAAAACAATTCCTATAATTACTGCGCATTCTTAGAAAGGTTCGGAAAAAAGGACATATTACGAATTTATTGAATGAAAAATAAAAAAGTAATGGGTATTTTTTTAAAATTAGAAATACTGTCAGGGTTGGCCAGTGCTGTTTAGGTTGGCCAGCCGTTGAAAATCAACGAAATATAGGCGCTAAATTATTCTGAATCGCAATTTTGACAAATAAAGTAACTGGTCGTCATTTTCGCGCACTTCAAATGCACTTCTCTTTTGCATTCAATGCATGTAACGGAATAGGGTAGTTGACACTAAGAATCAGATGTCGTTTTCATTAATATAGTAGTTCAAGGTTCAAAGATCACGGAAGACAACATTATTTGGTATTTTAAGTAAGATTAATTAATATTTTTAAGAAATAAAATATGAAAAATAGAGGCCTTGGCCACGTGACATCGAACGCCACTCAGAGCGCATGACGTCACTGGGTGGTACAATACCGTATGTCCCACTCTATTGGCCAGTTTGAAATTTACCTTCGGGCAGGCTTGGTCGGTACTTGAGTCATTTAATATACCGGTAGAAGTCGAGTCGGTAGTTAGAGTTGGTGTCAATTCGGAAGATCTCGAAGCGTCTAACCTCGAAATTGTGAATTTGTGAATAATGATGAGTAATTTCCATTATTCTCAAATTCACAATTTCAAGGTTAGACGCTTCGATCTCCCGAATTGACACCAACTCTAACTACCGACTCGACTTCTACCGGTATATTAAATGACTCAAGTACCGACCAAGCCTGCCAGAAGGTAAATTTCAAACTGGCCAATAGGTACAGACAGCTGTTTGGGTCCACTCCTGCGAGTTGTAGCCACTCTTTCTCCATATTTCTCTTCTCTTAGGCACGCAAATAAATAATTTATTCGGTGTCTTTACTGTTGTGTTCCCACATTGCAACGCTATACAGTTCTTGTAAAATTTGGAATTCATTTAAACGCATTTAAAAACACTTTTTTTTCACAACTTCCTTGACAAATCTCTGTTTACCACCCACTGACGTCATTAAGGACGCCATGACAGTTTAACGCGTTTTCGTACGAAATTTGATACGGGTTTTTAAAAATCAAAATTAATTAACTAAATGCTTGTATTTTATTAAAAAATACTTATTTTACGGGTAAAATAGACCATAAGGCGTAATATTAACCACTTTCTCAAAAATTGTCAACTACCCTATTGTTAATATTTAAGCGATGAGGCATCGCTTCCAAACAGATGAGGCAAAAGTCCTCGTCTTCATCCGAAGAGGGCTTTTTCTGCACTTTTTTGGGTGGACGACCTCGTTTTGCTGGTGTTTTTGTAGCGGACTTCGTTGGGGTTTGTGCTGCACGTTTTTTGGATGTCTTCGAAATGCCTCGCTCTTTTTGTTTCTCGCGCAATGTGGAGAGGCTCTTGGACGAGAAGTCAGAACTGTGCTATTCATTGGGCGGTGTCCTCGTTTCAATTTTCTTGCTGGCATGGCAGCCTGCAGAGGTCCAATTGAGGTCAAAATAGACGAAAGGTTCGTCTCACGAGGCGTGGATGTTGAAGGCTCAGTGGACCTCGTGTCTTCTTCATGCACACCAACTTCGGGGACTTCTGAAACAATTATACGACGCTGTAATTCCGTGTCGTTGACTTCGGTCTCAATTACAGCTCGATCATATTCACCACTAGACACCGCTTGCACAAAGTCCGAATCCGCAAAAATGTCAGGATTGTATGGG
The DNA here is from genome assembly GCA_963678675.1 of Xiphydria camelus. Taxonomy (NCBI): domain Eukaryota; kingdom Metazoa; phylum Arthropoda; class Insecta; order Hymenoptera; family Xiphydriidae; genus Xiphydria; species Xiphydria camelus. The sequence goes on from OY783201.1 coordinate 16,983,136, forward strand.
GCAATTTCCGTGGCGAGAAATCCGGCTTTAATATTTCGTGGCGTCAGCGCCAAGTCCAGTGTGGATCCGACTAATTGTAAGCCTGCGATGTGTCAGATTTCCAGACATTTACCAGCGTGGTTCTTTCGCCATGCATTGCATTGTGACTTGTGGTAGGCTTTTACGGGACCATAAACCGATACATCCAAGGGCTGCAAGCGGTGGCTGCAGTGTGGCGGAAATGAGAGTGAAATGACGCTATTTTTGACAGCAAAATCCAATGCCTCTATGGAAAGATGAGAGGTGTGATTATCTAGCAGCAACAATATCGGCGATTGCTTCGAGGCTTTAGTTCTTTCGATGAAGAACTTCATGTATTTTAAAAATTCTGCTTGCTGCATCCACCCAGATCCATTGGCGAAGCCAATCGTTCCAAGACATGCATTTTCCAGGAACGTGGACTGCATGTTCTGTCGACGAAACAGAAAAAAGGGTGAGACAGAAGTCCCCTCGGCATTGACCGCTAGAGCCATAGTGACCATGGTCCCTCATTTCACTTATTTCACTTTTTTAACGTTTCGTAGCATCAAAAAATGACGAAACGTTGCTATTACCCCGAAAAGAAAAAAATCACGGTGGCCAACCTTGACTACACAAATGGTCCAACCTTGACGACAAACACCAGGTCCACATCGCATCACACCACAACCAAACGGGTTATCAAATTGAACTATCCTCTTGGTTTATTCCTAAAGGATAACCATATGACACAATTATATGCTTACTTTGACTACTGCATGTTTTAGCTTCAAATTCTGATACCATATTCACTGATATTGGAAAACTTTTTTCGTCTTTCCCAAACCACTCAGTGCACAACACGTTTTACATTCACGCTTCAAACTCGGTGTTGCCACGAAAAGTTTGCTGTTACCAATAGAACTTTTACCACGCTTGCAGATAGTTGAAACTAGTTTTATAAGCTGAAAAATCGTAAATGGCCGACCTAGACAACAGGCCGACCCTGACGACCTTCCTCTACATATAACGCAAATTTTATTCGAAGATTTTTTGTATAATGATAATTATTGTACGTGCAGAATACGTTTTTATTGCACGTTTCAAATTACTAATGAGTAACATATTTACAAACGTTTGTTATGCATGCAATTAAGACGGGTCATACGCGTATTCCAAAATACGTTTAAAAAATATTTAAAAATGTCAATATTCTGGACGTAAATTCTTGGAAGTCCTTTATAGTACTTCTCACGTAAAATCTACGAGTATTTATAAGTAGTATATTTAAATATACTACTTATATATAAGAAACGTACAATATTTACGGGTTAAAAACTTATACTAGAAGCACCATTTGACACTATTTTTAGAAGCGTCATAAGAACATATATTTGTGTTTGTGTAATATGTTTGAAATATATCGTAAATTGTAGTTTCCAATGAACACAAATGAGTAGAGATTTGGTATTTATTTGACACTTAAAAGTGCTGGAAACGTGTGGTTTTAAACACGATTTAGGTTGAAAAAGTTTGTGGGTACAACGCAACGTGTCTAAAATGTACGTCTTTCCTAACCACTTTCCAATGTTTTTTCCACATAATATTATTTATTGGGAAGAAACGTAAATTATTAGAGGATATATTTACTTAAAATTGGTGGAAATAACGTGTAGATGTAAGAAATGGACGTGTTTCCATCTATGTTATGTAAATATTTATAGGACATACATCTTACACTAAATAGATAGTATAATCTTAAGCGCGTATCTTTTCGAATAATGTTTTTGTTAATTCATTTCGTGTAGAAAACGTGTAACGAACGTATATGAAACATTAAATATACGCCAATGTTGAACTTGTGTACTTCGATAAAATACTCATTTTCTCTAATGAATATCACTAGCATGAAAATTTATTCTGATCAATACGGGAATACGATACTGATCGGAGGAATGAGACTTATTGTTGATTGTGGATCGCGCTTAGTTCTTTCTCATAAGCGGCCCTTGCAGTGCTTGGCTGATATACCGTATATCTAATCCCCCCACAAAAACAGATTCTCTGTAAAAAAAAAGGCGGCATGTTCATTCAGTGCTAACAAAAATTGATACCTATTATACTCTCCAAAAAAGATTTGAAATCAATTAAGATCGCCATGTTCCAGATTTATACATAAAAAGTAAAAGGCATCATTTGAAAGGAAAATTATTGTAAATCAAGTTACTATAATATTTTTTTATATAAATTCTTTAGTCGAATTTTTTAGTAACTTGATTTACAATAATTTTATTTCAAATGATGCCTTTTACTTTTTATATATAAATCTGGAACATTGCGATCTTAATTGATTTCAAATCTTTTTTGGAGAGTACTTTACGTAGGTATCAATTTTTGTTAGCACTGAATGAACATGCCGCCTTTTTTTTACAGAGAATCTGTTTTTGTGGGGGGATTTCATTGCTTTTTGGAGTTTATTCATGAGGAGAATACGTACATGTGTAGAAGAATAGCTTTCTATTACCACAAAATTAAAGTATCACATTTTATACCGATACGAGCCAATTAATTATAACCACTTACTTACTTTTGATTTATTCTCGTGATATTTTGAAAGGGATTTATAGACTAGAGAGCCCTTATATTTTTCACTTTGCCTTAATATTTTGAAGAAATAAAACATACCGCTTTCGAATTTACAGGCCATCGGATTTTTTTTATATTTTGGTCGTCTACAGAAATCCATGAAGACGTTTTACCTTCAACTCTCTAAGTATACTCTTCCAATGACCATGACGAATTGTTTCATCACATGTAAAGATACCACTTATGACAGTATATATGTTGTTACATATATTAACTCGAGACGTTGGAACAGTTTTAAGAAATCCTTTTGCATGCACCGTTGAAATTTCGCCCTTACTCATAAATAAATTTAATTTAAATATTGCCACATCATTTACAGCTCCGATGCTGATCTTACGACTCATTTCAGTCCGAGTAGAACATTCATTGCAAATATCATCATAAACATGCCAATGCAAATAAAAATCATCTATTAACTATTGCAGATCAAGTATTCCGTTGGGGTGGGGGTCCTGATTGGTCTACTCGCAAAGATAGGTATACGTTTCTTAGCGAGTAGACTAATCAGGACCCCCGCCGCAATGGAATACTTGAACCTGATTGGTCTCTTCGCTGAGTTGCGCGCACACAAAGATACGAGTGACTCGAGAAAGGCCCCCCTGATCTCCCGGTAGCTGTCAAACCATGCATGTAACCTCGAAATCAAGTGTACAAGTGATAAGATAATTATTCGGGTTCCTTCGGTGAGTTTCCCCAAGTGTTTAAAGTAGTTACTCCATTAGTGTAATCCAATTTTATTGTATTCCTTATTTTTTCTGTATCGATATAGTCCCTCTTTCGTATTATACTATTCCAAGTTCGAATTTATATACCGACCTGTCAAACGTGAAGTGTACATGTACCTCACTTTTGTCTCATTAAGTATTACTGCAGACTCAGACATGTCATCTCGTACAGGTGCAACCGAAGAGGACCTAGCTCGCGTGTCCTGTCCGTAAAAAGATGACTCGATGGACATCGGAGAATATCAGACTTGTCACCGAGCGCCTATTACCCACGGTACATTTATTGCAATATGCGCTTTTCATTTCAATTATTCCTGCTTTAAATAACTTTCACTTCTCTTTCAAAGTATTTTCCTTTTACAAACTGTTCATCGTAGGGGGCAGCGATCAATGATTGTGACTAATCGTAGACAAATTATTCCTGCGATGATATTCCAGTTGCAAAGTATACACTAGCAAGTCAGCTTACAGCATCCGATGTTTAGTATCAACTTTACCTCTTTTGGAACACCCATCACCTGAGCATAATCACGATTACGTTAATGTTAATCGCAGAATAGACCGTGAGGTCGGGCACATTATCGCAGTAGTAGTTCGGTACACTGAATTGCTTTTTAGTTTTAATAGACGAACTTGTCTACGACGAGTCGCTATTATCAACCGCTGCCACCTACCACAAACAGTTCAAAAATGGTTATTAGCTTGAAAGAAGTAAAAGTTATTTAACGCTGGAATAGTTGAAAGGAGAAACGCGTATTGCAATTAATGTACCGTGGGATATAGGCGCTCGGTGACAAGTCTGACATTCTCCAATGTCCATCGAGTCATCTTTTTGTGGACAGGACACGAGCTACATCCTCTTCGGTTGCACCTGTACGAGATGACAAGTCAAAAAACCATGAGTCTTCATGAAAATTTTCTTACCTATTCGTTCTGCAGTAATACTTAATGAAATAAAAGTGAGGTACATGTACACTTCACGTTTGACAGGTCGGTATATAAATTCGAACTTGGGATAGTATAATACGAAAGAGGAAATATATATCGATAAAGAAAAAATAATAATAAAGTAGTTACTACATTACTGTAATCCAATTCCATTGTATCCCTTATTTTTCTGCCGCGACTGATGGTTGATAGTGAATAAAAATTAAATTTATTGGCTGATCCATCCACTATCAACAATTAAAGTCGTGGCAGACAAATAAGGGATACAATGGAATTGGATTACAATAATGGAGTAACTACTTTATTATTATTTTTTCTTTATTTATATATTTCCTCTTTCGTAATATACTATCCCAAGTTCCAATTTATATACCGACCTGTCAAGCGTGAAATGTACATGTACCTCACTTTTGTTTCATCTCTTCTTCGCCTCTGATGTAACGATGGAAATTATAAAATATCCATTTAAAGTGGCACACGTCCATGCACTCGAGACAGCAGATCCAGCTCGCCAAATGAACTAATGCAACTGGTTCTTGGAACAACAAGTGGATGATCCTTCGTTCGAAAGAAACCCCCTCGGGTTCGCATACGATCTGTAACAAATTGTAAATAACAATCATATGGGGTTTTTATAATTATTTTAGGAAGTCCCAGAGGAAAACAGGTGCAGTAAAATATCGATGCTGTGCTAGAAAGAATAAGGAATAACCCTCGAACCCTAATCGGTATCAGTGATTCCTCATTGACTGTCGTTACAACGGAGACGAAGAACAGATGATATAGAAGTGAGGTACATGTACACTTCAGGTTTGACAGGTCGGTGTGTAAATTGGAACTTGTAATAGTACGAAAGAGGAAATATATCGATAGAGAAAAAATAATGATAAAGTAATTACTTGATTGTGTGTTGTGATACAATTCCATTGCATCTCCTATTTTTCTCCCACGGCTTTGATTGTGACAGAGAAGAAAAGCCATCGATTCGTCTCGTGCTCACATGACGCTGAAACAAAAAATAGAATTATCACAAAGATAATTGTCCTTCCATCGAAAGTGAGGTTAAAGCTGTCAGATGGCAATTAAACTTATCTGATGGTAATTCTTCTGAGATACTGCCTTCTCCTTTCCTACTCTTTATGCACAGGCAACCAGAGAAACACAGCACTGCATCCGTTCACTATCCCGATTATCGAAAAAAAACAAACGATTATTAAACTATACGGAGCGTCTGTCACATTCACCACGATTGAGATTCATGACTCCGATTACACTGAATTTTTACATTTTATTAACAAGCGCGTCCGAGGATCGAAATAAACGCGAGGCTAATCGTTTCGCGAATGGAAATATTTTATTAATTTTGAAAAACAACTAAACATTCAAGGAATATATTCTCTCACACACTCTCACATACATTTGATGGCGTATGCGTGTGGCCGCATCTGTGTACACATTTCCGACCATGGCCGAATATCGCCGAAGACAGGCGGAATTTTTGTGAGATTTTGACATATATATATATCGCCCGAGAAATCGGATTCTCGACTTTTAGTCGCAAGGGGCGTGGCTTCGCGTTGCTAAGGAAAAATCTCTGTTAATATGTAACTTACAACATTTACTCTGGTCTCTATCGATAGAGAATAGTCGATATATATGGCGTAACTAAGCATAGTTTTGGTTATAACCGTATATTTATTGAGAAAATTCGATGTAAAAATTGAGGGGTGCAGGGGGCAGACATTTGTGGTGTAAAGAGACACGGGTGCTCGCGACATCAGCGCTGTCGTGTCTGAACGCGGAACTACTTGAACGAACATGCCGCGAGACACTGCCGTGTCTCTTGATGGCAAACCGATCGCTTGCCGAGACCTTAAAATTTGACTTCAGCAGTGTTTGGACGGTGCTCGAGTCATTTATAGCAGAAGAATGCGGTGCGTAAGAGGGAAAAGTGTCAAACATCTGATTTTCCGATAGCTGTCAATTCGAGAGATCAAAGCGTCTAACCTCAAAATCGTGAATTTATTCGAATAAAAGTTATTGGCAAATCGGATACCGATATTTAATCACTTGGGAAATTTCATCGAAGAAACCCGAATGATTATTTCTTATCACTTCTACAAATTACTCATCATTATTTACAAATTCACCATTTCGAGGTTAGACGCTTCGATCACCCGCATTGACAGCTATCGGGAAATCAGACGTTTCACACTTTTCCCTTTCTTCCGGCGCGTGGTACGTAAGTCGCTGGACGTAGTGACAAGGATCGGGCTATGGTGATGAAAAGCTAGGGCGTGCTGCGGATATTCAGTGTGAAGTTTATTTTTCGGCTAGTGGAGTACAGCTAATGGCGAAAGCGTCGCAGTGGTTGTTCGATTACAAGTGAAGACCGGACGCATCCGGTCGGTAGCTTTAAGCCCGATCTAGACGCGCCGTCTTATCGTCCGTTTTGCCTGCGCAGTTTTTTGCGTGCAGGTAAGACGTAACGTCTGGACAGGGAACTGTGGTCTTATGAAGACGGAACACGGACCACACAAAAGATGAATCCGGGGAGAGAGCCCAGTCCAGACGCACCGTCTTGTCCACCGTTTTGCCTGCGCAGGCAAGACGGAGCGCTAGACGGAGCGCTAGACGGAGCGTCTGAACAGGAAAACTGTGGCTTTATAAAGACGGGGCACGGAGCAGAAAGACGAAGCCGAAGAGCATCGTTTTCGGATACTTCTACAGATTTGTTGGTACGTGTGAACGGTGGCTATTCCAACGCGGACAGAGTTGTAAATTATTGTTCAGACAAACATGGGCTGTGAATGCGTTCGCAATCGGAAAGACTAATCAGTATAGAGAAGCGGTAGGAAGTTTATTATATCTGGCTGGAACAACCAGACCAGACATCTCTGCTTCTGCAAATGTAGAGGAGGGTAACCAAACCCGACATACTACTTAAGGCCCCCATACACGCTACGGTTTGCCGGAAGGCTTCCGGCAAACCGTAGCATGTATGGGGCCCTTTAGGCCGGGGACACACTATTGTCACGTCACGTGAGCTCACATGAGCATTACTTTAAAAGAGAGATATTGTTAATTGAAAAAATCGCAAATCAAGTCAAAAATAGCTCCTGAGGAAAAAGCTACCTAACCCGACATATATAAGGGGTCTAATTGCAAAACCGGCAATCTCCATTTTGGCAAATTTTATAGGGGAGCTGAATTTTTGATAATTCGGTAACTAAATAACTTAAGTTTGTTATTGTTGAACTGAAACAAGCTCATATGTATGCATATCACTTGATATTAAGCAGAAACCAAAATTTGCAATAAATTTTGAGTAGTATGGAATTGAAAATTGGAGATTGCCAGTTTTGCAAGTAACATTTTGAAAAACTGCCGATTTTGCAACTTAGTTAACTCAGTTAACTAAATTACCGGTTTCGAAACTAATTTTTCTTGGCGTTTTGTAAGAAATAGAGTAAAGATACAGTGCAATCAACTGAAATAAATATTTTTTTTCCTTAGAATACAGATGCTTGGTGCGTGCGACAGATGGCACTCCATATGTTTTGTGCAGTTACCCAATCGCCCTATAGGTCGAAATGGAGATTGCCGTTTTTGCAACTCAACGGCGGTTGGAGATTGCCGGGTTTGAAACTAGGCTAAAATTTTAACCTCATTTTTAAGTATAATTGAGCCGAATTTGCAGCCAAACGACTCTGCAAGTCGATCAGAATTACAATAAGGAACACATTCCCGCCAATAGCTCAATTTCACCAAAAAGTGAAGATTGCCGGTTTTGCAACTAGACCCCTCAATTATCTGGTTTAAGCAAAGTTTAAAACTAAAAATTTCAGTCCTACATTTTTTTTAACTCTATAACGTGTTTCTAATATCAATAACTATTACTTAAATATGTTTTCGAAGTAAAATAAATTAAAAAAGCAAACATTTACACTCCAAAAGTTAAAAAAACGAAATTTATTCCAAAATTATCGAAGCAAAAATTATAACCTTTTCGTAGAAGGGATCTGGAGAAGAAAACGGCCGAATCAGCCTCAAATACTCATAACGCCCATAAAGTTTTCAAAACTACAGCAAAAGAGCTAGGGTATGTCGGGTTAAGGCGCGGATCCACCAAAGCAACATAGAGCAACTTTTCTGTTGCTGTTTCTACATTTTGAAACATACAGCAACATACAGAAACATTTTGTCTCCACCGAGGCAATAGAAGATCTTATTAGGGCGACGCATAGTTCATTTTGTTGCTCGTCTCGTGCCCTCCCGCGAGGCTCTCGCAACCCAAGAAGGGACCCAGGCGCCTTGCACTTAACCCGTCAGCACTTCCGCTCCTGTCCCACCGTTCTTTACTCGCATGATGAGAGATTCTCTCACAGCTGCACGCGCAACGTATTCGTAACGTAACGTAAATCTCTAATTGATCATTTAACATATACGATACACACGAATCTCGAGTTAGTAACGATAAATTATTAGGCTTATCTCTTCTCTCTCAATTCTATAAAATAGTTTTTCGGATCAACGACCGACCGAACTATCCGAAACCCACCCCACCAATCGCCCACTGACGCATCGGTCCACCTATCGCCTACCGCGGCATCCTCCCACCAATCGCGTCCCCCCCACCTTGCGTCGGCCGCCAATGGGATGCAGTATGCTATCGATCGTCGATCGGTGCGGTGCAAGCCAGTCGAGCAGAGGCCCGTCTACCCGTTTGCCCGGAATTTTGTCGAATGCAGAGAGAGTCTTCCTCGCGCGGTTGCCGTCAATGGTAACATTGCTGTGGAGCTTGACCAGGGCGTCCCCCCACCACGTGATGGCCGCCAATGGGATGCAGTATGCTATCGATCGTCGATCGGTGTAGTGCAAGCCAGCTGAGCAGCCGAGCAGAGCCGAGCAGATTATTACCTATCGTCGGCTTCTATTACTATGACGGAAAAAACTCTACGACAACGTATGTCCTCCTCCTTCTCCTCCTCCTCCTCAACCTCCACCTCTTCCTCCTACTCCACCACCCCTCCTCAAGAAGTTTATTTCTTTTGACCGGTTTTTGCCATATATAATAATAATTATAAATTAATACATACGAAAAAATGTTGAGTATTCATTGACGTAGGAAATAGGAGTTTGGAATTACCTAAGTAAAAGCACTCACTACAAAATATAATCTTTATCAGAATGCGCTTGGAAGAAACTCTTTCATACTCTCCAGGGAATTAACTAAAAGGGCATACGGGGATCATGATATGGACCATCGATGACTGGTTTCTTTCTTTCGTCCTCTTAGTGGAGATGCGACACTGCGTCGTCTCATAATATAAACAGTGTCTCGCACGGTCGAGAGTGTTGAGTGAGGCAGGGTGGAGAGTGTAAATCCGAAAAACTATTTTATAGAATAGAGAAAGAAATAGAGAGAAATTCATACTTCTTTTCATCTTATCCTGCATTCCATTACCCTAGGCCCGTCTACCCGTTTGGCCGGCGTTTTGTCGAATTCGAGCGCGACGCGAGATAAGTCCGTTGACCGACCGCCGCACAGTGGGACGAAATCCCAAAAAGCTGGCCAGAAGTCGAAAACGTATATAATCGAGGTAAAATTGAGTACTCGGGGGTTTTTAGGGTCGCTGATTACGAATCCAAAGTCAAAATTTCGAAAAACAATATGGCGGATCCAATATGGCGGATCCAATATGGCGGATCCAATATGGCGGAAAGGTTCCTCAAAAATTGATCGAATCTGGGTGAAATTGAGTATTCGGGAGTTTTTGGTGTTGTTCATTACGAATCCAAAGTCAGAATTTCGAAAAACAATATGGCGGAAAGGTTCCTCAAAAATTGATCGAATCTGGGTGAAATTGAGTACTTGGAGGTTTTTGGGGTCGCTGATTACGAATCCAAAGTCAAAATTTCGAGAAACAATATGGCGGATCCAACATGGCGGAAAGGTTCCTCAAAAATTGATCGATTCTAGGTGAAATTGAGTACTCGAGGGTTTTTGGGGTCGCTAATTACGAATCCAAAGTCAAAATTTCGAAAAACAATATGGCGGATCCAAAAAGTCTGCAACACATGGGTAACTTTTGGTTTTCCATTTCGCAAAAAAAATTATTTTAGATGAAGGTTTGTGCTTAAAAGCTAACTAATTTTATACATGTTAAATTTGAAGTATAATGTACAGGGTGGACAGAAAGTTCAAAATGGTACCTAGTATTATTCTAAAACTACAAATTTTTGAAATTGGCTTTTTCTGTATAGGTTGAATGAAAGAGCAGAAAAATGGAGGCAAAAAAGGCTAATAGCATTGTGTTGCACAAAGTACTGGTGTATTGTACATTGAGTTTAATATTTAAATTTTTTTTCGATTTTTAACAATTAATTAAGTAGGTACATGTTTAGTACTCTTCATCAGAGGAAGAATAATCAGCTGCGCCATGACTTGATTCGGCCGTATCGTCACTACAGGTTTTCTCACTTATTGTTATTCCAACACTTGGTGCCTTTAATATTCGGACTGCTTCTGGTAGCAACGATGTTAATGGTTTGCAAGGTAATTTGCGCAAACTAGAAATATATGGGTCGGACGTTAACAGCAATCGTAAAAAAATGTCTTCCATAGTTTTTTGTCGAGAAGATTTTCTTGCAAAATCTTCTCTATACTTTTTAATATACTTATTACTAGATTCTTGCGCGTCTTCGGACATTTGTCCTATAGGTAAGGTGGCAGACTGTATTATTTGTGCACCATGAATTAAAATTGTATGCACGGAAGTTGGCATGTAGAACCACGGATATAGCTCTACGAAGTTGCGAGCAGTTTATAAGACATAATCTTGAAATTTAACTATATCAATTTCATAACCACTTGAAAGTACATGCAGTATAACATGAAAATGTTTGATCACAAATCTACATTTACCCCCGTTATAGAAGCAGAAGTGGTTGCGTTTTCGAAAAATCGTCCAGCGGTGTTCCCGTCATTAGAACTACCAAATCCAGGCTTAGCTTGATCGACTATCAAACCCAATTGTATCCGCAAAAGTTTTTGTATAGTTGCTTCTCGGATTTGTACGTTTTCTTTATCTGTTGTATCACGTGCTTGCCACTTCTTAATTTCAAGTTTGTGCCCTACATGCAAACAACATTCAAAGAATCGGATCCATGCATGTAAAATTGATAATCCAAACTGTAAATGATCTTTAGTAACTTTCTTTCCCAGCATCGCATCGATTTTGTTAAAATCTGTTGAAGTTGCTTTACATAAATAGCAACGTTTTGAGTAGATGGATTATTTGTGATTGCGTTACATCGATTAATCGACTTATAGCAGTATCGGTCGATGTAGCTACTGCGGGAGACGGCTTATTTCGGATCCGTTGGTTAATTAATCTTTCCGGGAAAGGGAATTTTTAATTTTTGCAAATATAACTTCATATTCGTAATCAGCAACCCAAAAAACACCCCTATACCAAATTTGGCATGAATCCGTCGATTTTCTAAAATCTCGCCCGCCATATTAGATCCACCATCTTGAATTTTTGAAATCCGACTTTAGATTCGTAATCAGCAACCCAGAAAATCCCCCTATACCAAATTGGCATGAATCCGTCGATTTTCTAAAATCTCGCCCGCCATATTGGATCCGCCATCTTGAATTTTTGAAATCCGACTTCAGATTTGTGATCAGCGACCCAAAAACCCCCTATACCGAATTTTGTTTAAGTGCATTACGTTTCATATTTTACGTTTTTACTATTCCAAGTGCAGAAACATGCGTTATTTTTACAAAAACTTGCAATAATTGCAAGTGCACAGATATACGCAGAATTTTCTTTTTGTTTCCATTAGATAATAGTTCAATCTACAATCTCCAATAAGTTGATGTGGAATTATGCGGAACTTATAAACTTTTTTCTATGAGAATAAAATTTTCGATCGTAATTTCACCTTACTTTTCGTAAAAATAAGTTGTTCATAGATATTACATTAATTATTCATATGCGTTTAAAAATACGTCATAACAATCTTCAAACTTTCAACTCTCGAATCCATTTTACAGATTTGAAATCGACTGAGTTTTACAAATTTGCGACCACTTGTAAGTAGAACGTGGCTGAATCGACTTCGATCCGGCGCGTCTTTCAACGACGAAGGTCACTTTTGAACTGATATACACTATCAGGTAGAAAGGATTGTGTGCTCTCTCTCTCTCGGAATTAGATCCTCTGACTTATTGTGTCACTAACCAACCAATCGAAAACCCCAAATTAAAATCTTCATTTTTCGACTTTTGGCCAGCTTTTCGGGATTTCGTCCCACTGTGCGCCATCCCCAACGAACTTGGGGGAGCGCCGCGATAGCAGCGCGGGGGCAATAGCCCCCCGGGGGTTAGCGAGAGAAGCGAGCAGGGGGCGGATGCCCCCTAGTTTCATACCGCATGTCCTATGGCCAACCGCGCAGGTGAGCTGCGACCTGAATTCTTGACTTCGGCAGTATTTATGGTACAGTTAGAGTGGGCTTCAGACGAGTGCGCTGCATAAGAACGAAAAGTGTCGACTGCTCTTCTAATAGCTGTCAATTCGGGAGATCGAAGCGTTTCGTGTAACCTGAAAATCGTAAAGTTTTGAATTAGTAGTGAATAATTTGTAGAAGTGATGAGAAATAATCATAAATAATCTTCCGAATTGACACCTTAGGTATCGTTCACGCCACTTCGTAAAACTACTTCCTAGACACGCGCGGTGCTAGCGCGGAAATAATTTCTGAAACAAATAGGCATGAGGCGTGTAATTCGGTTGGACATCGAAAAAACCCGAATGATTGTTAACTCTCACTTCTGAACATTACTTACCATTTAGGTATTCAAAGATTCACGATTTCGAGCTTAGACCTCGATCTCCCGAATTGATAGCCATCGGGAGATCAGACGTTTCACACTTTTCGTAAGAACGCAGCGTAAGAGCGAAAAGCGTCGTCTGATTTCCCGATGGCTGTCAATTCGGAAGATTATTTATGATTATTTCTCATCACTTCTACAAATTATTCACTACTAATTCAAAACTTTACGATTTTGAGGTTACACGAAACGCTTCGATCTCCCGAATTGACAGCTATTAGAAGAGCAGTCGACATTATTCGTTCTTATGCAGCGCACTCGTCTGAAGCCCACTCTAACTGTACCATAAATACTGCCGAAGTCAAGAATTCAGGTCGCAGCTCACCTGCGCGGTTGGCCATAGGACATGCGGTATATCGCCCGAGAAATCGGATTCTCGACTTTTAGGCGCAAGGGGCGTGGCTTCGCGTTGCTAGGGAAAAATCTCTGTTAATATGTAACTTACAACATTTACTCTGGTCTCTATCGATAGAGAATAGTCAATTTATATGGCGTAACTAAGCATAGTTTTGGTTATAACCGTATATTTATTGAGAAAATTCGATGTAAAAATTAAGGGGTGCAGGGGGCAGACATTTGTGGTGTAAAGAGACACGGGTGCTCGCGACATCAGCGCTGTCATGTCTGAGCGCGGAACTACTTGAACGAACATGCCGCGAGACACTGCCGTGTCTCTTGATACCTGGCTTGTCAGGTAGAGAGGGTCGATTCACCATTTCGCGTAGTCTGACCCAGCCCCCTGACACTGCCTCAAACTCTTGTCCGCACTATTGAAGCCGCCGTGCGCGGCGCTGCGTATAACGGGCTCTCCGCGCTAAAAATTTGAACGATAGATCGTCGTGGTTTTCGCCCATTTTTTCCGTTGCGTGGGCTGCGTCGTCTGCTTAAATATCCACCGATGGTACATGGAGGGGGGAAAAAATGCAAATGGCGCGAGAGCCTGTGACTATCAGCGCCGCGTAGTGACGGCTCCAATAACGCGGACAGTATTATCCATAGAGAGAATGGGTATAGTGTCAGGGGGCTGGTCTGACCCCTCTTTATGGCCAATCTAAATGTAGTCGTTCATGAGGGGTCTCGACCGACGTCGCAACTGCAACATGTTGCCACAAGTTTCGATTCCAATGGAAACACGCAACATAGAGCAACTTTTTCATTTTGTTGCGGCAATAGTGCGCGACACAGTGAAACCTACTGCAACAGTTTCGAAAACACACGACAGAAACACAAATGTTACTCTATGTTGCTTTGGTGGATACGCTGTTGCTGCTACATTTTTTGGAAACACGCAACAGAAACACAAAAGTTGCTCTATGTTACTTTGATGGATACGCATGTTTAATGCAACATTTTTGGAAACACGCAACAGAAACACAAAAGTTGCACTATGTTGCTTTGGTGGATCCGCGCCTTTAGGCAACTTCGATACTTGAGGCGTATAGATTCGAAAGCGGATAAATCCACAATTTGAATTTTCGTGGTTTTTGATGGTGCTGAAATCACAATCGACTATCTACATTGTGGTATAGAAATTAAAATCAAAAGTAAACAGATTCTCATAAAATTCTACAATGAAATTTGAAGTGAGTTTCAAAATCGGTCAAATCCATCGTCCAATTAATAACAAATCCGGATAAATCCCGATGTAGTCAAAATCGGACAGATCTCTGGGTGATGTCGCTAAATAAAATTCATAGCCGGATATATCCAGTAGGACGTGAAAAAGCTTATGAATAGTTTTCCTGCGTGTTCTATAATTCAGTATGGCTTGTATTCTTGTAAAGTGAAGAAGTAGCATTAGTTCGTTTACTTCTTAACGATGAATATACCCGTTGAAACTCCTTCAAATGCCAGTAGAAAGCATATTGTACAATTTTATAAACTAGGAAGGCAGTGGTGGCAAAGCGTTTACGGCATCAAGCTGGATGAAAAGAAATGCACCAAGAGAACTGAAAATGTTAGAATTATTCTTTCCAGTAACGGGACATTCGTATATTCCTCTCGATAGGGTTTTTGCCAACATCGAAAAAAAAGAGAGTTAGGAAGAAAGATACAATAATCCGCCCCGAAGAATATTTAGAAATATTTTCTGAATCCGGTAGTGTTCTTAAACTTGGAGAAGACTGGAATGTGTACGATCGGAGAACCGCTTATTCTGAGAATGTAAAGTCAAGTTCATATGTGCATTTTAAAATAAATTCTTGTAAGAGAATAATAATTACCAAAACATCAGGTGATGAATTCTTGGTACAAGGGGAACCCCATTACAAGCATTTCCTAGGTGTTCCTAAAGGAATACGTAAGAAAGGAAAATCCTACATTTTGGCATAAATCCAGATAAACTAGATCTTTGTAGAAATCTGATCAAGCCAGAACAATTGTCTAATGTTTATGACTTGCTGAAGGGGCATTTTAAATCAGACTGGCAAAATATATCTACCGAACTGGGCTTAGATTATTACAAAACTGTATTGATTAGGTTGCAACCGCAACAAGAAGCTGAAGTACAGGGTCTCCACGTATGTTGTTGACATAGGACGATATGGCACGTAGCGTTTTGTAGACTGTAGGCTGTACGCTATTGGTCAGAGATGCAAGGACGGCGAACGATTGGCTCTGTCTATCGCCGGCAGACGTCAATAGTCACGAGAGAAGTTCCCTAGGGCGTAAAAACCTAGCAGAGAGACGAGAAAGTATGGCGGGTGACGGGTACGCTTAAAGACGCGTTATTACCCTTTTCTCTCCTTCATTACTTCGATTTAACTGAATTTTTACTCTTTATTAATAAGCGCGTCCGAGGATCGAAATAAACATGAGGGAAATCGTTTTGCGAATGGAAATATTTTATGAACTTTGAAAATCACGTTTTATTTTCAAAAAAATACAATTACTCCGACAAATTCCACTTTGTAAAGACACATACCCGTCACCCGCCATACTTTCTCGTCTTCTAGGTTTTTACGCCCTAGGGAACTTCTCTCGCGATATTGACGTCTGCCGGCGATAGACAGAGCCAATCGTTCGTCATCCTTGCTTCTCCGACCAATAGCGTACAGCCTGCAGTCTACAAAACGCTACGTGCCATATCGTCCTATGTCAACAACATACGTGGAGACCCTGTAGAGTCTGAAGCTATTTGTGAGCAGCAGGAAGATGACAACAGATTTGTGTAACTTCAATATTATTATAATAACCTATACTTCATAAAACTTAATCAAAATATGTTACTTTTTAAAAATATAAGTAACTTTTCATTCGTACCTTTTTATGAATACTTCTAAGTGAAAGATATCTACACAATAAAAATAATTGTTTCCATTATAAAAAATTGATAAATATCAAACCCGAACAAATCCATTCATTTATTTTTAAAAACTCAGTTAATTTTGCAGTTTAAAGAACCAAAATTTAAAGAATAAAAAAGCGATACCTTAGAAAACTATTTAAAAAATAATCTACTTGATATATAACTTTGTCTTCAAATGACAGTCTTTTGCGTTTTTCTCATTTTCACAAAAAATGGATCTATCCGGATGTGAATTTAGACGCCTCACTTGAACTTTGTTTCCTTATAATAAACGAAAGAATGATGTTAGAAATAAAACTGAACCAATTTTGTCTACCTTATGTATTTCTGAATAACATCAAAATACAAAAAAAAATACTCACCACTAGTTATTCGTGTCTACAACCGCTCGTTTTCACACAATCAAAACTTTTGACGATTATAAATCTGTAACTTTTGAGATTATCGGCGCACAACACCGAAAACAAACGCCAGAGGCAATGCTACTGTACAGGCAAGCTATCTATGCATCGAAACGACTAAGTTTACGTAGTGGGTGGCAAAGTGCAGCACCACGTGGTCGAAATAATACTGCCGTCCTAAAAACAGATGCCGTATCTACATTTTCAGATTTTTGCATCAATGGGCTCGTGGTAAGCTAAATTATCTTTTTACAAAGCAGAAATTCCTTTAATGTTTCCGAAATATTAAACATTTATTCTCTTTAAAAATATCTAAACAATTAAAGAGGCTATTGAAATAACTTTAAACCCAATTTTCTCCGCTTGGGGATTTTAGTAGATAAGGCATCTGTTTTTAGGACGGCAGAATAATGGTGTGTCGGGTTTGGGAGATTATGTCAGATTTGGTTACCCTCCTCTACTAACAAGGAAACGTTTCGAGGCCGCCGCTTCCGATCTTGATGAAACTTCGTAAATTTAAAGTTTATCGAAAAATAAGAGACCCCTATTTTTTTATAGCGGCCCAATTTTGGTTTAAGGGGGTGAAATGGACCCCTGAATTTTCACCCCCTTCGAGCTATTTCCGAAACGAAGCGAGATAGATGAAAACTTTCAATGTACGTTTTGTTTGGTTTTTTTAGTATAATAAAATCCCCTAAACAGATTTTGAAAAAAAGCATTATTTTTCAAAAAAAAAAATTTTTTTATCTAATTTTTCGAAATTTCGGTTTAGTCATGTGGACAAAAATTTAGGAAATTTTATTACAAATTCAACCATGTATGACATGATATATTTCCCTCCTACAGTTTTGCAAATTTCTAACTTTTATGTCTGATAATGAGCGGGCTACCAATGGCAGTGACGGGATAGGTCGGGGGTTATTACTTCTATGTATTTTAATGCCACTTTTCTTTTATTTAATAAAGTTCAACTTCTATGGCTCATAATTATGACAATAATGGTATTCCGTGAAAAAATGTTTCATACAAAGTTGTTTCTTACACCAAGCACACGTAATAACGGCAATATCGCCACATATGTGGCATCGTGGTTCCGAGTCCTGTGCAAAACAAAATTCTACAGGATGTTCAAATTCAGGAGGTCTCCTGAATATATATCCACTCTTGAACCACGAATATTTAATAAAGTTAGTAAACCGTGGTGAAGAAAACTGATTATGAGTAAGAGATTGAAGTTTTAAAATATTATCTCTCGAATGAAGGTTAATATCGTAATTGAAAAGAGTTACAATATCTGAAAACCTCCTTACAAAATTCTTCCACATTCGAAATCCGTATACGTCTAGCGGTTGAATCAGTCCGGTGGTGCCTTGTGGAATCGTCATTAATATTATTGTCTTGTCTTCTGGTGTAGCATCTCGAACACTTCGCTCACATTGTCCACTCCAAGAGTCCAGCAGTAAGACGTTTGTAGATCCAGTGTTAGGGAAGTAAACTTCTTGCAGCCATGTTTTCATGAGATCGGTTGTAAGTTTCCCAGATTTGGAAGCCATGAAGTATACATTTGGCGGCCTAAACACGGTTTGTTACACTCGTTCTCCCAATTGCCCACTAGCCTCTTTTAATACCACATAAAGAGGCGACAGTAGTTTTCCATCAGCAGATATGGTGGGTTGTATAGTATAGCTGTGGGTTGTAGAAGATATTGATTGTACCACAGCTTCAATTTTTTTTTGCCCCGATGTAGCTAAAGTTCGGCCAGAATGTATTTCTAAATTAAATCCATTCTGATCAGAGTTAAATACATTTTGTGGTCCATATTGTGTAATGAGTGGCTTCACTTGTTCTCCGAAGGCATGGCTTCGTACTTTCAAACTTTCCTCACCCTCAACGTTTTTTCTCGTTACAAACTTTGTGATCTTTCGAGAGACAATTCTATATGCTTTCTTGAATGACCTCAACCATGTTTGACTTGCTTTGAAGGTTGGAAGATTCTCTACTTCTTTTGCTTGTAAAACCCATCGTTTAAGGTCTACATCATGTACTATTATTTTCGATCTACTAGCTTCTACAAATTTATCAAAAGTATATTTTGCTATGCGTATTAATTTATCATTTTGAGTACCCCCCTGTCCTACTTGCGCAGCCCATCTTCGTAATTGTCTATCAGATTTCACTTTTTTAAACTGATGTTGAACTGCTGCTACGGTTCGACGTCTTTTCTTCCCACTGTTCCAGTAATCTATGGCACTTTGTTTATATTCAAAGCTAACCGCTTCTTCATTGGGTGTACAGGGATATGGTTCTGGAGGTATAGAGGTTTCTACGTGAGGAACATCCTCGACATCCGATTCCAGCCAGTCAGTATTAACAGCGTGCATTTCACTATCCTCGATTGAATCTTCCAATTCCAATTTATTTTCATGTTCGACTCGAAATGATGAATCCTCCATGCTACGTATAATAATATTTTGTAATAAATCTTTCAATTGCACTTCTGCACTATTCATTGGAGTTTCTCTTCCATTTGGTACACTGAAAACGGCCACCAATAAAGTTAACACATTGATCGGATTTATAATTGCCATAATAATAATATGAACTGCTGTGCACCATAGAAACTGAATATTCAGACTAAAAAGCTTTCTCTTTCGCTTCCTTATATATAATGAAGTCGCCTCACAAGAACGAAACAGACTGGAGAGGGTGGGAGGTCCGACTTCCCAAAAAGGGGCCATCATCCTCGGAGTCCGCGTACGAAACTCGAGAGAGCGTACGAAAATATTTTTACATGGGCACAGAGCCAACTAATAATAAAGCTTGTTCAAAGAACTAAACTCCCTCTTTCGCATCACCGGGGCCATATAAGGCAACCCTACAAATAACAGGAATGTTGTTTACGGCATTTTCGAGGAGTATATATACAGGGCCGAGAAGCAAAGAGCTTCAGTTTCATTGGCTGCGTCTATCATTCAAGTGATGGGTTCAAACGAGTTACCGACTTTTGAGAAGATCGTGGAGGATCTTAAAAATGGGCACATACCATTGCCGTCTCCCGGGAAATCGCTGGATCTGACACTCCGCACAACAGGACCATCCATGGCCGAAGTAGAACGAGAGCTGCAAGAATGTGAGGAGTACTGGAGGAAACAGTACGCGAAGAAGAAAAGTAAAGAAAAAAATGATTCCAACAAAAAACTATAAAAATTCAGACAATTTTATCTAACCTGTGAGTGAATTATTAGTTACTTACACACAAACAGAAAATAATATAAATAAATTAACGGTCGGATTTATTAATAAGATTTCTGAACAATTTTTGTCCATTTTATTTTGATAATATTCCGCTAGACGTATACGGATTTCGAATGTGGAAGAATTTTGTAAGGAGGTTTTCAGATATTGTAACTCTTTTCAATTACGATATTAACCTTCATTCGAGAGATAATATTTTAAAACTTCAATCTCTTACTCATAATCAGTTTTCTTCACCACGGTTTACTAACTTTATTAAATATTCGTGGTTCAAGAGTGGATATATATTCAGGAGACCTCCTGAATTTGAACATCCTGTAGAATTTTGTTCTGCACAGGACTCGGAACCACGATGCCACATATGTGGCGATATTGCCGTTATTACGTGTGCTTGGTGTAAGAAACAACTTTGTATGAAACATTTTTTCACGGAATACCATTATTGTCATAATTATGAGCCATAGAAGTTGAACTTTATTAAATAAAAGAAAAGTGGCATTAAAATACATAGAAGTAATAACCCCCGACCTATCCCGTCACTGCCATTGGTAGCCCGCTCATTATCAGACATAAAAGTTAGAAATTTGCAAAACTGTAGGAGGGAAATATATCATGTCATACATGGTTGAATTTGTAATAAAATTTCCTAAATTTTTGTCCACATGACTAAACCGAAATTTCGAAAAATTAGATAAAAAAATTTTTTTTTTTTGAAAAATAATGCTTTTTTTCAAAATCTGTTTAGGGGATTTTATTATACTAAAAAAACCAAACAAAACGTACATTGAAAGTTTTCATCTATCTCGCTTCGTTTCGGAGATAGCTCGAAGGGGGTGAAAATTCAGGGGTCCATTTCACCCCCTTAAACCAAAATTGGGCCGCTATAAAAAAATAGGGGTCTCTTATTTTTCGATAAACTTTAAATTTACGAAGTTTCATCAAGATCGGAAGCGGCGGCCTCGAAACGTTTCCTTGTTAGTTACGCCATATAAATCGACTCTTCTCTATCGATAGAGACCAGAGTAAATGTTGTAAGTTACATATTAACAGAGATTTTTCCTTAGCAACGCGAAGCCACGCCCCTTGCGCCTAAAAGTCGAGAATCCGATTTCTCGGGCGATATATATATGTCAAAATCTCACAAAAATTACGCCTGTCTTCGGCGATATTCGGCCATGGTCGGAAATGTGTACACAGATGCGGCCACACGCATACTCCATCAAATGTATGTGAGAGTGTGTGAGAGAATATATTCCTTGAATGTTTAGTTGTTTTTCAAAATTAATAAAATATTTCCATTCGCGAAACGATTAACCTCGCGTTTATTTCGATCCTCGGACGCGCTTGTTAATAAAATGTAAAAATTCAGTGTAATCGGAGTTATGAATCTCAATAGTGGTGAATGTGACAGACGCTCCGTATAGTTTAATAATCGTTTGTTTTTTTTCGATAATCGAGATAGTGAACGGATGCAGTGCTGTGTTTCTCTAGTTGCCTGTGCATAAAGAGCAGGAAAGGAGACGGCAGTATCTCAGAAGAATTACCATCAGATAAGTTTAATTGCCATCTGACAGCTTTAACCTCACTTTCGATGGAAGGACAATTATCTTTGTGATAATTCTATTTTTTGTTTCAGCGTCATGCGAGCACGAGACGAATCGATGGCTTTTTTTTTCTGTCACAATCAAAGCCGTGGGAGGAAAATAGGAGATGCAATGGAATTGGATCACAACACACAATCAAGTAATTACTTTATCATTATTTTTTCTCTATCGATATATTTCCTCTTTCGTAATATTACAAGTTCCAATTTACACACCGACCTGTCAAACAACCTGAAGTGTACATGTACCTCACTTCTATTTCATCTGTTCTTCGTCTCCGTTGTAACGACAGTCAATGAGGAATCACTGATACCGATTAGGGTTCGAGGGTTATTCCTTATTCTTTCTAGCACAGCATCGATATTTTACTGCACCTGTTTTCTTCTGGGACTTCCTAAAATAATTATAAAAACCCCATATGATTGTTATTTACAATTTGTTACAGATCGTATGCGAACCCGAGGGGGTTTCTTTCGAACGAAGGATCATCCACTTGTTGTTCCAAGAACCAGTTGCATTAGTTCATTTGGCGAGCTGGATCTGCTGTCTCGAGTGCATGGACGTGTGCCACTTTAAATGAATATTTTGTAATTTCCATGGTTACATCAGATGCGAAGAAGAGATGAAATAGAAGTGAGGTACATGTACATTTCACGTTTGATAAGTTGGTATATAAATTGGAACTTCTGATAGTATAATACGAAAGAGGAAATATATTGATAAAGAAAAAATAATAATAAAGTAGTTACTACATTATTGTAATCCAATTCTATTGTGTATCCTTTATTTTTCTGCCACAACTTTGATTGTTGATAGTAGATGGATCAACCAATAAATTTGATTTTTCTTCACTATCAACGATCAAAGTCGTGGCAGAAAAGTAAGGGATACAATGGAATTAGATTACAATAATGTAGTAACTACTTTATTATTATTTTTCCTTTATCGATATATTTCCTCTTTCGTATTATACTATCAGAAGTTCCAATTTATATACCAACCTATCAAACGTGAAGTGTACATGCACCTCACTTCTATTTCATCTCTTCTTCGCCTCTGATGTAACAATGGAAATTACAAAATATCCATTTAAAGTGGCACACGTCCATGCACTCGAGATAGCAGATCCAGCGCGCCGAATGAACTAATGCAACTGGTTCTTGAAACAACAAGTGGATGATCCCTTGTTCGAAAGAAATCCCCTCGGGTTCGCATAAGATCTGTAACAAATTGTAAATAACATAATCATTTGCAGTTTCACTATTTAAAATATACCGAACTTACTCAACGTAGAAATTAAGAAACTATATTAATCTGAGTTAACCAATTCTAATGACAGAATTATTAAAAATGATATATTTCATCTTTCGTATTATACTATCACAAGTTCCAATTTATATACCGACCTGTCAAACGTGAAGTGTACATGTACCTCACTTCTATTTCATCTCTTCTTCGCCTCTAGTGTAACGAGAGAAATTACAAAATATCATAACTTTTTTGTAACATTTCTGCAATATTTTACAATAATCGTGAACACTACCGTATGTTAGAAATATATATTTCTCGATAAATTCGAGAATGTTGCGAAACATCATAGAAACGTTTCAGTCTCATTACGTCGAAAGATCTCGATAAAGTACAGCTCGATAAGATTGTACTTGTCAGGGCTGAATTATGTAGAGTTTTTATAATTATTTTAGGAAGTCCCAGAGGAATACAGGCGCAGAAAAATATCGATGCTCTGTCCTAGAAAGAATGAGGAATAACCCTCGAACCCTAATCGATATCAGTGATTTCTCATTGACGTTCGTCACACCAGAGTTGAAGAAAAGATGAAATAGAAGTGAGGTACATGTACACTTCACTTTTAACAGGTCGGTATATAAATTTGAACTTGTGATAGTATAATACGAAAGATGAAATATATCACATTTAATAATTCTGTCATTATTATCTATAGAATTAGTTAACTCAGATTAATATAGTTTCTTAACTTCTACTAGACCATTTGCACGAGCAAGCGCGCGCCTAAAACGTATTTCATAACGACATTTACATTTACTTCAACACTAATTTAATCAAATTGAATTTCCCCGCTTTAACTCTCGAATACTATATCGATATCGATTATCAACCAACCAATGGCGGTAGGTGACCACGACTTTCGATTATCGATATCGATTATCAACCAACCAATGGGGATAGGTGACCACGACTTTCGATTATATCGCGTTGGATTTTATTAGATAGGATGTAGAGTAAGTTGGGTATATTTTAAATAGTTAAATACTGAATATAATTGTGTTATTTATAATTTGTTACAGAAATAAACGTACTGCTATTGAATTCCATCCAGAAGGACACCAAATCATGTGCGAACCCGAGGGGGCTTCTTTTGAACGAGGGATCGTCCACTTGTTGTTCCAAGAACCAGCTGCATTAGTTTATTCGGTGGGTTAGATCTGCTGCCTCGAGTGCATGGACGTGCATTCGTCCTTCAATATCCTCCCTACCATGATCTGCTGATTCTAACCTCTGTTGCCACAGCCCGAATGCTCGTCGAAGGTTATTCCTTATTCTTTCTAGCACAGATCTATATTATGCTGCATCTGTATTCTTCTGGGACTTCCTAAAATAATTATAAAAACCCCATATAATTCAGCTCTGACAAGTACAATCTTATCGAGGAAATCTTTCGATGCAATGATTCCGAAATGTTTCTATGATATTTTGCAACATTCGCGAATTTATCAAGAAATATATATTTCTAACATACGGTAGTATTCACAAATATTGCAAAATATCGCAGGAATGTTACAGAAAAGTTACTTGCAAAAACGTGCTTTCTGGGATGTAAATGATTATACCAGAGGCGAAGAAGAGATGAAATAAAAGTGAGGTACATGTACATTTCACGCTTGACAGGTCGGTATATAAATTTTAACTTGGGATAGTATAATACGAAAGAGGAAATATATAAATAAAGAAAAAATAATAATAAAGTAGTTACTCCATTATTGTAATCCAATTCCATTGTATCCCTTATTTTTTCTGCCACGACTTTAATTGTTGATAGTGGATGGATCAGCCAATAAATTTAATTTTTATTCACTATCAACAATCAGTCGCGGCAGAAAAATAAGGGATAGAATGGAATTGGATTACAGTAATGTAGTAACTACTTTATTATTATTTTTTCTTCACCGATATATATTTCCTCTTTCGTATTATATTATCCCACAAGTTCGAATTTATATACTGACCTGCCAAACGTGAAGTGTACATGTACCTCACTTTTATTTCATTAAGTATTACTGCAGAACGAGTAGGTAAGAAGATTTTCATGAAGACTCGTGATTTTTTGACTTGTCATCTCGTACAGGTGCAACCGAAGAGGATCTAGCTCCTGTCCTGTCCACAAAAAGATGACTCGATGGGCATTGGAGAATGTCAGACTTGTCACCGAGGGCCTATATCCCACGGTACATTAATTGCAATACGCGTTTCTCCTTTCAACTATTCCAGCGTTAAATAACTTTTACTTCTTTCAAGCTAATAACCTTTTTTGAACTGTTTGTGGTAGGTGGCAGCGATTGATAATAGCGACTCGTCGTAGACAAGTTCGTCTATTAAAACTAAAAAGCAATTCGGTGTACCGAACTACTACTGCGATAATGTGCCCGAGCTCACGGTCTATTCTGCGATTAACATTAACGTAATCGTGATTATGCTCAGGTGATGGGTGTTCCAAAAGAGGTGAAGTTGATACTAAACATCGGATGCTCTGTAAGCTGACTTGCTAGTGTATGCTTTGCAACTGGAATATCATCGCAGGAATAATTTGTCTACGATTAGTCACAATCATTGATCGCTGCCCCCTACGATGAACAGTTTGTACAAGGTAAATACTTTGAAAGAAGTGAAAGTTATTTAAAGCAGGAATAATTGAAACGAAAAGCGCATATTGCAATAAATGTACCGTGGGTAATAGGCGCTCGGTGACAAGTCTGATATTCTCCGATGTCCATCGAGTCATCTTTTTACGGACAGGACACGAGCTAGGTCCTCTTCGGTTGCACCTGTACGAGATGACATGTCAGAGTCTGCAGTAATACTTAATGAGATAAAAGTGAGGTACATGTACACTTCACGTTTGACAGGTCGGTATATAAATTCGAACTTGGAATAGTATAATACGAAAGAGGGACTATATCGATAAAGAAAAAATAAGGGATACAATAAAATTGGATTACAATAATGGAGTAACTACTTTAAACACTTGGGGAAACTCACCGAAGAAACCCGAATAATTACCTTATCACTTGTACACTAGATTTCGAGGTTACATGCATGATTTGACAGCTACCGGGAGATCAGGGGGGCCTTTCTCGAGTCACTCGTATCTTTGCGTGCACGCAACTCAGCGAAGAGACCAATCAGGTTCAAGTATTCCGTTGCGGCGGGGGTCCTGATTGGTCTACTCGCTAAGAAACGTTTATGCATCTTTGCGAGTAGACCAATCAGGACCCCCACCACAACGGAATAATTGATCTGCAACAGTTAATAGATGATTTTTATTCGCATTGGCATGTTTATGATGATATTTGCAATGAATGTTCTACTCGGATTGAAATGAGTCGTAAGGTCAGCATCGAAGCTGTAAATGATGTAGTAATAATTACATTAAATTTATTTATGACTAAGGGCGAAATTTCAGCGGTGCATGCAAAAGGATTTCTTAAAACTATTCCAACGTCTCGAGTTAATATATGTAACAACATATATACTGTCATAAGTGGTATCTTTACATGTGATGAAACAATTCGTCATGGTCATTGGAAGAGTATATTTAGAGAGAGTTGAAGGTAAAACGTCTTCATGGATTTCTGTAGACGACCAAAATATAAGAAAAATCCGATGGCCTGTAAATTCGAAAGCAGTATATGTTTTATTTCTCCAAAATACTAAGGCAAAGTGAAAAATATAAGGGCTCTCTAGTCTATAAATCCCTTTCAAAATATCACGAGAATAAATCAAAAGTAAGTAAGTGGTTATAATTAATTGGCTCGTATCGGTATAAAATGTGAGACTTTAATTTTGTGGTAATAGAAAGCTATTCTTCTACATGTACGTATTCTCCTCATGAATAAATTCCAAAAAGTAATTAAATCCCCCCACAAAAACAGATTCTCTGTAAAAAAAAAGGCGGCATGTTCATTCAGTGCTATCAAAAATTGATACCTACGTAAAATACTCTCCAAAAAAGATTTGAAATCAATTAAGATCGCCATGTTCCAGATTTATATATAAAAAGTGAAAGGCATCATTTAAAAGGAAAATTATTGTAAATCAAGTTACTAAAAAATTCGACTAAAAAATTTATAAAAAAAATTAATAAAAAAGAACGCCGCGTTTTTTCCTTCAAAATAAAAAATTCAGACAGAATTATACTCGATGTTTATGCACTTATGATTTTAAATAAATTCATACACTCTTATATGATACCACCAGTATACCGAATGTCGCACGGGAAACCAATCAGGCGGGGGCCTTTTGAATTTCTCTGAATTTAACTTCGGCAGTGCAATTTATGAATTACTCTAGCACCGTCCAAGCACTACCAATTATTCGGTATAGTGGACAAAAGATGAAAACTTAAACGCGGCAAGTTCTTTTTTATTAAAATTTTTTTTATAAATTCTTTAGTCGAATTTTTTAGTAACTTGATTTACAATAATTTTCCTTTCAAATGATGCCTTTTACTTTTTATATATAAATCTTGAACATGGCGATCTTAATTGATTTCAAATCTTTTTTGGAGAGTATTTTACGTAGGTATCAATTTTTGTTGGCACTGAATGAACGTGCCGCCTTTTTTTTTACAGAGAATCTGTTTTTGTGGGGGGTATGCTATACGACCAACATTGTGAGACTTCTCATGGTTATATCTTGGAAACTAGATGGTGAATCATTCTCATTTTTTTCACATTATTCGTGATATCCTACTCTACCTTATCCTCGTTGTTTATCAACTTCTTAATTTTAGTTTTGACGGTAGAATTAATGACGTACTGTTTTGCCCATCATAACGAATTTGTTACGTGTAAATCAAGCCAACTTCAAGTGTAAATATCTCCGGTTTGGGGTGGTCAAACTTATTTAAATTACACAGACGTTTAGATAATGCATTAAATAACATATATGTCAAATTTCAACCATTTCTCAATTCAACAATCTCGTGGAGGTACTACCTTAAGATCTTACGACTAAGATCCCGGAATAACTCACCATTGCGACCGATGGGGGGAGATTAATTCTACATTATCGCTTTACATAGATCGCGGCGATAATGAACAATGAGAACGATATAGACGTCCGCTTAACGCTCGACGAAACACTTGTCTTATCAGGGATAGAAAGTCGCTACCTCCACCATCTTGCAATTACTGTTACATTTGTATCAACTCATATTGTATCGACATATGCGAGTGTGCAAAGGGCAAAAGAATGATCGGTTGTTGTCCCCATATAGCTTCAATTATTTATAATTTTTTTCATTTGCGCGATATCAAACAAAGCTTATTAAACCTGCGGAAACGTTAAGCAAACTATTCCACACAAAGAACATATTCAACCCACAATAAATCATGAAAGCCATGAATATTAAAACGAAGTTTCTATGTCAGTTCATGAAATAATACCTTTAATGTGATTTATTATGTGTAGTAAATTGTATTCTCGTTAGTAATAAGTACTTGTAAATAAATACTATTATTTTAGTAAAGTAAAAATTCGAATTAACCCGTCAGCACTCGCTCTCCCGTCCCACCGTTCCTTACTCGCGTGATGAGAGATTCTCTCACGGCTGTGCGCGCAACGTATTTGTAAATTTTTTTTTAGATAGGTAATATATTTTTATGCAAAAAATGGACTGGGCATTTTTTTTTTAATGTTAAAAATTAATTTCAAGAATTCCAAATAACTGATTTATTATGCTTTTTTTCTCGTAAATCATTTAACGTGTTTAACACATTATAAACATTTTTAGTTAGATAAATTAAAATGCAAATATTTATTTCCCTCGTTTCCCTCCAGCCGCCAGCAGTGACGAGAATTGCCGAATGCGGCCGACTACGCGCGAAGGCAGCACGGCTCCCAGCCTACTTTACTCGCGCCATGAGAGAAACTCTCAGTTTTAGTTTCGCGTCAAGAAAACAATTGTTTCGAATTTGACTGAACCTTTTTGTTTTGAAGTGAAACTTCTTTGCGGAGGGTACTGAATGCGCGCCCGCGGAAACGAAAAACCGTAACGAAACCCACACACTCTACCGCTCTCGATCGTGTCTCACTCATACAGCACTCTCGACTCTGTCCCACCACACCGCTATCGACTCTGCCCCATTTCACCGCCCGCGATCCTGCCCCATTCCACCGCTCCCGAACGTGCGTACTTTAAAGCCATGTGTTGACTTTGCGAGGCTGGCTCGCGAAACCACCGCGCGAAGCGTGCCACATGTTGGATCGCCTTGCCTAGTGAAGCTGCCGCCGTTCGTTTGTCTACATATTCCGAGGCAAAAATGTCTTGAGGCTTCCTTGCGCGGCGTCCTCGCGAGCCAGCCTCGCAATATATGTGTTCCATCGCAAAGGGGACTTCTACGTCATTTCTTTCCGCTCACTATTATCGCAACTCGGTCGCAACAGCGAGGCAGGCGATATGCTTTGGTGAACGGGGGTTGCGAATGCGTTCGCAGTCCTACACCTTTCCCTCAAAACAACCTCGCAGTGTATCTAATTGTAAACCACGGCTACATCACGGAATTACTGTATCTGTTTGAATCCAATATAATCACCAGTAATATTGTGAGTGCAGTGTTAAATCATTTCAAATAACCGCGATACGGTTTAAATCCACCACACCACATTTTCGGTCACAAGTCGTGTCACGCAGTAGTGCCTTCAGGATTTACGACCTCGAGGAGATCTACTCTTGATCGCACATTTTATAGTTATTAATTTGAAACTGAAGAATAAATGAAGCAAAAATCAATCGCTGTTTAGACTGTGCAGAGGAGGTCTGGTTTGTGTTGCTCGAGAGGGTTTCTTCGGGCAATGGAAGCTATTGTTCATATTACGAGGCGACGCAGTGTCGCACCTCCACTAAGAGGACTGTTTAGGCTCACCATAAATCTAGCGTTTAGGACCCTTTTTGGGCGTATCCTTGGGAGAAGCCAGACTAGAGGGCGCACAGTTACTTGTAAGTTGTTTGTATTTCGTTTGTCGCATTTTTAGTTTTCCGTATTTTACCGCGTCGAGTGGCCGACCATACCGAGCTCATGTAGTCTGCGATCGGAGTCGCGGCTTTTCTCGAGTAACCACCGTGCATGTACATCCTTTCGCGCGCGCGCGTGTGTGTTAATTTATAATTATTATTGCAAAAAAGGCCACATAACGGTCGAAATAGTACAGTGACAGGCAACGTGTTAAATAAACTTTCCATTTCGTAAACGTCAATGAACACTGAACATTCTTTCGCGTTTGTGTGTTATATTAAAATTATTATGGCAAAAACAGGAAAACAACAGGCAAAAGAGTTTCGTGAAAGGCAACGTGTAAAGAAAGCGATGACGAAGGTACTAGGTACCGAAAACTAGTACAGAACGAAATCGAGAATGGAGAGAAAGAATTAAATTCACACAATCAAATATTGATGGATCTGAGCACAGTCGAGGGTGAAAAAAAAACAACAAAACGTGTGGCCGCCACACGCGGAAGAAGTGAAACTTCGATACCAGTTTCTCTGAATTTGATTCCGGTGGTATTAGTTTCAATTGGCTCTACGAAGAAGCATAGTATAAAAGACTTGTATAGAGCCAATTGAAACTAATACCACCGGAATCAAATTTAGAGAAACTGGTATCGAAGTTTCACTTCTTCCGCGTGTGGCGGCTACACGTTTTGTTTTTAATTTACACTGAAAGAAAGAGGAATAGTTGTTTAAGGATAAAAAAATTCTCGAAGCATTTGGATGATTTTTGTAAAAGTTTCCTATACCGTGAATATTTTCGTGAGAGAAATGCTTATAGCGCGAGTGCTGACGGGTTAATAGGTGTACAACTTTTCTTCCGCCGTTTTCCGCTATTCTTACGTTAGGTAAACAGCGAAAGCAAAGTTGATTCATTTTCATTGACCCTTAATTTGGCATATGTTAATAAAACATTTTTTAGTGGGATAATTATGTTTTTTTTTATCAATTGGGGCTTACTAAATCCATCTATATATGTATATTTATAGAAAAATCTTTCAGGACCGTCTTGAAAAGCACCAAGTGTCCCGGTAATATACGTTGCGTACCTAAAAAAGACCTGAAAACTGCCATTAGATATATATATATATATATATATATATATATATATATATATATATAAATGAATGTTTGTCTGTCTGTCTGTCTGTCTGTCTGTCTCTTATGCCTTCCTAAACCGTTTATCCGATTGCGATGAAACTTTGGGGAATGGTTGGACGCATGTCCGCGAAGGTTTTTGAGTTAGTAAATCTTATACAGGATGTTCAAAAAGTCCCGGTACGGGTGATTATCTCAGCGGGAAATCATTTTAGAGAAAAATGTTTAATACAAAACTTTTAGGATTTCTGAGTTAATAATCTATATAATTGTGACCTGTGGAATCATGAAGCGACCCTTTTGTGCGAAAATACCGTTTTTCACTTTTTGGGTGATTCTGATAGAAAATTTAATGCTCTTTCTAATGAAACAAACCGCAGTTTTCTATCTTTCTTAGTTTTTTTACAATTCGCGAAGTACAGGTGAAAAGTTTTTAAAAACGCATGTAAAAACAAACGAAAAAAAATGGATGAAAATTATTTTAAAAATATTACAAAACTATTGGTTGTTTTTTTTCTTTTTTTTGGTTTGGAGTACATTTTCGGTCGTATTAGTTCTTTTTTTTGAGGTTTTCGATTGTTTTTCTTCATTTTTTTCTTTTTTTGATTTCGAAGGCGTTGAAGTTTTGATTCGTTTTTCTTCTTTTCTTGATTTCAAAGGCGTTGAAGTTTCGGTTGGTTTTGATATTTCTACTTTTGGTAATGGAGCCACATCATCTGGCTTATTTTTATCTACGACCAAGTCCCGAGAGAATATTGTTGTATAAATACCACTGCCGTACTATATCGAGACCTTGTGGAATAATTATCTCTGGCATATCATCATCGATTGGTTTCAAAAGCAATTTGAACTCTTTGGAGTCTTCATCATTAGCATACATTTTCGTAATTACACCATCCGCAAGTATTTCAAAGTGATGAAAACTAGTAATGCCCACTAATGGTTTGTAGAATTTCTTGAGATAGGTTGACCAATCGTACCACTGTATGTTTTCACCTGAGTACGCTTTGTTATGGCCTGACGGCGACGAATCTATTACACATTTTATTAAATCTTCGTGATAATCAATATTACTAACGGCGTATTTTGATTTGAATAGCCCAAAAAACGGTCCGCAGAGAATTTAGTATGTCCTTTTATAAGAAAGTTGAACGATATAGTTTGCTGATATCCTTTTGCTACTCGCCACATAAGATACTGTAGTACTGCGTTATTTTTATTTTGACCCACACAATTATCACTAAAAAGAGCTATCTGTGGAATATTAGCTTCTGATGAATTTAGGTAGTGATGAAGCAGGCTTATCACGCAATTGGGTCCTTTGCCAATATCGTTCTTTTCGTCGATTAGGTAGTTCATCTATAAGTAAAACAAAAACAAAACTTTTAAATTTCACTTATGATACTTTGGTAGAAATTACGATTTTCTATAACTTGAATACACACCTGCTCTTTTTTATGTTCATTTGTAATCCCAAATACCGCACATTTTCGCAGAGCTTTGAAATAGGCGCTTCCCGGCTGCTGTGGACTAACTGGGTAGTGCACATTTTGTGCAAAGTCAAAAGATACCACTTTCACTCCCTGTGCCTTATCACTGCATAACGTTTGATAGTAAGTTCGTTGGTCTTTTGCTTTTTGAAGATGATCGTTGAATTCATTCAATTTTTGTAGTCGTACTTCGTCGGAACAATTCTTAAGTTGTGAAATAATCAGCGAGTTGCCTGTTACAAAAATTTCATTATTAATAACCACTTGATATAAAATTTACAAACCTTAGAAAAAATAAAATGAAATTACCTCTACATTTATCGCATAGGTCGTCAGCTGGCTTCATCATCGTGATGTACGGAACATATTTTTTTCAATATTTCGAAACGACCGGTTGCTAACTTTTCTCTCCTCTAAAGTAAGAGAAGAAACATATAATCTATAGATTGATGTCATCGTTTCACTGGATGGAAGTTTCATGACACTGCAATCTTTAAATTGTGGAAGTCTTCCAGGCAGTGGGAGTGCTATTCGATCAGATACACCCTTGATAAAAGTCACGATTTTTGATATTTTATCAGGATTGATTGCAGTTTTATTTGTTGATGGTTTGTTACAATTGCCGTGACATCTCACTGTGATACCGTTTTCGTCGTAAAAGCTCAATAATTTCTTGTACCTTGTACTTCCACAGGCATAAATGAATGAAAATAGATTACGACAGATTGGAAATTTGCGATAAGTAAACGTTATAATGCTGTATTTTCTCTCAACATTTCGATTTCCGTATTTTTTTCGTTTTGAAACATTGTCATAAACATGATCCAACCCCTTGAGCATTCTACCTGATTCAATTTGAGTTAAAATAATCAAATCTTGCTGTTCCTTGCTTAAATCAAGAAAATTATTTTGCGATTTCAAAATTTCATCTCGAGGTATATCTAAATTACACTTTCGCTGACAAGCTGTTTCAAAAAACTTGGACACAACTACTTCTTCTTTTTCATCGTAGAGAGATAAGTCCTCAAATTGTGAATGGTCTAAATGGTCTGATGTAGAAATTTCATCTAAATTATCATCTTTTCAGTCTGAAAATTTCCATCTTCCGGTGTATCCGAATCAAAATCAAAATAAATCCTTTCCACTTCGCTGAATTCTTCTTCTACAGACACCGGTTTTTTTTATTTTTTCAACACTTCACAATATTTTCAAGTATAGACAACACTCATCTCGAGATAATTAATTACTTTGCGATTTAAAACAATTAAACTTCAAGATTAAAAGAAATTATTTGATAACTGAACCGAAAATAAACATTAATTTGAAAGTAAAAAATTACCATAAAAGGGAAATTATTGGTCAATTTAACTTTTGTAATATTCTCTAGAAAGGCAACACTGCATATAGAAGTACACCACTACGTCACTACACGGAAAGAAGTAATCACCTCACCTAACCCTGCCAGGCAGCAGACATCTACCATCTGGCCTCGCGTGGTGCTATTTGGAGGGACAAGAACGTCGAAAAATGCTGACGAGCACGCCACCACGCGAGGCCAGTTGGCAGCCTTTGCTTGTCTGCTGCCTGGCAGGGTTAGGTGAGGTGATTACTTCTTTCCGTGTAGGGAAGGGTATTTTTGAAATTTCACGTTCAAATATGTCCTTGACCATTTTTTTCATGTGACCTTTATGGTCAGCAGAGGTCAAATTGAGGTCAAGTACAGTTCGGCTTCGTACCATGAAAGCTATGGGCCCAAAAAAAATTCTATTTGATAGTAGGCTTTAGGATTTTTCCGTGGCTATACAATGGTGATATTGGATTTGACCTTGACCATGACTCATTTGGAATTTCTTACATCTGACATAATATTCCAAATCAGTTACACGAAAAACCCCTTAGTGACAACCAAATTTAATCGAGGCAACAATTATCACTGTGTCACGCGACATCTTAGCAATAATTAGTTCTAGCTCTAGTATGATAACGAGCACGCGGATAGACGGCTGCTTAACGCGCCGGGCTAGCGGACCGGCGCGTACGAGTAGTGGCGCAGCTACCCGAACCGTGCGACCCGCCGCACCAATCGGGGTGCGCCTTGGGCCAGTCCCCGACCCGACCACGGTCCACCAATCGAGGGGAAGCGTAGGGATAGCGTAGTAGGCTAAGGCATAGATATAAGGGGCCCCGATCCCGGGGACAGGCAGTCTTTTTCAAGGCTCCAACTCGCTCGCAATTCGCTCGCAATAAAGGACGAAGGACACCCGGACTAGCTCTTTCGTTGTTCCCCTTCCTGACGCACAGTCTTTCTCAAGACTACGACCGCTCGCCGCGAGGCTCGAGCTCGCCAGTGGAGCCGTTAGGCCAGCCTTTCCTCCATCCGCCTTCCCGACTCAGGCAGTCTTTATCAAGAGTCTGGGCCCTCGCCGTGAGGCCCGAGCGCTCGAATAGAGCCCGCCGGACAGGATCTTCCGCCGTCCGCCCCTCCCGACTCGGGTAGTCTTTTTTAAGACTCCGGACCCTCGCCGTGAGGCCCGAGTTCCCCAGCGGAATTCATCGGACGAGCTTTCACGCCGCGCTCCCTCTGCGGCGCACGATATTTTGGCGCCCAACGTGGGGCAACTCTTCACAAGAACAACGAAGAGTCGAGCAGCAGTAGCTGCTTGCCAACTGCACGACCCGAGATGCCGAATCTCAATCGGACTCCCGACGTTAGGAGAGCACCGGGACGATCCTGTAAAAAGACCACTTCCGGGAGTGGGAATAAACACCCGGTGGCGCCCAGGTCACGCTCAGCACCCAGTTTGAGCGACAACGAGGACATGGAGACCAGGGAACTGACGAGACGCCTGGCGTACCTCCCGGCCCGACCAACGGGGCAGCACGTACCACTGGGAGACATGGCGACATCGGGTAACACTCCGTCTACCGGAGGGCAAGCCCCGGCAGCTCCCCCAAAGGA
The DNA here is from genome assembly GCA_963678675.1 of Xiphydria camelus. NCBI lineage: Eukaryota > Metazoa > Arthropoda > Insecta > Hymenoptera > Xiphydriidae > Xiphydria > Xiphydria camelus. Next base: position 17,018,776 of record OY783201.1, read on the forward strand.
ACCCGACGCCATAGCCCTGGTTGCGGAATGGCGGAAGTTGATGCGCATCATGGCGGCACCTAGTATTCCGATACCCGAGTTCGCGGGAACGGACTACGAGGATCCCGAAGTGTTCCTGCAGGAGTGTGAGGCATATTTTGAACGTTACCACCTAGTGGAGAGCCTGTGGACCCGTAAGGCTGGACAGGCACTGAAGGAAGACGCAGGGAGATGGTGGGCCTGCTACAAGGAAGCAAGCGGAGAAGGAGAGCGTGGGACCAGTTCTCCAACAAAAGTACTCACTATTCCAAAGGGTACAGCCGGAAGCTAGAGATCGGGAGATAGTGGCGACCTTGCTGCAGACCATGAAGGTCTCCATGCGACGAGCTGTCCGGCCTACGCGACCGTGCGACTTCGAGGAACTCCTGCAATGCGCTCTCGAGGCCGAAACCGACGAATTCGAGAAGCCAGCTAAGGCCCCGAAGAAGGAGGAAAGCCCCACGCGCAACTTCTCCGGCACCAGCGGCAACAACACAGGCATCAACACCAAAGGGGAAAAACGAGACGCAACCATACCAAGGTGTTGGTATTGTCCCGAGCGGCACATGCACAAGGACTGCCCAGTCCTCACCGAAAAGAAGCGGACCGATCCAACAACCCACAGTAGGGAACGCGCGTCTGCCATCGCAGGACTTGCCCTACCTCCAGGCACAGGTACTGGGAGTGCCTGCAGCCGCACTGCTGGACTCAGGAGCCAGCTAAAACTCTCTACTTTCGACTGCTGGATGCGAGCCAAAGGGGAGACCTACGACCTTGTCCTCCCACGGCACGCCTGGCGAGTAACTCCGGAAAATTGCCATTACTTGTAAGCATCAACATTCCGGTGGTGATAGAAGGCAACGCATATCCCGGCGAGTTCCTCGTCAGCGACACCCTCAACGAGGATCTCATCTTAGGATACCCTTGGTTACGATATCATGCGGTGGTTCAAGACTACGGCCAGAAATGCATATTCCTGGGACGCACTCAGTACAACCGAGTCTACTTGGAACAACGAGACGAAAACCCCATCAATCAACAAAAAACAGTGGATTGGAAGGAGGTCAACCACGATTTCCCATCCCCATACGACTCAGAGTTCCGAGCTCTCCTGGATGAGCATGCTGCGTGCTTCTTCAGAGGCGGCCGCCTACGGCAAACCCAAACAATCTGCCACGAAATTAGGCTCCGCGACAACCGCCTGATCCGATCAGGTAACTATCGATATTCGGATCAGAAGGAGAAGCTCATTCAGGAGCAGATCGAAGAAATGCTGGCAGATCACGTCATCGAGCGAACCTCATCGCCGTACAATTCTCCAATAGTTCTCGCCCCAAAGAAGGATGACACAGTGCGCTTCTGCATAGACTATCGGAGACTTAACGATGTCACGGAAGGGGCCACATCATAGTCTACTCCAGGGACTGGAAGGAGCACATGGACCATCTTCGCGCAGTCTTCGAACGCCTCACTTTACACGGTCTCACCTGCATCCTAGCGAAGTGTCACTTCGGGGCAGGGGAGTTGAAACACCTCGGGCATATGATTGGACCTAATGGCAATCGAGCCCAAGATAAACACGTGATGGCTATCACGGAGGCCGAGCCCCCCCAGGAACCGCAAAGAGCTGCAACAATTTATCGGGACCTGCAACTGGCTCCGGGAGTACGTCCCCGACTTTGCGGGAACCGCAGCCCCCCTCACCGCCCTTCTAAGCGAGAAGGTCAAGTGGGCTTGGACACGGGAGACAGAGGAGGCCTTTGGAAGAACAAGGAACTGTTTACGGGAGAACTGGCCCTTAGCCGGCCAGACCCTAGCCTCCCGTACGTGCTGCAGACCGACGCCAGTGCGCTTGGAATGGGCGCAGTACTCTACCAGGAGAAACCCGAAGGCGGTAGGCGGGTAATAAGCTACGCCAGCGCAAAGTTCATCTCCGCGGAGAGCCGTTACCACTGCAAGGAGTAACAGTAGGAGTCCAGGCCGCCTCAACGAGCTCCCCGACGCGCTATCTCATAGCCTACGGGTACGGAAGTACTGGACGAGGCGGGCGACACCGAGCGCATGCTGCCGCCGGGATCCCACATCAACAACCTCGGCCTCCCCAACTTGCAAGAGGAAATTGAGGTCGAGCAGCAACTGGACAAAGAAACCAACCAACTCGCCCAGTTATGCCTCAGGGGAGGAAATATGTCGAATGCTGGACTCTTCTTTAACGACCAGGCCTTGCTAGGGGTTACGCCTGGAGGCGTAAACCAGCTCGTAGTCCCCGCCGTAATCAGGCGACGGGTACTATTCAAGTACCATGACCTGGCCGATCACCCCGGGGAAGTGGAAACGGCAAGGAGCATCCAGAAGTACTTCCATTGGAAAGGCTTGCGCCAAGACGTACGAGGATACATCAAGGGATGCCACCTCTGCGCGTGCTGCAAGTCTACCCGCGGGAACGGAGGGGATCTCCAACGACCCCGGCAGCCACAAGAGCCTTGGAAAACCGTCGCTCTGGATCTTATGGGCCCACATCCATGTACCAGTCGAGGTAAACGTTTTATTCTCGTTGTTACGGATCTCTTCTCCAGGTATCCCGAGGCTCATCCCATGGGATCGGCGGTCGTCCAGCGAGTTATCGATACTCTGGAGCGGGAAGTCTGGCCTTGGTGGGGATACCCGAAGGAAATCCTCTCCGACAACGGGCCGCAATTCACCAGCCGAGAATGGACCGCTAGTTGTCAGTATTGGGGAGCGGACGTGTGGACCACCCCGGTGTATCACCCTCGCGCCAATCCGACAGAGCGGCGAAACCAAGAAATAAAGAAGGGGCTACGCATCCATTTGGCAGCTGGAAGCCACTCCACCTGGTACCGTCACCTTCCAAAAGGATCCTATTTAACTTGCGCAGACGGCGCAATGCGACTACGGGGCAAACTCCGGCGGAACTTCTCCTCAGGCGAAACCTTACTCGCCCTGGGGAGTGGGGACTACTCGCGCTACAGGAACGTCCCCGAATTCCTCGCACTGAGCGAGTCGAGGCAGCCAGGGCTCACCAGAAGCTCTACACCAAGGATCAACCATCCGAGAACGGAGGAAGTCCGCGGTACCAACCTGGGGATCGGGTTTATTCCAAGACACACCCTCTCTCCAACGCTGGCCAAGCGTTCCACGCAGGTTTTTCACCTCGTTGGGAAGGGCCTTTCGACGTCACTACGTCCCTGGGCAATGGCGTTTACCTCATCAACCGTAACGGAGTTACGGTCAAGGTGCACCAATCAGAGCTTAAACTAGCGTACCCAAGCCCGCAGACGGAAGACAATCCATCCCGAGGCGATCTTGTAGACGCGAATGCACCTCAGTCACCACTTCCCCGGAGGGGACGCGGTAGACCACGGAAGGAAACGTAGTCTCATCCGATGGACCTCCTCGTAGTTGAACACAACTACAATCTTCGTCCCCGTAGGAACGGGAAAAATACCTCCGACCCGTAGAGAGGAGGACCGCAGAAGGACCACTCTAGCTACAGTGGTGGACGACTTTGATTACGTATAATTTGATTTATTTTTTGTATTTTTATTTGTTTTAAGTGCAAATATGCGTTTCATTCCAAGTGTGGAAAATTTGTAACTTTTTGAGTGCAAGTGTGCGCTTCATTCCAAGCGTGGAAAAATTGTAATTTTGAGTGCAAGTGTGCGCTTCATTCCAAGCGTGGAAAAATTGTAATTTTTTGAGTGCAAGTGTACGCTCCATTCCAAGCGTGGAAAATTGTAATATTAGCTAACAATAAGTTAGCAAGTATTCCTTGTATTAATTAGCCTGTAATTTAGGATAACATAAGATTAATTTCGATAAGCGTAGTATAACCAGTTGCTCAACTCCCCGAGGGACTCGCGCCTTCGAGGGGTTAGAATTATCATGCGAAATCTTAGCAATAATTAGTTCTAGCTCTAGTATGATAGCGAGCACGCGGATAGACGGGTCCGCTGGCCTGGCGCGTGCGAGTAGTGGCGCAGCTACCCGAACCGTGCGACCCACTGCACCAATCGGGGCACGCCTTGGGCAAGTCCTCCACCCGACCATGGTCCACCAATCGAGGGGAAGCGTAGGGGTAGCGTAGTAGGCTAAGGCATAGATATAAGGGGCCCCGATCCCGGGGATATGCAGTCTTTTTCAAGGCTCCAACTCGCTCGCAATATAGAACGAAGGACACCCGGACTAGCTCTTTCGCCGTTCCCCTTTCCGACGCACAGTCTTTCTCAAGACTACGCCCGCTCGCCGTGAGACTCGAGCTCGCCAGTGGAGCTGTTAGACCAGCCATTCCGCCGGCCGCCGTCCCGACGCGGGCAGTCTTTATGAAGTCTCCGAATCCTCGCCGTGAGGCCCGAGTTCCCCAGCGGAGTTCGTCGGACGAGCTTTCACGCCGCGCTCCCTCCGTGGCGCACAACAACTGGCAAATTCAAAGGCGAAGACGTACTCATTCACGCATACCTATGATTTCCAACGATTTAACATTCAAATTCAAGGGGCTCCAGTTCCCTTTGCGTCTTGCTTTTGCTATTACCATCAACAAAGCACGAGGTCAATCGTTGGCACACCCTAAAATTTACACGTTTTTACTCCAAATAAAAAAATTAAAAACATTCTCTATCCGCTGGCCTTAAGATAAATTAATAAAAGAAATATACTTTCAAATTTAAATTAAATACAGGCACCGTAAAGTGGGGATACTTTGTGACAATTTTTGGGTTTTTTGTTCCTAGAAATAATATTATCGCTTAAATTTTAAAACAAAAATTACCAGTCATGAGTTTAAACCTTCCTCTTTCATATAACGTTAAAAAGTTTAAAGTCAGATCGTCAGTTTTGAAAGAAAACAATTAAAGTATGCATCACAATTTAACCCCGGGAGTGGGGTTACTTTGTGACATTGTAAAATTATGTATTCTGTTGCGTTTAAAGTAGCGTTATGACAAAGTATTATCTGTGGCTGATGCTTAGAAACAACATATAGAGTTTTAAAGTTGTAAAAAGTCATCAGAGGATAAAATTACGCACTTTTCGACAATGCAAAATAAAGTCTTTATTTCATCAATACAAAAACATGTTTTCTACTAAATTACTAGCTCTTAACGAACATTAAAAAATTCGGCATACTAAAATAAAATTATGTGCTGCAATTCGTACTTTTGTATTCGTACTGGTAGTTTATATAGTTTTAGCTTGTCACAAAGTAACCCCTCATATTGTTGATTCTTTATGTAATTTGACGTAATTTTTTTCAAACATAAGGAATGAAGGTAAAAATCAGGCCATGCTTTCCCAAGAGAGAGAGACCATATTTCAATACGCACTTACCTGATTTCATATATAAAATGCACAACACGCTTGCCAACACAAAGTTTACGCTAAACGGCGCAACGTGCGTTTGTCAACACTCTTTGATAGCTCATGTAGCACTGGAATGCTGATGTGAATGGCGTCGACAAAAGACAGTCGCGCACAGTAGTAAGTATAGTTACATACCCATTAGGTACCGGCGAAGTATTGTTAAAAATTTGGGCGCCAAATTTGAAAGTTTGTAATTTTATACTCTGTCACAAAGTTACCCCCCCAGTCACAAAGTATCCCCACTTTACGGCATGTGTTTTTTTAGCGTATCATGGCTCCCTACCTATAGATATCTGCTAAAAATTCGTCAAATGACGGCCAAAATCAATCCACAATCTACCCGTGCGAAGCCGGGGCGGGACGCTAGTTTATGATAAAAATTAAAATTTAGGAATAAAATTAATTGTATCCCATGAGATACATCACTAAAGTCGCAAAAAAATAATTTGACAATGTGTGTATTGTATATTATTGGATACATTGCTTAGTTTGAAGTAAAACCACAAAGTTCATGAATCAATTGTTTAATTCACGTGTTAAATACCCAAAACTTATCTGTGGCGTGCACCACCAAAACTTACTTGTACCGTGCACCACCTGCTGCAACTAGCGTCCATGTTTGTTCACTTACATGTAGTTACCGTGGTTAACACTAGATGGAGCAACGAGCTATTTGTGGGTTTATCTATTAAGCTATTTAAGTATCCTCGACTAGAAAATGTATGAGGTTAAGGATTTTTAGTATCTCTTGAAATAAGAAAAAACCAATGTATCTTATGAGATACATTGTCAAATTAAGGGTTAATTTATTTCGACTATTTCTACCACACCAATCATCTCATAAAAATTATATATCATAGTTTAATCATGCTTGAATCTATATTTAAAAAAAAATGGCGATGGTGTTATTTTTAGTATGCAAAATAAAAATTATTGAAAAATTCAAACTTCTCTTGCTTTTTTTTTATGGACGAAACAATCCAATACTTATTTTATAATACAGGGTGTCCCTAAATATCATATACAAATGGAAGGAGGTAATTCTTTGGCTTATTTCATGACTAAAAGTTCATATAAGCTTCGTTACTGATCTACAGGGTGTTGTTGAAACTTCAAAATTTGTTTAGTTTTTTATAGCTCATGCAGTTTTTAAGATATTTAGCTTAAATTTGAAATATAGGTTATGCTGTATGGCTTATATTATTGGGCATGTCAAATGGTTGTGAGAATCTACAGGGGTTTATTTTTTCAGGGGTCGTGCCCCATTTCTCCCCCTGAACTTTTTTGCGGTGCGCCTCTGGTAGATTCTAAAATACAACATTAATTTGCTGTTTTGTTTACAAATTTTTTGGTCTCTTGTAGTTTTTTCGTATCTGCCACCGTTATCGAGAAAAAACCGTAAGAAGTACTCCGGGAATGTTCCAAAGAGTACGGGAATCAATGAGAAGAAGAGCGGAGGCATATGTAAGGGTTGGAGGAGGTAACTTTCAGCAGTTTTTGTAACGTTGTTTTGTTATATTTATTATTTAGGTTTTTCTTCTTGTAATAAATGATTGCTACAAAAACCGCGTTATCTCAGCATTAATTTAAAAAAAATTTTATTTCATCTAGCGACTTACAGAAAATCGTTTTTTTATTTTTCTTCTCGATAACGCGGCGGTAGATACGAAAAAATTTCAAGGGATCAAAGTTTTCAAACAAAACAGGAAATTTATTTTGTATTTTAGAATCTACCAGAGGCGCACCGCAAAAAAGTTCAGGGGGAGAAAAGGGAGCACGACCCCTGAAAAAATAACTCCCTGTAGATTCTCACAACCATTTGACATGCCCAATGATGTAAGCCCTGCAGCATAAGCTACATTCCATATTTGAGCTAAATATCTTAAAAACTGCATCAGCTATAAAAAAAAATAAAAAAATTTTGAAATTTCAACACCCTGTAGATCAGTAACGAAGCTTTTACGGGCCTATGTTTATATGAACTTTTAGTCATGAAATAAGCCAAAGAATTACCTCCTTCCGTTTGTACATGATATTTAGGGACACCCTGTGTTTGGGAAGGTAGGTTCGGACACCGTTGAAACTATGACTGACTTTATTGAATATGGCTAGCGCGAGGCGAGAGCCCACACACATACAAACGACCACACATATCACGGTCACGGTGCACACCGGGCTGCATGGCGTCAGGCGCATACAGGATTCAGTTCGGAACATAATTAGGTTTGCTATTTACGTTTATATTGAGTCGGCCGCCCGCCGTAACGGCTGTAGTTAACGAGGTCTATTTATATAAAATAATGTTGTAGTTATAAAGGTTTTCTAGTTAAATAGTTATAAATGAATATAGTGTTAAATGAACTACCGAATCATAATATAAATAAGTGAACAGAGAGGGCATCTGCCACTCTGTACAATAGTTAACAAATCTAAGAGGCCACTCATTACAACAAGTTGACTAGCTCTTACTAGCTTACTACAACTTACTTACTCTACTAGCTACTCACTAGCTCTTGATGTTCCTTTAAACATTCTCCAAGTTGATGGGCAGGACGACGATCTTGGTGATGGGGCGAAGTAAGTCTCCGTGAGCTGTCCGTAGCAGTGCCTTTCTGACGTGATCATACTTATCAGGATAAACTTCCAATACCCTTGCGAGTGGCCATTTCGTTGGTGGGCAAAGTTCATTTTTAATTAGAATCATCATGCCAATTTTGAAAGATGGTTTCGGTGTTGGCCAACGATGAAGCTTTTGCAGTGATCGTAGATATTGATCCTTCCAACGGTTGCAAAAGTGACTTCTCATGGCTGTAACCTATTTGTACCTTGATGTTGTTGCCTGAGCTTTTGTTACAGGTGATTCTGGTATGGCAACGAAAGACTCCCCAATGAGAAAATGACCCGGAGTTAGGGGGCACAAATCAGTTGGATCATTGCTGGTAGCATACAATGGCCTTGAATTTAATACGGCTTCAATTTGGCAAAGTAAAGTTGACATCTCCTCGAATGTGAGAGTGTGATCTCCGACAATTTTTACTAAGTGAGATTTAACCGACTTTACTCCAGCCTCCCATAATCCCCCATGATGCGGTGCTGATGATGGAATAAATGCCCACGTCGTTCCATCTTTAGCTAGTGATATGCAAGTCCCTTTGTAGAAGTCCGAACTTTGCTTGAACATTCTTTTAAGTTCGGCTGAAGCTCCTTGGAAGTTTGTTCCGTTGTCACTCCATAGTTGATAGCAATGACCTCAACGTGACACAAAGCGTTTAAACGCTGCTAAAAAGCCTTTTGTGGTAAGATCAGAGACAACCTCCAAATGGATTGCTTTCGTTGGAAAACATATGAACAGACAAATGTGCGCATTGAAAGATTTATGCCCTCGTCCTGAAGCTGATCTCAGTTTAATCGGACCTGCATAATCCACACCTGAAGTAGCAAATGGTCGTTGAGGATTCAAATAGAGGGGCTATGATTTGAACTGCTGTGTTGGCTTTGTGACGCGTACAAATGACACAGTTACATATTGCTGACGTAATGATTTTGCGTCCTTGAATGATCCAGAATTTCTTGATTAAATAATTTCTGGTGACTTCAGTACCTCCATGAAGATTGACCTTGTGTGCATTATCTGCTAGCGGGAATGACAAATTGGAGTATTTTGACAATATTAAAGGATATTTCTCGTCATATGAAAGGAATGCTCGTTGTAGACGTCCACCAATGCGAAGGCAATTCTCCGCATCCAAAAAAGGCCTTAGTCTTAGAATTGATGATGTGCTCTTCACTGGTTTTGACTGTGATAAACAGATGATTTCATCCTTGAAATGGTGCATTTGAGATACTCGGGTGAGTATTATTAACGCTCGTTGATATTCTTCGCCTGAAAGTGGCTTGACACCTGATGAACTCTGTGTCGTTGACGATTGAGTGTTGCGGCTGTTGCAGGACGACCTCGACCTTGCATTTGATGTAAAGCGAGTTATCCAAGCAACAGTGCGTATTAAGGTTGTCAATGACGAAAATCGTGTCAATAAGTCCTATTCTGGTTCTAGTGATTGAACTACGTGGATTACACAGGCACACAAAAAAAAAGTTCCTGTTCCCGGAAACAGACCAGTATATCTTTATGTTTTTGAGGTCGCTGAATCCGAATCCGGTACCGTTTGTCTCCATCATGTCACGTTCAAGGCCATTTCAAGGTCAAATCCTGGAAAAATAGTCAAATCAATTCAAATTATTATTCCTATATATTTTTGGGGTCGCTGAATCCAAATCCGATGTCCGTTTGATCCGAAAAGGTCAAATTCAAGGTCATTTCAAGGTCAAATCCAGCAAAAATGTTCAAATCTTTTCGCATCATCACTCCGTTATATTTTTGGAGTCGCTGGAACGTATATTTTGTATTTCACTCTGCTACTTCTTCATCGTTTCGCCTTCTTGTATAACGTACTTGTTTATTCTCAAAAGATCTGTGCAAGGGATTTCTCTTGCGTTTTTTTACTTTTTCCGCGTTTTCTCTCTGCAACATCCATCAGAAATCTGCAATCAGGTTTCATCCCATCTACCCTGAAATCTTCGTTCTACATCTTTAAAATCTTGGTGGAAACGTGCTCCTTGTTCTTCACTGAAATTGCCAACGTTATCTGGAAATTCGTCCACATGACTGTCCATCATATGTAATTTTAAACTCATGTTACATTCCAATCTCCTGAAATTCTCAACCATGTCAGATATTATTTTCTTGTAGTTCGAGCTCTTATGATTGCCTAGAAAATTACTACATACTTTCTTGAAGCTGACCCACGCATTCTTCTCAATAGAGCTCATTTGAGTTACGAAGTGATTGTTTCTAAATATTTTTCTGATCTGAGGTCCATCGAATATTCCCGCGCCTACTTTAGCATCAGATAGACCTGGAAATTGATCTCATAAGTATTTGTAACAATCGCTTTCTTTATTCAATGCTTTAACGAATTGTTTCATGGGTCCTAACTTTATATGTAATGGAGGTATCAATACCTTCTTTGAATCTATCAACGGCTGCTGTAAGATATTGTCGGATCCTACAACGAAGGATGTTCTAGGTTCCCAAGCCTTTTTCACGTAATGATTTTGTTTATCTCTACTATCCCATTTACAAAGATAACACGGTTTTTTGTATAACCAGATTGCTGTCCCAGAATCACTGTGAGGGTTTTAAAATCTCCGCAAACGTGCCATTTGTAGTCATCATATTTTATTGCTGCTAATAGAGTTTTCAAACATTCATACGATTCGTTCATAACAGTCGAATGCGCAACTGGTATTGGTGTGTATACATTAGTATTGTTGAGTAAGACTGCTTTGAGACTACGTTTACTAGAATCGATAAAAAGTCTCCATTGATCAGCACTATAAGTATCGGGCTTTAATTCGTCGATTAATCCTTTAACATTATTACAATAAACGAGAGACTTATTTGAATTACGAGAGAAAAAGCTCCTAAATTTTTTTTCTCTTGTCCTGTAAAACGTTACCTTCGTTTTCTTCTCCAGCAGAATTCTCTTTCTCAACGTAGAAGCACAGTACTCGGCAACATCTTTCGGCAATCCCATGTTACGAATGAAATCGTTCAGTTCTTCCTGTGAGAACAAAATTGAGGCTTTTTATTCTTACAACCCGTTGGAACGTATTCATGAGAATCATCTTCAGTTTCACTTTCTTCATCATTCGTTTGGCCATCTTCGCTGCCACTTTCATTTCCACTCATATATCTCTCATCGTCATTATCAGTTTCATTTTCACTCGTATAACTTTCATCTTCGCTATCAGTTCCACTCTTATCTCTATTATTATCATCGTACTGTTAATCCTCATTCAAACAATCTCTACGCTGATCTATATTTTCTCTTTCAACGTTTGCTTTAATCTCGTCTATTTCCATTCCATCTGAACGAAAATTCCGTTTGTTTGTATTGTCCTCGTTGGAAATAAGAGGTAGTATGACACTCGTAACGTTAGCATACTTTATATGTGATTTATTTTTCATATTGTACCCAGTTAGATATGTTTTGCAGAAATAACAATCTTTTCTACATTGCGCTTTGGTCAAATGTATTGGTATAAGAAAATTGAGATATTTCTTGTCTCGAGATTTATCATAATGATGAAACATTGTGTTATAAGAAGCACAAATGATTTGTGGTACCCAATCATTACCTTCATCTATCATGTTCAAATCAAAATAATTCTTATACATATTCCTTATACGCTCTGAAATACGTTTGCGATTCTTTGATGCTTCATACTTACCACAAACATAGCAAAATGAATCTGGATCCTTATTGCATATGTGATCCGAACTTGTAGTGATAGACTCTACAGTAGCCAAGTTCTCCACCAATGCAGAGCTGCGGTCGCTTGATGACGACGATTGCGGGCCCGCTTGCTTACCCAGACCAACCGCCGATACTGGGGTTCCTTGTGAGAACCCCTGTATCGTAACACATTTCCGTGTGCCTGCCATGACGGCTTGGATGCCTTCATCCAGGGATTTTGCCGTAAATATAAACAATAAAAAAACCGTTGCCCGCCGTCACCGCGTGGAGGTACCCTGGGTGCAGGCACACCACACATATTCGATGTATCAAATTTACAACGATGAGCTCCAATTCACTTGAATTGAGAGATCACGTGACTGGATTTCAAAATTTATTTTGCGGTACGAAAACAGATTTATTCTCGCTCGGAACTGAGTGAGTTGTTGCATGGAAAAAAAACTTGGCAGATCTCCAAACAGACCTCCGCGTCTTTTAAACGTCAAAGACGTGTACCGCTCAACGGATCATTCGGTCATGGACGCCGATCCGCGGTAATGCATTGAAGACACGAGAGAGCTAGGAAACCGCCATAGGCGACAGCCTTCCGGCTGACCGCTCCGTCGCGGCCTCTCTTACTACAGACCCGAGCCGGCGCGATCGAAGCTCCGCTATCCACTCCACGCGCGACCCGGCGCCCTATGTGTGGAAACACGTCGACCGGCACTCCCATGGAGGGGGTCAGCTTGGACTTTAGATTAGAACATGTTTGCTAGATTTGACCTTGAAATGACCTTGGGGGTTATGTTATCAACAAAATTGAATACATATCTAGACGTAGAATTTCCCGTTCTTTCAGAATCTGCAGTCAAAAATTCATTTTTGGCAGAATAAATACATTTGACCTTGAAATGACCTTGAATTTGACCTTGTCGGATCAAACGGACATCGGATTTGGATTCAGCGACCTCAAAAATATATAGGAATGATAATTTGAATCGATTTGACTATTTTTCCAGGATTTGACCTTGAAGTGACCTTGAACGTGACGTGATGAAGACAAACGGACACCGGATTCGGATTCAGCAACCTCAAAAACATAAAGATATACTGGTCTGGTACCGGGAACAGGAGCTTTTTTTTTGTGAGCCTGTTAATTATTTGACGTTCTTCTTGACATTCTGTCAACTCTTCCGTAACCTGAGGCCAGTGATTCATTGATTTGGTGATCCATTCTGGGCCATACCACCATAGTTGATAATCATTTAACTCCTTTGGAGACATTCCACGAGTGGCTGCATCTGCTGGATTTTCATGAGTAGATACATGTCCCTATATCTCTGGTGAGACGGCGGATTGAATCGCTGCGACACGATGAGCCACAAACGGTTTCCATGTTGACGGGTTTTTTTTCAACGAAGCTAGTACTACTTTGGCGTCCGTCCAAGCGTGAATCGGACAATCAAGCTCTAGTCCAGGTTTTACCATCTGTAGCAATTTGTGAGCAGTAGTGCTCCACATAGCTCGAGTCGTGGAATATTCGGTACCGCCATGCCTTTGATTGGAGCCACCTTTGATTTGCTGACTAGCAAGCTTGATGTGTGATTTTGCATATTACATATATATATGACTGCGGCGTATGCCCTTTCAGACGCATCTGAAAATCCGTGAATGTGAACGACAGCTTTTTGTGATGTGCAAGCCCAACGGGGAATCGAAAGTTTCTCAAGATTGGGCAAGTTGTCCTTAAACCTCCTCCATTGATCTGCGACTCTTACAATTTGTTCAACTTTGGCCGGATTCTTTCGATATTTGCATGGAATCTCATCTAGCTTCGTCGACACAGGGTCATCCCAATCCAATTCAGTGATCCAAAGGTCTTGAATAATTACCTTTGCGGTGATGAGTACTGGAGCGAACCAACCTAGAGGATCGAACAGTTTCGATACGCTGGATAGTATTGTCCTTTTCGTATTCCATTTGCTCCGAGTGGTTGAGTCGTTGACTTGGATCGAGAATACGTCAGTTGATGGCGTCCAGATGAGTCCAAGTGTCTGTAGAGTTTCTTCCAGTTGGATTCTCCTTGGTTTAGCCTCATTATCTGGGCATAATTCAGGATAATTGGATGACCACTTTGCCAGTGGTAAGCATGCCTGATTTAGTAAGTTGATGAGCTGTTGTTTGGCAATCAAAGCATCATCAACTGTGTCAGCTCCGAAGAAGAAATCATCAACGTAACTTCCTTTGCTGACAATGTTTGCTGCGATTGGGTATTTGGGGCCTTTATCTGCGACGAGCTGCTTAAGTACACTTAATGCAAGGAATGGAGCTGCTGTGACAGCAGCTGTCCATAAGAGAGTGACAGTATTTAATTCAAATGTTTTTATTTCCTCAGATGAATTAAATCTGAATATTATTCGCTGGAACGGCCGATTATCTTCGTGGACAAATATTTGTCGGTACATCTTGACAATGTCTGCTGTGACTCCGACCATGAATAGTCGCCACCTAGTGAGAATTAGCCATATGTCCGACTGCAATTTCGGTCCAGGATACATCAACGAGTTTAGTGAATGCCCGCTGCTTGTCTTTTGCGATGCATTAAACACCACCCGAATCTTCTTTTCCCGAACCCGCCTCGTGTTATGACCTAATTAAACGCAGTCTGAAAAAACCTTGGATTTCCGCTTTATGACATAAGATACTATTTCGATATCCGCTGCCTCATTCATTGATATAACCAACATCCGACCAAACAGATCACGTTGCGTACGAACCTCGTGTACTTTCCTATTAATTGTTACTTTTTGTTCGTTATTACAGCTCACAAAATTAAAAATTTTATTTTGTTTGATTAGTGCTTCGAATCTGCTAACATCTTACGAACATTCGGATATAAATAAGTCTTACATTGCCCGTCCATTTTCTTCTATATTTAAAAGAAAATCAATCACGGGTTCCGATGCACGACGACCTGTTTTAATATTAAATAAAAAATTGTCCTTAATTTCCAAGCAATTGAAAGGATTCATATTCTGTTTAAGAGCAGCGATAAATGCAGCTAAATTTTTGGAGTCATCGTGATCGTGTGTTTTTTCAAAACTGATGTTATATATCCTGCATTTTTATGTTGCGTGCCTCAATGGAAAGATTTTCGAACGTGAATAAAAAAAATTTTCGTTCCACAGACAGAACATCATACATTATGGTTATACTGGAAGTTCAAACATGATAGTGATATTCTACCAAAACATTCTTAATATCATTTTAACAGACTAGGGGGCTCCGCCCCCTGCTCGCTGTGCCGACGTGTAAGGAAATACACACACACTCTCTCTCTCTAGCGCTCTCAACCCTGCCTCACTCAACGCTCTCGACCGTGCCCCATTCCACCGCTTATGAGGCGACGCAGTGTCGGATTTCTACTGAGGACGAAAGAAAGAAACCAGTCATCGATGGTCCATATCATAATCCCCGTATGTCCTTTTAGTTAGTTTCCTGGAGAGTGTGAAAGAGTTCCTTCCAAGCGCATTCTGATAAATAATATTTTTTGTAGGGAGAACATAGTGCTTTTACTCAATTCCGAACGCCCATTTCCTACGTAAATGAACACTGACCATTCTTTCGCGTGTATTATGTATATGTATATTATTATATTATGGAAAAAACCGGTCAAAAGAAATAAACTTCTGTAGGAGTTGGTAGAGTAGGAAGAAGAGGTTGAGGTGGAGGAGGAGGAGAAGGAGGACATAGATTGTCGTAGAATTTTTTCCGCCATGGTAATAGAAGCCGATGATATGTAATAATCTGCTGGGCTGTTCGGCTGGCTTGCAACGCACCGATCGACGATCGATAGCATACTAAAACCCGTTGGCGGTCGACATAAATTGTCGTAGAGTTTTATCCGTCATGGTAATCATGTGAAGCCGACGATATGTAATAAACTGTTCGACTGGCTTGAACGCCAGCCAAACGGGTAGACGGACCTCTGCTCGAGTGGCTTGCACCGCACCGATCGACGATCGATAGCATTCTGCATCCCATTGGCGGCCGACGCGTGGAGGGGGGACGCCTGTTCGGGCTCCACAACGACGGCAACCGCGCGAGGAAGACTCTCTCTCTCTCTCTACAGTCGACAAAACGCCGGGCAAACGGGTAGACGGGCCTCTGCTCGACTGGCTTGCACCGCACCGATCGACGATCGATAGCATACTGCATCCCATTGGCGGCCGACGCGTGGTGGAGGACGCCCTGATAGGCGATAGGTTGACAGTTGCGTCAGTGGGCGATTAGAGTGGGGGCTTTCCGATATTTTCGTTCCTCGACGCGCGATTTTACTACCCTCAGCAAAGAAGTTTCACTTCAAAACCAAAGAAAGAAACGGAAATCTCGGGGCTTAATAATGATGTTACCGGTCAGAGAGTCGACGAATCTCAGGGGAATTAGAAGAAAGATTTGCGATGAGCGGTCGCCGATTTCGAGAGCGTATCCCCTACTCTTGACAGCTGACTAATTGTGTGATGATTGGTCTGTTTGAATTTCAATCCGGGCCTTTTGCTGGTATTCGGGCGACCCTGGGGCTGGACTTCTACGGTAGGAGGTTACTACCTCCTTGCCATACTTGGCAGAGCTTGAGAGCGCTTCCGCAATTATATGCTCTTTGCTCCTTGTGACGAGTTGCCAAATTGCAACGCCACAAAAGTGTCCGTATTTCTGAATGGATGACCGGGAAGTTCATGAGTATGGGCTACATGCTCATTTTTTCAGATTTTTAAAAAGTAGCGAGACTCAAAGAAAGGAATTTAAATATTTATTTGTTTAAAAAAAAGTATGAATTGTTACTTTTTTTACGTTTCATATTTTCCGTATAAAGTTAAAGAGTTTCCGCGTTAGTGTGCCAAATTTCATTAAGCTGTGATTTTTACTGTAGTGCTCTGATTTTTTAAAATGAATCAGTCCTAAGACTTTTAAGTGTTATAACTTTTATACTTCTCAAAATTTTCAACAAACGTTTGACATACGTATTTTCAATGCAATTGGCAACAACCTATCCAAATTTGAAGGAAATTGAAAATTTACTCCAAAAAGTGATAGGTTTGGCATGGAATGACCCTATAATGACTGTAGCTTCATCTAGCGGGGTGGAGAATAGACAATTTTTTTAGCAACAAGTTTCCTCTCATGTGACGAAGATAATGACATTTTTGTGAAAGACTAGCAACGATGATTTTTCAAGAGTTATACCTCTTGAAACTGTTCATTTATTTGATTTTGCATACGCTTGATTGGAAACTGAATTCGAAAGTTAGGTATGGAACTAGCTTTCTAATTCGAAACGTCTTAGTTACTGAGAAATAAAGATATCATTATAGGTACGAACTATGCGCGGAGTAAACTTAGCCTCTCTTTAAGCCTCGTGCCGAGCGTTTCGCTTTCCTTAGTCCTTGTCGCCAGCCTCAATCGAAGCTTTTGATTGTATGATATTTTGGAGTTGGACTAAATTATGCTTTTATTTTCTGCTTTTTATTAAATATAAATTTAGTTTCCTAATTTAACATATAATCTTTCATAAAAAAAAGTCACGGTATATGGTCTACGTTCGGCAATTACCACTAACCTTATTTATGAAAACAGACAGAAAAACGGAAATATTAAGAATATTTTAAGCGCGTTGTCGTACTTATCTTCTTTTTTAACTTTCTGATTGCAGAAGCAGAGTATGATGGTTCGACAGTTGGAAGAAGAACTGAGGATGCGAATGCGAGGTCCTAGCGTCGAAATGCAACAACAAATGGATGTCTTATACAACGAAAATGAACATCTAACGCGCGAAATTGCCATACTCCGTGATACGATAAAGGTGAGGAAGGATCATGACAAATGTATAGTCTGTATACAAATTTTATGACATCGATGAAACGTTCCTATTATTAACGAAGATAGCTATGATACCCTATGCAATAATTTCATGAAATATTCTTTTATTTTTTTATGTGTACAATTGCTTATTAACTGGAATATTTATACTTCGTACGAATAATTGCAAGGGACACTACTGGTATTATATTGATATAAAATTGTGTTTTGTGGGTCGTGCTCCTAGAAATCAAATAGAATTATGAACAGCTGTAAGTCTATAGAATAGTGGCCTTTTTCAAAGTACGGTACTTTTTCAAAGAGTCTCGCATACAAGGTTCGGACTTGAATT
The DNA here is from genome assembly GCA_963678675.1 of Xiphydria camelus. NCBI lineage: Eukaryota > Metazoa > Arthropoda > Insecta > Hymenoptera > Xiphydriidae > Xiphydria > Xiphydria camelus. The sequence continues at coordinate 17,036,677 of OY783201.1, forward strand.
TGCAACATAGCAAATATATTATATACGATTATATGGAAGTACAGATGATGAGTCATTAGGTGATATGAATAAAATTAAGTTTATGCTCTGAGCATATACTCAAGAGCATGAGCATAAAGTAGGGGGTTATACTTCAATCCATATGAATAAAATTTATCGCAGCTGGTAGAATAGATACTCCTAATAAAGTAAGTAGATACTCCTATTTACTGGCTACGCACTGCGCGGGCGTCATAGACAAATTTCAACTTGTCAAATTTCTTGGGGCGTTTTCGCGCAGTTGTGTGTGCAGTCATAATTGCGCGAAGAGGATAGCGAAGAGGAAAGTTGTAAAGGCAACGAATCTCAGATGTGGGATTCGTAACAATTTTAAAAGATTTCTCGGTTATATTCTCAATATCACAAACACCAAGTGTGCGAAAAGTAAAATCGCAGGCACTCTAGAAGTCATCAAAAAACAGTGGGAAGTCAATTACGGTTCACAAATAACAATAAGTCAGCTACTTAAGAAAATTAATAACATGAAAACAAGACTAAAGAAAAATACGGATATAAACAGAAAAGGTTTCGTTAGAAATTATGGAAGGCGATACAAATCCAGTAATTGTACAGGTACCAGGTGGGTAGGTAATTAGTAGTATATAATAAAATTATATAACGGTAATAAATATTTTTGGAGTAATATCTACCGGCCACGACCAATAGAACTCTACTCATCCAGCTCCCATAATAGAGAATGCAACTTCGTCAACACTAACAAGGAGAGGCTCAGGTGTGCCGGTCACCGATTTGACCGAGTCTCTTCTTATTTATAGAGCACCACTAGTGGGGTACATCATCATAACCCTAGGGTGCAACACTCAAAAAGAAGGGAGAAAATCATCCATAAAGTTGAGCTTGTGGTATTTGTACAAGTTCCCAACAACGAGTGTTCGATAGGCTGCGTGGCCGAGCGGTTGGTGCGCCGGACCTATAGTTTCTGCGACGCATAAACAAAGACCGCCGGCTGAGCGTCGTCGTGTTTACCGGCGCGGTCACGTCTTATCGTGGTAATAAGAGAACATTGTGTCGGCGATGGCAGTGACGCACAGCCCACGTGGGTTTTTGATGGTTCAAGAAACTTTTTTATATAATAGAGAGAGATATCTGCCGGTCACGAACAATAAAACTCACTCATCGAGCTCCCATAATAAAGAATGCCACTTCGTCAACTCTAACAAGGAGAGGCTCAGGTGTACGGGTCACCGATTTGACCGAGTCTCTTCTTATTATAAATAAGCACCACTAGTGCGGTTAAAGCGCTAGTCTACTGACTCGGAGGTCGCGGGTTCTAGCCTCTTCTTCTGAACTTTTTTTTGTTTCAAATAAAATTTTCATTTTATCATAATTTTATAACAACGAACGTTATCAATCAATATTTTTTAAATTTCAATTTTATTTTAATCCTGGGAGTTGTGTTGAACAAAAAATTAAAATTGTAGAAAAATATCAGTTTATATTCGCTTTCGGTGAGGTTATGATTTGTGGGATGATAATTATCGTAAAAGCATACAAAGCATTAATTCAATTGACAATGACTACAGAAGATAAAACCAGTATTGCTGCAAGTGCAGGGAGTCTTCAATTTATGTAAAGGAAAGCATACTTCATTCACGTTGGAAAAAATATGCCTCTCGTCGGAGAGATTTGATGCAAACCACGCGTATTGTATCATCGCTTCAAAAACCGGAGATGATAATTCGTACATCCAATTCATACCGCCATAACTGCAAAATTTTAATTTTTGATTTTATGGTGATTATTGCAGTGCCAACATATTGGACTTTGAAAAGAAATACAGCCACAAGTGGTTAAGTTTTAAAATATGCCATATTTGCATATATGGCCCTTAGAATTCCGATCTAGCATTGTTTTATTTCCTTCTTATTCAAAATTATATAATTTACACTTGTGGCGGTATTGAATTGGATGTACAAATTGGTGATGAATAAGTGAGTGAATTCTAATGGTGTCTTCACGCAGCCTATCGAACAATCGTCGTTGGGAACTTGTACAAGTACTACAAGCTCAACTTTATGGATGATTTTCTCCCTTCTTTTTGAGTGTTGCACCCTAGAGTTTTGGTGGTGTACCCCACTAGTGGTGGTTCTTAAATAAGAAGAGACTCGGTCAAATCGGTGACCCGAAGACCTGAGCCTCTCCTTGTAAGTGTAGGTTCCCATAATTTAGGGCTACCTGAGAAAAAAAAGAAAATTAGTCTTCTTGAGATGTATGAAACAGACAGTACCAAAGAGCTTTCCAATAGCGAATTACAAAGATTAATTTTGCTAAAACAACTAAAAGTTCTGGTTATGAAAGGAGAAGAACTAAAGAGAGAATTGGGTGAAAAAGTTTCTGAACATTGCAATAATGAACGTTCTCATAATTCTTATAATAGTGTTTACGATAATGAATAAACAACCTATTTTAATTTATAAACATAAGACTTTCAATCAATGTTTGTTGAACCTAAATAAACTTATTTCCTTATGCCTATACCTTTTACTCATTTAGAAAAATTTAGCATATATCATTTCAGCTAACTCCATTCGTTTCTGTTGGCCTTATCTTCTGCTATTTTCAGTCTCTTCTTGTCGTGGACACGCAACTGGATTATCTCTTGAATCAAATTCTATCTTGTCTAATTCATCTTTTAGACATTTTGCTACATTGTGGCAGCACATGTTAAGCTTTGGAACTTTTTCTATTGAAAGGCGAACTTTATATTGTAATTTTAGAAATCGTTGTTTTAATTGACCGAAATATCTTTCAATGATTACCCATTCTTTGGTAAATAAATTATTAAAGGCATGTATCCGGCGGTGTAGTGGGATTCTTAAAAGACACCATTAGCCACTGTGCGATGCCATATCTTTCATCTCTTAAGAGTAAAGCCTGATTGTTTTGAAAATTGTTCTGTGCAATTTTGCAAATTTACGAATTGCACCATATTCGGGCATCATGAAGAGATCCGGGCCATGAGGCATCTATACTTGTAAACCATTCATCTGAATTACATGTGGCTTGTACATTAATGCTAGGATACCCTTTTCGATTTATGTATTCATCTTCATGAACATGGGGCTTCTTTATTTTTATGTGAGTACAATCAATGACGCCTACTGCACAGGGAAAATTGTATCTTGTTTGCCATTTTTCTTTAGCCATATGAAGGGTCCAGTGGAAAAACGATGAGGGTCCATTTCTTAAGATATCGAGAAAAACGAAAGTTAAAATTTTACAACTACTGGTGAAATAGTTTCTAAATCAATGTTTGAAACAATAATTTTAATGACATTTAGAGTTCTTTTTGAGTAATTTTTTCGATCAAAAATTCATTAGAACCTCATTTTGAATCCAGGCACGAATAAAAACATCATGTGTACTCAACATTTTTATTCACTTCAAAGATATAGACATTCAAAATTAAAGCTAAGTGATTATATATTGTCAAAAATAAAGAATATGTAATGTGAAAAACGAAACTGAATATATTCATGAATATTAACACATTATAGCTATCAAAATATCTACTACATTGTTATTAAAAACTAAAACTATCATCCATGTAGTAAAAAGTTCCCGCATTTTACTCATCGTCTTCCTCGTAATCAAAATAAATATCATCGTGACCTTCTGGGAGAGCTCTACCTGTGACTAAATTATGATAAAACTTCTTGGCATCTTCGTTGATGAGAAATTGTGTCAGGTGTTGCAGGTTATTATACTTGGCTAAATTAATAGGAAGGGGCCCATCGTAGGAGTTACGGAGCTACTGTCTTGGTGGGGGGTTCTTTCCCTTATTTTTCCCTCTCTTTGGTGGCACCCAAAATACGTTAGAATCAACCCCTGCAGTTCAAAAAAAAAACTTCTAATTAAATTAAGTCTTAAATTACATTACGCTAAAATTAAATTAAATCTCTATATAAACCCACCTTAAGTTTAATACGTATTACGAAATAAACAACAGCGAACTTTATAACAGCTAACAATAATACTATTGCGTTCAAGCACAGAAAACAGGTTGAAAACAATGAAAACAGAGAACGCTGGAGACCATTTAATAATCGGTGGAGAGAAGGAACCTCATCGTTCTTCCTCGAGCGCGTGGGAGTTTCATCGTTTTTCCACTGTGCGACGTATTTTCAAACGCAGTTTTTAGTAGAATTTTAATGTTTGTCCCCTATAAGGTTTGGTGTGTCGATTCTTCATGTTACAAGCTAACAGATGCAGCTAAAATATCGATTTCGAAAAAAAGTGGACCCTCATCGTTTTTCCACTGGACCCTTCATATGTATATCTGCAGCACTTTAAGGGAATTTTATCCAAGAGCTAGTTTTTTTGATAATTTTATCCATAACCTGCGTCACAACATTTGAAACAGAAGAATGATGGACTCCCACATTTTCTCCTACTCCAACAGGGGTAGTACAATAGCCAACAAACGTTGCCAAAGTTTGATAGATTGATAGCAAAATAATTTTTTGTAGAAATTTCAATCTCATTAAATCAAATTTAATCCACCTTCTCTTTATAGACTTTCAATCAAATTGAATGATTTTCTATCAAAGTTTTCCAACAAAGGTGCTCTAAACTTAAGTTTAGATTGAGGTTGACTCAACCTCTCACTTATCTAAATAATCCTGGTTTCTCACCCTCGGTTCGTATAATTCGATATCATCATCGTCACTTATGTCGGACATATCCGATATATCCGATATATCACTATCGCCTTCGTCAGACATCATTTTTCATCACTCAGTGCGTAAAACTCGGTTTCACGGGCGTCCTCAACCCCGTCAACCTCGTATTTCCCACTTAGTGACAAAAAATAGAATTCGTTATAAGGGCGTTTCGCATCGTTTTAACTCGTGTGATTGCCGCACTCGCTTTGCTCGTGCGGAAAACTTCACACTCGTTAAAAACGGCGCTTCACGCCCTTATAACGAAAATATCTATTAATAAATTGCAAACAAAATACGGAGATAGAAAATGTCAACTCTCTCTCAAAAGCATTTAAGTAGAATATAGACGACGCACGAGGCAAACTAATCGCCTAATCGTAGTGCGCACGTCAGTCCACGCAGTTCATCCTCAGGACCAAGTCCCGGATGGACGGTAATAGTCCAGTAAAATTTCCGTTTAAATCGAAAATCAAGAGACACGGTAGTGTCTCGCGGCATGTTCATTCAAGTCGTCAGAACGACGCCGCCAGCGCTATCGCCGCGAGCACCCGTGTATCTTTACAGGAAAAATGTCTGCCCCCTTCACCCCTCAATTTTAACATCGAATTTTCTCAATAAATATACGGTTATAACCAAAACTATGCTTAGTTACGCCATATAAATCGACTATTCTCTATCGACAGAGACCAGAGTACATGTTGTAAGTTACATATTAACAGAGATTTTTCCTTAGCAACGCGAAGCCACGCCCCTCGCACCTCAAAAGTCCAGAATCCGATTTCTCGGGCGATATATATATATGTCAAAATCTCACAAAAATTCCGCCTGTCTTCGGCGATATTCGGCCATGGTCGGAAATGTGTACACAGATGCGGCCACACGCATACGCCATCAAAAATGTATGTGAGAGTGTGTGAGAGAATATATTCCTTGAATTTTTAGTTATTTTTCAAAATTAATAAAATATTTCCATTCGCGAAGCGATTTCCTTCGCATTTTTTCGATCCTCGGACGCGCTTGTTAATAAAAAGTACAAATTCAGTGTAATCAGAGTAGTGAATCTCAATAGTGGTGAATGTGACAGACGCTCTGACAGTTAGCTATTATCAAATCGTTTGGATTTTTTTTAAATAATCAAGATAGTGCACGGAAGCAGTGTCATTTTTCTCTGGTTGCTGGTGCATGAAGAGCAGGAAAGGAGACATCTGTATCTCGGAAGAAGTGGCATCAGATAAGCTACTTCCTAACTGACTGTCCTAACCTCATTTTTCATCCCTTATACAGAACAAATATCTTTGTGGTTATTCTATTTTTTGTTTTCAGCGCCATACAAGAACGGGACGGATTGATGGAAATTTGATTTTTCTTCGCAGTCAAAAATCAACCTAGGTAGAAAAGAATTCTCTAGAATTGCGGTACAATGCCACGGTATGAATATCAGGTTCTACCGACATGACATGCTTCGACAAGGTCTGTATCAACTTTAGCGGTATATTGGGGGCACTGCACTAATCCTGTGACACATTTTTCTGTCTGGGAAAGCATATTATTATGGTAGTACAGCTGTACAGCGTTCCGATAATATACCGTCTTCCGTACTGACAGTATACCGCATGTCCTATGGCCAACCGCGCAGGTGAGCTGCGACCTGAATTCTTGACTTCGGCAGTATTTATGGTACAATTAGAGTGGGCTTCAGACGAGTGCGCTGCATAAGAACGAAAAGTGTCGACTGCTCTTCTAATAGCTGTCAATTCGGGAGATCGAAGCGTTTCGTGTAACCTCAAAATCGTAAAGTTTTGAATTAGTAGTGAATAATTTGTAGAAAAGTGATGAGAAATAATCATAAATAATCTTCCGAATTGACAGTCATCGGGAAATCAGACGACGCTTTTCGCTCTTAAGCTGCGTTCTTACGAAAAGTGTGAAATGTCTGATCTCCCGATGGCTATCAATTCGGTAGATCGAAGTCTAAGCTCGAAATCGTGAATCTTTGAATAAATGGTAAGTAATGTTCAGAAGTGAGAGTTACAATCATTCGGGTTTTTTCGATGTCCAACCGAATTACACGCCTCATGCCTATTTGTTTCAGAAACTATTTCCGCGCTAGCACCGCGCGTGTCTAGGAAGTAGTTTTACGAAGTGGCGTGAGCGATACCTAAGGTGTCACAATTCGGAAGATTATTTATGATTATTTCTCATCACTTCTACAAATTATTCACTACTAATTCAAAACTTTACGATTTTAAGGTTACACGAAACGTTTCGATCTCCCGAATTGACAGCTATTAGAAGAGCAGTCGACATTTATCGTTCATATGCAGCGCACTCGTCTGAAGCCCACTCTAACTGTACCATAAATACTGCCGAAGTCAAGAATTCAGGTCGCAGCTCACCTGCGCGGTTGGCCATAGGACATGCGGTACATGCATTTTTTACCTCCAATATTCCGGAATTAAAAATCTCTAGAACTCTGCGGTACAATGCCACGGTAGGAATATCAGGTTCTACCGACATGACATGCTTCGACAAGGTCTGTATCAACTTTAGCGGTATATTGGGGGCACTGCACTAATCCTGTGGTACATTTTTCTATCTGGGAAAGCATATTATTATGGTAGTACAGCTGTACAGCGTTCCGATAATATACCATCTTCCCGTACTGACAGTATACATGCATTTTTTACCTCCAATATATGCCGGAATTAAAAATCTCTAGAACTCTGCGGTACAATGCCACGGTAGGAATATCAGGTTCTACCGACATGACATGCTTCGACAAGGTCTGTATCAACTTTAGCGGTATATTGGGGGCACTGCACTAATCCTGTGGCACATTTTTCTATCTGGGAAAGCATATTATTATGGTAGTACAGCTGTACAGCGTTCCGATAATATATAAATGGAACTTTTGATAATACGAAAGGGGGAATATATCGATAAAGAAAAGATAATAAAATAATTACTTTATTATTTTAATCCAATTCTATCGTATCTCCTACTTTTCTACCACGGCTTTCCCAAAGAGAAAAATGTGCCACAGGATTAGTACAGTGCCCCCAATATACCGCTAAAGTTGATACAGACCTTGTCGAAGCATGTCATGTCGGTAGAACTTGATATTCCTACCGTGGCATTGTACCGCAGAGTTCTAGAGATTCTTAATTCCGGCATATATTGGAGGTAAAAAATGCATGTATACTGTCAGTACAGGGGAAGACGGTATATTATCGGAACGCTGTACAGCTGTACTACCATAATAATATGCTTTCCCAGATAAAAAAATGTGCCACAGGATTAGTGCAGTGCCCCCAATATACCGCTAAAGTTGATACAGACCTTGTCGAAGCATGTCATGTCGGTAGAACTTGATATTCCTACCGTGGTATTGTACCGCAGAGTTCTAGAGATTTTTAATTCCGGCATATTGGAGGTAAAAAATGCATGTATACTGTCAGTATGGGAAGACGGTATATTATCGGAACGCTGTACAGCTGTACTACCATAATAATATGCTTTCCCAGATAGAAAAATGTGCCACAGGATTAGTGCAGTGCCCCCAATATACCGCTAAAGTTGATACAGACCTTGTCGAAGCATGTTATGTCGGTAGAACCTGATATTCATACCGTGGCATTGTACCGCAATTCTAGAGAATTCTTTTCTACCTAGGTTGTTTTTGACTGCGAAGAAAAATCAAATTTCCATCAATCCGTCCCGTTATCGTATGGCGCTGAAAACAAAAAATAAAATAACCACAAAGATATTTGTTCTGTATAAGGGATGAAAATGAGGTTAAGACAATCAGTTAGGAAGTAACTTATCTGATGCCACTTCTTCCGAGATACAGATGTCCCCTTTTCTGCTCTTCATGCACCAGCAACCAGAGAAAAATGACACTGCTTCCGTGCACTATCTTGATTATTAAAAAAAAATCCAAACGATTTGATAATAACTAGCTGTCAGAGCGTCTGTCACATTCACCACTATTGATATGACCGATGTTTTTCGCACTGAAACGTCTACTTGGTTCGTGTCCCTGCTATTTGGTTCAAATCTCTGCTATTTGGTTCGAGTACCGGCTGTCGGTATTGTCACCGAATTTTAGGGAACCATATTGGAATTTTAGGGAACCATATTGGAATTTTAGGGAACCATCTTGGATCCGATGGCGCCAACCGATATGCAATGTGCTACGCTGGCGTGTATTGAAAGGGACAGATTTTATGTAACAACATACATACAGGGTCAGTCGCTCAATACACGCCAGCAAATGGGTTGCATATCGCTCGGCGCTTAGGAGATACCGATGATTCCTGTACCTTAAAAGTCATCTTTTTACGGACAGGACATGAGCTAGATCCTCTTCGGTTGCACCTGTACGAGATGACATGTCAGAAAATCGTGAGTCTTCATGAAAATCTTCTAACCTACTCGTTCTGCAATAATACACTTAGTAATAAAAAGCTATTCTCCTACATGTACGTATTCTCCTCATGAATAAATTCCAAAAAGTAGTGAAATCCCCCCACAAAAACAGATTCTCTGTAAAAAAAGGGCGGCATGTTCATTCAGTGCAAACAAAAATTGATACGTAAAATACTCTCCAAAAAAGATTTTAAATCAATTAAGATCGCCATGTTCAAGAGTTATATATAAAAAGTAAAAGGCATCATTTGAAAGGGAAATTATTGTAAATCAAGTGACTACAAAATTCGACTAAAAAATTTATAAAAAAAAATTTAATAAAAAAGAACGCCGCGTTTTTTCCCTTCAAAATAAAAAATTCAGACACAGAATTATACTCGATGTTTATACACTTATGAGATTTTAAATAAATTCATACACTCTTATATGATACCACCAGTATACCGAATGTCGTACGAGAAACCGATCAGGCGGGGGCCTTCTGAATTTCTCTGAATTTGACTTCGGCAGTGCAATTTATGAATCACTCTAACACCGTCCAAGCACTACCAATTATTCGGTATAGTGGACAAAATATGAAAACTTAAACGCGGCAAGTTCTTTTTTATTAAAATTTTTTTATAAATTTTTTAGTCGAATTTTGTAGTCACTTGATTTACAATAATTTCCCTTTCAAATGATGCCTTTTACTTTTTATATATAACTCTTGAACATGGCGATCTTAATTGATTTCAAATCTTTTTTGGAGAGTATTTTACGTATCAATTTTTGTTGGCACTGAATGAACATGCCGCCTTTTTTTTACAGAGAATCTGTTTTTGTGGTTGAGACATACGGGCGAAAACTAGAGAAAAGGTGTGTTTTGATGTTATTAATCGAGGGAACATATTAAAAGAAAAATCACCAACCGGGTACGGCTGTAAAAAATTATTTATTGTTGAAAAAATCGATTCTTCGCTAATATTTTGAAAACTACGTGACATATTGAAAAATAGTTAAGACAAAAGTTGTAGATAATAAAATTATCTATAAAAAAGCTATTACACTTTTTACCCTATCTTCAACGCTTAAGAAGCTATGACCTCCAGATGAGTTGAAATGTTCAAATATTCATAACAAATCCAAAAATTAAGATTTTTGCAATTTTTTTTGTAACCCGTTTAGAAAGATCTCATCATTTTTCCTAGCGAAACGAAATTTTGATTTTTATTGTTGTTTACACATTATTGATTTTTAAAGTTTTAAATGCTTGAATTTACATAGAAATTTGCAATTAAAAAATTTTTTAATTATACCATCGTTTATTTTGGATTATTTCTGAAGAAAAAGGTACATATCAATTCAACGTATCTCACCTGGTTTGCAAGATATGCTAAATTGAAAAGGAAGGAGATTTATGCGATGATCACCACTGACTACGCAAACTGTGGCAAACATATATAGTGTCGCACCGCTCTCACTCACGTCGCCCTGATGTTTGTGTGCGTGCGCGTCCGTAGGGACGTAATGAGAGGGAGAAATGAGATTCTCGACTCGAAACGCCACTTTTTCGCGTTGAAAAGTGGCGCTGTTTGACGGAGAACCATCAAACTTACGGATGCCGTAAACTTACGGAACCGTCAAACTTAATCATGACACGCTCGGAAATTACGTTATTTCACCGCAATCGGGAAAAAAATATAGTACGCTACTCGGGAGGAACCCGATTTTCACCTCGTGCGAGTGCAGCCCTCGCTTCGCTCGGGCAGCAAACCTCGCACTCGGTAAAAATCAGGCACTTTCCTCCCTAGTAACGTAATGTACTATTGAAGCACAAGGTATTTTGACACCATGAGCATTTATTTTGACGAATGGGACTTTGCCTCACGCACATTTACACTTTAAAAGCGTTATGGAAAAGCAAATTTCATTGTTTCATTCAGTGTTTCAAATGTTTTTTGCCAAAAATTCCCATAAAGAAATGTAAGAGCAAAAAATGCCAAATTTCGTAGGGGTTTCGTAGCATCGCGACCATGAATACCTCGCCAACCTAGTAGCCGAGGCAGTATGCATTATCTTATTTCCATTAATTTCTTACCAGCGCATCCTAGATAAAAGGTAAGTAGGTATTATGAAAATTGTAGAGGATACAAGTTTTGTTTAAAACATTTTTTTCTGAAACAAATAATTGCAGGGTTGCGCTTCAGTAAACTGGAGTGCTTTTCTTACAATTGCATTCACGTACCCTTTTCACTCTCAACGTTGCTAATTACTGATTCATTACCAGAAGTTATGTATTTTTACCTGAAGCATAGAGAAATCAACAATTCGACAGCGTTAAATGTAGGAATATTATATTTATGGTAATTAGGAACACAACAAGAAAAGAAATTTTACATTCGGAGACAAACCACCAATTTCATTGGTAGTATAACCAGCCTATTTTCTTATGGAAATATTTGAGATGAAGAATAAAAAATTATTTGGACCTTTCCAATCGAAGTGGATCGCCTCCTAGGTAAAACTAGGTTCCGTAGGTTCTACTTTTGGATGATCAACGAAATTGATTAAATTGCATTAAACAGTGCTTCCCCGTGAGGATAAACGTTCGCGTTGACTTGTGCATTCAATTCTATGTTCAGTTGCATAGATTCAATGTTGTTGATCAATGAATTTGACTAATGAGATTGACTAATTGTCCCACGGTAGACGGAACTCGGAAGACCGTTTCGTACCGCTTAAGTTTCTAAATCATAAATACCTCGCCATCGGCGAATCCGCACGTTTCGGCAAAACATGGGCCGCGAATGCACTCGCGGTCCCGGACCTTCCCGATAATTACCGGACGATCAGAGCAAACCGTTTTCGGCGGTGCCTCACTGTAAGGCCGGCATTATACTATAAAAGATCTTTATTATATTTATAAAATATATATTTTGACTAAAAATTTGACTGTGTAATGTGTAAAATGTATAGTTCTTTTAGTAAAAGTAATAGGAAACTGGAGGTTCTAGCTTCTTAGTCGTTGAAGATAGGGTAAAAAGTGTAATAGCTTTTTTATAGATAATCTTATTATCTACAACTTTTGTCTTAACTATTTTTCAATATGTCACGTAGTTTTCAAAATATTAGCGAAGAATCGATTTTTTCAACAATAAATAATTTTTTACAGCCGTACCCGGTTGGTGATTTTTCTTTTAATATGTTCCCTCGATTAGTAACATCAAAATACACCCTTTCCCAAGTTTTCGCCCGTATGTCTCAATTTTCGATTTAAACGGAAATTTTACTGGACTATAAAGAAACCGTCCCACGAACGATCCCAGCGGTGGTTTGAACGTATCACATTACCGTATAATGAACCATCAGCGTACGGATGGAACGGACTTTCCTACTGCGCATGACGGTTATCATCAATGTATGGTTTTCAGCGAAGTTGGAACGAACCTTTTATAGGTGCCTGTCCTGCTTTACTCTGGGAGACGTGCGCTCGTAAAATTATGTTAGTGCTCGCACGGGATAAACTTTTATCTCATATTGATTTTGCTCATATTTCAATCATATTTTTTTACATTTGTAATACAGAATGTGATAGGTCTATTACCTTATATAAAAATTTGGAAATTATAGTTTATACAGGCGAGAAAGAGTATTTAAGGATGTTATGGCGTGAAGGCCTTGTAGGCGGTGAGACGGGGGGGGGGGGGGGGGATTCTATTGTCATTCTGCAGTTCCAATCCCTGAACAAATTTTTTTTTTTCAAAATAATTCGATTATATTTTAAGTGTTCTATGGTTGAACAATTTTTCTAATCGCTGGTTATTTTTTCCATTTGTAATATACATGAGATTATTGTCTATCACGTTTTTAATTATATAATAAAAATAATTTATATGAGGAAAAAAAGTAGCAACGTCGGATAGAAACATTTTTTATCGGTAGAGATTGTCAACACTGGCACTCACCTGGGTCGTGTTCGAAAGGTAAACAACGAGGAAATAATTTGGAACGTAATTAATCCAAAAAGCAAATTTTATATCAAAATTAAAAACAAGAATAAAAAGTACACATGGAGAAAAAATGTGCTAATGAAAGTGTCTGAAGTCCTTGTCGCACACAAGTTCATATTTCAATTATTCACAATACGCGAGTGATTTTCAAACAGATCCCTTTCATTGTGTTTAACCTGAAAGTAAACTCTTCCTGAAAATGATCTATCGCTGGAAAGGCAAGATTGTCTCATCAAAACAGTACCACACAAGATTAATTCGTCAGCAGAATGGATTCAACAGTCGAAAATATCCTTTATCATCGCAAAACTCCAACAGTGACGTCAAAGCAAGTACAAGTAATAACAACAGTAATGGGGTACTGCGGATACTACGTCGTCTATACATTTACGGAGTAAGAGCGAAGAAATCGAGGCTTCTAGTCAGAAAAATAAAGTGGAAGATTTTGCACAGTGTGAAGACCATTCCTGCGTGGAGAGAGACGACGCATTGCTGAGTTACAATTGTTGGGTGAACAAATGTGGTGTACGTTCTGCAAGGAATGTCTATCCTTCGACTACCTTGAAAGTGAAGAACGACACAGGTTATGCTCAATATTCAGTATCCGATGTCACAATTGTTTAATTGTTAATAAGAACATAACAACAAGTAAAAGCTACTACGATTTTCGTGGTAAGCGTCGAGTCAAATGTTATGACGTCAATACAAAGAGTGCTCTAAGTATAACAAATTTATATTATTTGAAGAAAACTTTATTTTTACTGACTAAATTTTGTTGTATTAAATTCAGGGATATTACACAGTAGATCCGGTTGGTCATCGACTGATACATTTTTTTCGTGCATGAACCTGCCTTTTTACGATTTTAAAACATATAAAAGGCATGAAGATGAAATTGGATTAAAGCAGGAAATGGTAGTGAAAACTAGCTGTGAGACTGCAACAAAACTGGAAAGGGAGATGACAGTAGAGAAAGCTGCTACTATACATGCTGCTAATCGAGGCATGATTGTAAATTTCTTTTTGAAGCAGATGATTTGCTGACTGTTTAATCTTTTCATTTCATTATTTTTACTCTTGTTTAATTAAAGTGTGGGTATTTTTTGTGATTTTTATAATTTTTTTACTATTTACTTTAAGATGAAATTCTAAACAAATTGAAGAATCTACTTTTTTAATATTTCTTTTTTTGCTTAGTTTAGCCTCCTTTTTTTACAACTCTTATAAAACACATTCACATATTTCGTTTATTGATTTTCGCATTTTTTAATTCCTCCTGTAGGCCAGAAGAATACAGACAAGGATTTATTATCAAGAAGAAATCCTCCGATCCAACTGACGGGGCTGATGAATCACAGTCAGGGCGTGCAAATAAAACCGTTACCTTCGAAGACGTAGTTCTGTTAATGGTTAGTTACGATATGTGTTGGAAACTCGATCTCGCTGGACACTCGATGATCAGGTCGCAGCTACGACAGCCTCAACGGTTTTGGTGCAATTATTGGACACTTCTCAGGAATGGTCTTAGACTACTCAACGTACAATATGCAGTGCAATAAATGTCATGAAGAAGGAGGTTCCCCTGAGCATAATTGTCGTTTAAATTATAGGGGTTCATCAAAAGGTATGGAATCATACACAAGCAAAAAATTAGTAGTGGAGAGTCACATTTTAAAATCGCAAAATACAGAGATTGGAGTTCTCGTGGGTGATGACGATAGTGCAACTATCGCGGCCTGTCGAAACGCAAGTAACAGTCCCATCCTCAAGCAATCAGATTGAAATCACGCTTGGGTGTGTGTGTGGGGGGGGGGGGGGGGGTAAAAATATCTATATGGTATCGAGAAGAACATCAAAGAGTTGACCAGAGAGAGAATTGCATACTTGCACTAGTGTTTTACATTCGCTTTATCCCAAAATATAGGCAATAGCCCTGCCATGGCTGCTGCTATTCAAAGCATCCCACTGCACACTTTCAATGATCACAGTACTTCTGGTTCTTGGTGTGGTTATTACAAGGATCCGGATAATTATGACCACTCTTCAGTACCTGGAGGATTCACTAACCCAAAATTATTTTGAAGAATTAAAGAAATTATTCGATAAGATGGCGGACAATGCAGAAAAGTTTTCCTTAGGGGCCTCGAGAATTCGCAACGAGAGTTTAAATGCCATGATGGCGAGTAAAGCTCCCAAGTCTTATTGTTACAGCAGGAGCGCATCAGCTGATTATCGTTTCGCTTGTACTGTGGGACAAAAGAACAAGAACTTGGGGGAGACTTATACTCAGGAAATAAGTGATAAACTTACACTGTCACTTGGTCAACATTTTTTACGTCATTTTAATAATAGTCCAGTCAAAGCGTGTTTAAAACTCCGGTTTCGTAACAAAATTGCGGAAATTTTTTTCTCGACGTTCTTATATGTTTTTGGGGCTGCTGAACCCGAATTTATAGTTTGCTGCCTTGTAGGAGGTCATTGCCAAAAACGCAAAAAATCTGAATTTTTCAGCACTTTTTTCAGTTTTTGCTTATATCTCAAAAATTGTACGTTTTTTTTGAAGATGAGCGTTCCATACCAAATTAAAGTAAATTTAAGTAAATAATTTTGTTGAGTGGCAAAAGCAAGTGCAGTATGTGGTACGTGTGTTTAAACTAGATGAACAGATGGGGCAATTGTTGGTGACTACGAAATTAAAGGGGAAAGCAGCGTCGTGGTTCCATTCAAAGGCAGAGCATCGAGAGATGAGTTTTACAGACTTACTGAAGGCCATGGAAGAGTTCTTCGATCACCGTCCAACGAGATTGAATAATAGCAAAAAGGAGTTCGAGAATAGGAGGTGGCAGACAAATGAAACTTTGGATGATTACACAGACACACAAAAGAAAAAGTTCCTGTTCCCAGAACCAGACCAGTATATCTTTATGTTTTTGAGGTCGCTGAATCCGAATCCGGTATCCGTTTGTCTCCATCACGTCACGTTCAAGGTCATTTCAAGGTCAAATCCTGGAAAAATAGTCAAATCGATTCAAATTATTATTCCTATATATATTTTTGTGGTCGCTGAATCCAAATCCGACGTCCGTTTGATCCGACAAGGTCAAATTCAAGGTCATTTCAAGGTCAAATGTACTTATTCTCCCAAAAATGAATTTTTTTACTGCAGATTCTGAAAGCACGGGAAATTTTACGTCTAGATATGTATCAAATTTTTTTGATAACATAACCCCCTTTAGGTCGTTAAAACCTAAACTTTCCTATTTGATCGTTGACCTTTACCTTGAATCCAAGGTCAAGGTCAGAGGTCATATTCGGACGTAAAATTTTCCGCTCCTTCCAAATCCGCCATACAAAATAGGGGTTCCTATTTAAAAAAGTGACCTTGACCTTGGAATGACCTTCAAGGTCGAGTTCATGGTCAGATTCAAGGTCACCATTGGATGGCCAGGGAAAAATCCTAAATATTTTGTTTGAAACATTTTTCTTCAAAATGTCTCCCTCGAAAGTTATTCCACCGTTTCCATACATTTGGCTCACCCTGTATATTTCCGAATGGGGCATCAAGCGAAGGACTCTCCAGAGAATTGGAAGAATAAGAAGCAGAAATCTGAGGGATCGACCCAACCGCATCTGCAGTTGACCAACATCTACGAGGAGCCAGCGTCTCAAGAAGAATGCCGTGAGATAGTAATATTTGAAGTTAATGATGGGAGTACGCGAAGAATTTTGAATTTAGATACTCAATTAGACACGGGAAGTCCTATTAGTATGATAAAAGAAAGGTTCGTTCATAAAGAGTCAATGCTTCCAATTGATTCGAATTCATTGCCATACAGAGTGGTAAATCAAACGCCGATTAAAATTCTGGGGACTGTAAAGACGCGAATTACTTTGTATAATTTAGTCGAAGAGCATGTACCGATCTTCGTTGTACCAGAAAATACGTTTAGAGTTTCGGCTTTACTTGGAAGAGACATTTTGATACGGAAATTCATGTTAGGGTTACGTAGGTCGGTGGAGAACGACGCAATATCCGAGGTATTATACATTGAAGTCGATGAATCAGACGAACCAAGCGATAGACTAAACATAATCGAAAAGGGCGATGAAAAGGTTAGGACGAAATTCAGAAAATTGTTTAAGGAAGAGTACGTGATGCCTGAAAGACCGGATGAGCCAACGGTTAAACAAGAGCTGAAATTAAGATTGAAAGATGATAAACTGTTTCATTCGGCGCCGCGACGATTATCGTACGATCAAAAAAATAAGTAAAGTGTTGTTTTGGATAGTTTGCTAGAAAAAGGGTACATTAGGCCGAGTGACTGAGTATGCATCTCCCATAGTGCTGGTAAACAAAAAGATTGGAGAAGTAAGAATGTGTATCGATTTCAGACATTTAAATGATGTGTTGGAAAGAGATAATTATCCATTACCCGTAATTGAGGATTAGATTAACGCGTTGTCAAATAAGAAATACTTTTCGTCGTTAGATTTAAAGGATGGGTATTATGCTGTATTGTGTAGGTTGGCATCAACCTGGCGCTCAGCCCTAGTGGACCATTGTGCCCGGGCCCCAATTAGGGCAGCCCTAGATGTGACTACTGAGTATGCCAGCCTTCCTCGCAAAGCGCAAAAGCTCGCCCACCCCGATGACCTTGATACTGGCATCGTCGAAAGAGGGGGCCCCCAAGATAGAGTACCTAAGGGCTGTCAACCTCTCGCAGTGCGCCAGTATATGAAGGGGAGTTTCCTCTTCATCTCCGCACCTGGGGCACAGTACCTCCGTCCCGAGGCCCATGTTCCCCATGTGCTTTCTTGTGAGCCAATGTCCAGTGACAAGCCCCACGATCCACCGTAGCTGGGCCTCTCTAGGTTCAGCAACCTAGTGCCCAGTTTATTAGAGGGTCATCTAAAAAGCGCCCTCGTATGCTTCATTCCCGGAGCTCGTGCCCAAAGGTCGGCGAAGCGGCCCTTAATCCACTTATGAGCCGCTTCCCTCACGAGCCCCATGGAGATACCTATATTGTGCTCGGCATTGGGCCGCGAAGAGCCCAACCGAGTCAGCTTATCAGCTTTCTCGTTGCCAGCAATGCCGGTATGACCCGGCACCCATAGCAACTTTACTCGATTCTCACTTGAGAGTCGTTCCAATCTATTCCTGCAGTCCCGGACCAGCCCCGACGTAACCCTCACTGAGGAGAGCGCCCCGAGCGTGGCCCGGCTATCACTGCAGATATATATGTGCCTACCCCTGTAGCCCTTGTTCAGAATAAATCCGACGCAGGCCCAGATGGCAAACACCTCCATTTGAAATACTGTAACGTCGCGGCCCAGTGCGAAAGATAATTACACCCTCGGCCCGCCGCACCATATTCCCGCCCCTGCTCCCGTCTCCATTTTGGACCCGTCTGTATACTAGACGAGTCCTTCCGGGGATAGAAGATGATTTTTACCCCGCTTCCAGGACAATCTATCTGGGGTGAGGATCTCGAATTGACGTCAATATTTCTTCATGGCTGTTCACATCCCTGCCATTTAGGAGTGTGAGTCCATCAAGCTTTATTGGGGGTCCCGATACGAAGATCCTGCGTAGTCTGGTCACCTGAGGCAAAGCCTCCAGTTCCCCGCAGAACCTTCTCCAAGACTCCCTTTTTGATGATCTGACCAGCTTTTTATAGGTCCTCTGAGAAGACCTATAATTTTCCCAGTCCTGATCCAGGTCGGTTTTCATCGCCTTATTAAGCATCCTTCGGGTGCTCGTGCGGAGTTTATTTAGCTCCTTATTCCACCAGGGCACCCTGGTGCCGTTCTTGCGTCGTTTTGCTGGGCACGCGGTTTCATAGGATAGGATGACGGCAGCTTGCAGACATTCTACCGCGCCGTCTATCCTCCCCTTTGTTCTCGGGAAGCCGCTCTGGATGTCCCGAAGCCTCTCGCCGAGCTCTTCCCTATAGAAGGCCCAGTTCATGGCCTTAGGATTGCGGTATACCTCCGTTGGGCTCGAGCCCGCGTCCCCCTCGACGCTAAAGGTAATCCGGCGATGATCCGAGAGTGTTACCTCTCCGCTCACCTGCCAGTTTCTGATCGCTTGGGCCAGCTTGCGCGTGCACAAGGTTATATCAATCACCTCCTGTCTACGGGAGGTGACATAGGTAGATTTCGAGCCCCTATTGAGGATCTCGAGATCTGTCGTCGAGAGATACTCTAACAGTTCTGTACCTCTCCTGTTTATGTCGGAGCTGCCCCAGATAGTGGTGTGGTGTGAATTTGCATCACACCCCACTATCAACTGGAGCCCCTCCCTTTTGCAGTGGTCAACCAGGCTTCTGAGTTCCCTCGTAGGGGGAGGGTCGTCAGAATCATGCGGGAAGTAGGCTGACCCGACCACTTCGTCAGACCTCCCTCCTCCCACACTAAGCCCGATTTTCACCGCCGCCAGATCTCTGGTGCAGAATTTTTGAAGTCTCAGGGCACTGTATCTCTTACTCACAAAGACACAGGCCCTGGGACCCTCCCTCTAGGGTGCGTGCATTAAGCTGCCACCCCCTAGATGCAGCCTCGCAACCCTGCCCTCTCCCGTAATCCAAGGTTCCTGAATCAGGGCTATGTCTGTTTGCCCTACTGCCAGGCCTCGGCTAAGAATCGCCGAGGCCGCTATGCAGTGTTGCAAGTTTATCTGCGAGAATGTGATCCCCTCAATAGCCATGGTGACTAGGAGTCGGTCAGTCCTCGCTGACTGCAGGGGAATCAGAGGGCCCGATCTAGCGAGCCCCCTTCCCCCTTCTCTTCTCGGAAGTAGCCGAGTCGGCATCCTCTCGAGTTGAGGAAGACCAGCCAGTCAGGATCCCTTCAAGGGTCTTTTGGACTCCTTTCCGGGTCTCCGCCTGGCCGGCTTTTGCCACCACGCAGGCCATAGGGGGTCTTCCCTTCTGTCTGCGGGCGGCTTCCTGGGGCGGATCCGACGCCCTACCCAAGGACCCCGAGGGTTTACCCCCGGAGGTCCCCGCGGCGGGGTCCCGATCCGTACCCTCGCTCGGAGGGCCGGATATCGAGGCCGGACCGGACCCCTGTGCCAGAACTGGCTCAGGGACCCTAGGGCCTCCTCCCCCCGACACCTCCGACACCTTCTTCATGCCTTCCTGTGGCGCTTTGCCAACTGTCATGGGAGCCCCGTGTCCCTCCCGTACACCGGACTGGGCCTCCCTGAAGAGTACCCGCCCGACGTCGAGGTGAGCCATTAGGCCCCTCTCCTTCAGCTGCTTTAGTGACTCAGCGTCGACGCCTATGACCAGTTGGACAGAACGTTGTTCAGTCTTCCTGTCCCACACCCTCCAGAGTTGGGTGTGGAGGCCCGGATTCTGTCTCCCCATCCTCCTCAGGATGACGCCGGTCTCCTCCGGGATGCCCGGAATTACCAGCACCATCTTGCTAAGCCTTGGAAGGTTCTCCCTCTCCAACACGGTCAGAGAAGCGCCCTCCCAAGGCCTCAATGCCAGGACCGATTTCCTCAGCCATGCTTTCGCCTCCTCAGAGGGGCAGGTGATCCAAAGGAGCCCCTGTTCAATCCTGCACTCGTCGAAGCACGGGATCACCGTTCCCATGGGTACGGAATCCAGAGCCCGTCCGAGCGCTAGAACGATAAGTTCCCCTTGGCGTAGATCCAGGGTGGCCTCAGGATATCCGGTTGGGGCAATTGCCACCTTCTTATTCATTGCCACCGCCTCCTCATAGGAAGCAGGCCTTAGAAAAACCCTGTTTCTTTTGGGCTTGTTATGCGCCTCGGGGGGGAGTGCCCTCCGACGGCCGGGCCCTTTTGCGGTTCCCACCGTCGGCCTCCCCCGAAGGAGCGTTTGGTCGCCCGCCGGTATGGGGTCCCACTGGCTGAGCCTCTCCCACCGATAGACGACCTCCCTGTCATGACCTCCAGGTTAGGCGTCGAAGAGGTCCCGTGCTCGGCCAGTTTGGCTTTGCGGGCCCTCTTCTTCGCCGCCCCCGAACGTCCCTTCTTTCCCTTTTTGGGGGTCGAGGCCTCGGAATTTTCGGCTAATGCTTTATCTTCACCAGCCTCGGATTCCCGGGATTCAATTAGTGACAGGCAACTGGCCGTTAATGAGGCCAAAGCCCCATCGTCTTCCAGAGCCTGCCGTTTGGCCGTCTCTTCAACGGCTAGAGCTGCCTCCGTAGAAGCCTCTCCACTTACTGGTTTCTCTAAGTTTTTTAGGTTATCGATTTCCATGTGGTTCCCACGAGTAGACAGGAAGTATACGGTCCGCCCCCGTAGAGCCTGCCATACGGGGGTAAGGCTAAATACAATGGGGTGGCGCCTGGTTCCCCAAGGGCATCGTTCGCGGCACTGTGACCCCAGTACCATCCAGCCCTCGGCACGATATCTTACGCCTTGGCTTGGGGAGCTGGTCCGCGGCGGGGCTTTAGCGCCGAAGTGCTGTATGGCACCCGCTAGCCAGGGTCTTCCGTGGGCCCCGAACGGGGTCCACTTCAGTCACCTGGCCACCCTCCTATCCGCCACTTGGGACGCGCCCGGTTGGAGCTCACCCAGTGTTCCCCGCTCTCCTTTACGGAGGTTGGGGAACCCGGGGATGGGTATTATCACTTGAAAGTCTCGGATGATTCCGTAAAGTAGGTACACACATCATTCGTCACGCCGTTAGGGCAATATGAATGTTTGCAAATGCCCTTCGGTATCAAGACGGCTCCAGCCGCTTTTCAGCGATATATAAAAACAATTTTAAAAGATGAAATTAGAGCGGGTAACGTCGTTGTTTATATGGACGATATTCTGGTCATAACAGAAACGCTGGAAGAGCAATTTGCAGTGTTGAAATGCGTATTCAAATTACTGGTCGATAATAAACTCACGTTGAGTCTTTTAGCAACCATCGACTCGACTACCTAATAAGTTTTAAATATAATTTCTTAATGTTTTTATCAAACATGGCTTGCCATTTAACCTATTCAAAAGAAGCTTTTTCTTACAAAAATTTTTATGAGGAAATTAAATATTGCAGACGGCTTTTTTATGGTATATAATGTACTTACACGTGATATAAGGGTTTATTAACATATATTTCTCGGGTTGCAGGGGATGGAAGTTGGTGTTTTTGACGTTTTTGTGAAAATATAAAAAATCACTGGTTTTTGCTGAGCTCTAGCGCGGAGACCGCTTATTATAAAATCAAAGATGACCAATGCATTTTGTAGGAAATTTTATTTGTTTTAATTTTGTATGGAACGCTCATCTTCAAAAAACGTACAGTTTTTGAGATATAAGCAAAAAACTGAATAAAGTGCTAAAAATTTCAGATTTTTTGTGTTTTTGGCTATGAAGCCGACCTCCTATAAGGCAGCAAACTATAAATTCGAATTCAGCAACCCCAAAAACATATAAAACCGTCGAGAAGAAAACTTCCGCAATTTTATTTTGGTCAAACTACCATTTGACTGGGCTATTGGCGGACTGCGCGAAGATCCTTGATGTGTGCACGAAAAACCGACAACATTCGGCTGGCCAGCCAACGCTGGCCGCCAACGACCAAGTTACGCCAAGTGGTGCTGTACAAGTTGGTCCAACGCACTCATTGGCCTAACTAGTTGGCCAAACGTGTACAGGGGCCTTAAGGAGTTTGGGAGTGTATTTGAGGGGAGGTGAAAGGCAAGGGAAATCTATTGTTCTCCTGCAAGTTTGCAATCCCTGAAACTGAAAAACTTGAAAATTATTATTTGCAAAAAATAAAAAGCGAATTTAAGAACTGTTTTTTACGTCTATTTCACTTTCAATTAATTTTTTTTATAGTTTAGAAAATGTATAATTATGTATAAATTTTCTTTCTAATTTATGAAAAAATATCGAAAATCCGTCGGAAAACTGGTAACGATGTGGCAGAGGTAATTTTCAATGCAGTAGTTGGCTACATTGAGCACTAGAATTTAGTGCTTATGATGTGTGTTTATAACCTGTCTTAACCTCGATTTTCGAGAAAGAATTTATGCGTGGAAAGTGATTAGAGTGGAAAAGAAGGATTGTAAGTGCGCGAGGGAAAGGGGGAAGTGTCTAGGGTGAATAGAAAGTATAAATTAGGATAGCTACGGCGATATATAGACAGCACAGGAAAACAACGGCAGTTTCGAGGTTAGGATTATGAGGTTAGGTAGCAGTCATGAAAGTGTCCGCGCGGTCTTCGCGTTCGCCGCGTCCGATATCGGCGTCCGCTCATCCGCGTGGTTACGCGGATGTCAGTGCGTTGTCTGCCATAGATATATTCCTATATAAATTCTAGGATACCCGGGAAAAAGAGTATAAGTCAAGTCGCCTACCAAAACACTTCTACAATTTTCTTGTACTTTCCTAGAGATATTTGTGTGCTACATGCATTTAACGGTTCTTATGAGAAATGTTATTTTCATTTTATACATTTTTTCAACAATTTGTATTTCAATATAAACAAATAAAGGTGTTTTCTGAGCAATACCATTTTTTGACTTGAAAGACGCTGCAACGGGGGCTCGCGTGAGCGATGAGATGCGAAAATGCTGGAACTATACGAAAACGGAACGCGTGCGCGAATACAACGATCGCTAACACGAAACGAGTGCGCTAAATCGTAACGCGGGCGTGAATCTGACGAAGAGGTGTGCGCCGGCTCGACGGAAGCACGTGGCGACGGTGCGACGGGGAGTCGGAATGTCGGTCGCTAATCAAGGGAGATCGTACCGGCTATCATTGACTTCGGTAATCCCCGGTTCTCCTAGACGTCCGGTCGTCGGCTCCCGGTCGGTCGTTCTCCCAGCTCATACTCGACGCTCGTACCCGGTGTTCGTCCTCGACGCTCGTATTCAATACTCGTCCTTGACGATCGTACTCGACGCACTCTCTCGTAACGAACGACGCTCGAACCACGACTCTCTCACTAACGAGAACGAACTCTCTCTCGTGCGAAACTCGAGTAACGACTCGCTCGTTACACTATTCGGACAACGACTGACTGCCGGCTTTCGGTCAAAGTCGTCACGTGGGCGCCTCGTGGTCCTCCGAGTTGTTCCTCGTAGTCCAGTAAACGAAGGTCTGAAATACGAACTTTTGCTAAACAGGCTGCGTTTTTGTTTAACGTTGTCATTTGACCCTATAAAGCTCTGGGTGAAGTATCGCGGTTTTTCCTGTTGTGGTTTGGTTGAAAAACAATAACAAATACTCCAAAAATGGGTTATTCAAGAATAACTCGAAAACTAAGCGAGATATCGAAAAAAGTGTAAATTCAAAATTGTAGAGCTTAAAATTCTCTATAAAAAAAGGTTATACACCGTTTACCCCCACTCCCACGGTTTATTCTCTGGAGCCGCGCAAACATTAGGGGGAAGAAAAAAATCGTAAAACATCGAAAATTTAACATTTCTGAATGCTTTTTGTCTTAAATTGCTTAAGAAAGTCTCTACTTTTAAAATAAAATTATATATTTTTTTACTCAATTGTTTAAAAAGTGCCAAGTATAATCAACGATATCTTTCGATATTATGAATAATTTTTTCTTCTGTATTGTATTCCATAATTTTGTTAGTTAAATTCCCTATGCATTACACTCGGGTCATTTTTCCGCAATTGTCGTAATTCTTAAGATATCTCGGTCTTTAAAAATTACTTTGACAACCTTGGTGCGTCCGGAGAACCACTGGTGCCGTTCGCACATATTCTAGTGGTCGCCAGAGTTACGCGCAGAGGCACCCCGTCCCAAACCGGGAATCCGTCCCTATTCTTAGGTAGGTACCTACATTTTACAAAAAGCACCTCACGGCTAACTGACCGGACTTTTCCTCCGCTAAACCGGGAGCTGAGAGACATTGAGTATACCGTATGTCCCACTCTGTACGGGCCAGTTTGAAAGTTACCTTCAGGGAGGCTTGGTCGGTAATCGAAACATTTAATACCGGTAGAAGTCGAGTTGGTAGTTAGAGTTGGTGTCAATTCGGGAGATCGAAGCGTCTAACCTCGAAATGATGAATTTGTGAATAATGGTGAGTAATTTCAATTATTCACAAATTCATAATTTCGAAGTTAGACGCTTCGATCACCCGAATTGACACCAACTCTAACTACCGACTCGACTTCTACCGGTATTAAATGACTCAAGTACCGACCAAGCCTCCCCGAAGGTAACTTCAAACTGGCCCGTACAGAGTGGGACATACGGTACAAAAACCGCTCATCACATTCTGATTGATGATTTAAGTTCAGAAAGGCTTAACAAATGATATCGTCGAGGTTACCGGACGGAATTAGTGGTCAATTTTTTTTAGGCAATATAATAGGAGTTTTCGATTTTGTCGCTGTAGCTGTGAGAAAAACGTTGTTCTTGACTATTAAAAGGTTATTTGGGTAAGGTATGAAATAAAAAAAACGGCATCATCATAATGCAATACAAATCTAATTATTAATGGAAAAAGAAATAAGTGGTTTACACATAATTAATTAGTATCGAAAAATAACAAAATTGGACACTTACGCAGGTAAGTTTTTACAACGGTCGTGGATGCATCTGCAAAGAGAGATACAATTAATCTCTCTTGTTTTTTTGAAACTACAGGACATTGTTCTGCAATCAGCATTACATTTGCAAGGCCTGATTAAAGAATTTGGCAAAGGCGGTTTTGTCATTTGCACCCGATGGAGCTGTCCATCTCGTCTTTTATAGCCGAATTGGAGAAAGTTCAGAGGCTCACATATTGATTGTGAGGAATTTCTCCACAAATATGTTTGGGCTGCTGGTCTCTTAAGCAATGTAAATACAAAGCATCAGAAGAGCAAATAACTTAGGATACATTGAAATTGAAACCGATATTACGGATAATAAACTTGTGACGCAGTTCATCTGCTGTGGATTTTTCTTTAGCAAATAAATAAGTGCAAACTTCAATGTTCTTAAAATGCATTGGAGTTTTAGAGTTATTTGCAAAAAGTCGAGAGGGCATCCTGAACGAATACTTCAGATGTAGCATTTACACATTGCTTCTTTAGTTATAGCTGAACGTTATTCCCATACGCATCGATGTAATATTAAAAGTACATTTTTCAATTTGTATAATAGCAGTGTTCCGTCTCACCTTAAGCGGACGTCTATATCGGTTCTTACCGTTCATTATTATCACGATCTAAGTGAAGCGTTAATTAAATTTAGAATTAATCCCGCTATCGGTCGCACCGGCGAGACGAGCGGTATGTTTCGGCGAATCTAGGCTATTCATGATCTTTTTCCCGAAAAGGTTAATTACAGGACGTTGCAATTAACAAGTTGCAATGAACCCCATGACTGTGATAAAAGACAAGTTCTTGTCCAACGTGGTGAATAAATTCAAACTGGTGCAACTCTTGTCACTTATTTAAGAACTGAAGGCATTGTAACAGAAATAGTAGAAGAAGACGCTGACACCCTGATTGTAAATACCGCAATCGAAATGGAACGTCGTCGAGAACTGAATGATAAACCGATAGTTGTCGTCGGTAACGACGTAGATCTTTTGGTTTTACTCGTTGGCCTCACACCACATGACTTGAATCTACATTTTTTATACAATTGTATTCACCGGTAAGAAGGAAAAGAAACTGTATTCAACTCGTGACAATAGACATTTCACGCCTTTTATTTTATTTGCACACGCATTTGTTGGATGTGACACAACTAGTGCTTTTTATAACAAAGGAAAAAAGACGATTATATCGCTTTTACAAAAGGATGAAATCCTCTGTCAATCTACATCAGTCTTTTATGCTGCGAGTAAAACTTCAGACGAGCTCTACGAGATTGGTGAAAGAATTATGAAGCACCTATACGCCATGAATAAAGAAATGAGTCTATCTATCAATGAGCTTCGGTATAAAAAATTCACCTCGTCAGTAGTTGGTGCAAAGAAAGACATACTCTGTTCATTACCACCTATAAGGACTGCTCTGTTGGAACACATTAAGAAAGAGTGTACTATCAAATTCAACAATGGATGAGCAATAAACCGGATCCGCTACAGTGGGAATGGGAACGATTGAGAGGTGAAAATACAATGCTCATCCCTACGAAAACGAGTCTCCCTGCAGCTCCCGATGTACTTCTACGGAAGGTGAGTTATTATGAACAATTTCTCAGGTACAATGTTGCCAAATGACGGTATTAGTGTGGGATCATAATCACAGAGACAGGATGTATAGGCGATATGGACGTGTATTTACAGAAATATATACATGGGCTCGGTTGCCCGTGAACCTCACTCAAATCACACACCGTCGGGAATCTCTGATCTGCACTCTAAACTTCGAATCTCGAATCTCGAATCTCGAATCTCGAATCTCCTTCTCTCTTCCTATCCTCCGCTTATATTCCCTTACCCCCTCTCTACTTTCGTCTACCCTTCCTTGTGCATCCCTTGTTCCTGAGGAGCGGCCTCGCTGGCCGCTACTCAGGCCCCTCGCCTTCCTCTCCTCGAGTCCCTCGCACCCCTTACGGTCCCATCTTCCGAGAACGGTCTCGCCGACCGTTACTCGGTCTATCGCATTCTCCACCGTCCCCGCCTTTCGGGAACGGTCTCGTCGACCGTCGCTCGGGTCTCGCCTTCCTAACGGCTCCCACTTTCCGGGAACGGTTTCGCCGGCCGTTACTCGAGTCTCGCGTTCCTCCCTGATCCTACATCCTGCCATCCTGCATGGGCATCGCCCTCGATGCCACGTTTTCCTCCTTACTGTTTTCCCCGGCTGTGCTGTCTTCGTTGTCGGTGAACCATCCGTTGTATTCCTCAGTAGCATCGGCCCATGGTTTCATGAAGTCCGCAGCTGAACTCGTGTGGTTGGGTCCTTCGTAGTCGCCAACCTTCTCCATCACGTAGCGATTATTCCACATGACCGTAGTTATTTTGTACAGTCCTAGGAATTTGGGATATAGCTTGAGGCCGCCTCCAAATTGCGTCCTCTGAATGGCAACTAAATCGTTAACTTTATATTTTCCGGCTGGTTTTCTTTTCCGGTTAAAGGTTCTCCTGTTTTCCTCTTGAATCTTCAGGATGTTTTGTCTTGCTTCGTCACGAAGAATTGTGCGTTCCTCTTCGAACGCGTTGACAAGTTCGTTTTCAACCGTTTGCCTCAATTCTTGGTCGTCCGTTAATTTCATTTTCTCGCCAATTAATAACTCGAACGGTGTCCTCTTGGTGCTTCTGCTGAGTGTAGAATTCAAGAATTGCTGTACTCGGCCAACGTGTTTCCACCACTCCATGGGGTTATCTATCGACAATTTGGTCAAGATTGGGATAATTACGCGGTTCATCCTTTCTACCTGACCATTCGCTCTAGGTACGCCTGTGGTAATTAGCACGTGTTCGATTCTCTCTACTTTGCAGTATTCTTCAAATGCATTCGCTATGAATGCTGCACCGCGATCGGAAACAATACGCCTAGGATTTCCGAAAGTCGCTGCTTGTAGTCCGAGTCTGCTTAGCGCCTCCTCTGCTGTTGTTGACCTCGTCGGATATAGCCATGCGAACTTTGTGAACGCATCAACAACGACAAACAAATGTTTATAAACCTTCTTCGTGGAGGGAAGTGGACCTAGGTAATCGATGTGGTACGTGTCCAGTGGTCCAGCTCCTTTCCCGATGGGATTCAGTAACCCATCACTCTTCCCGTGTTTCTTCTCCGCTAACAAGCATTTCACGCAGTTGTTGATCACCTTTTGGATTTTCTGCCTCATACCAGGAAACCAATACTCTTGCCTTAGCACGAACTCCGTCTTATTCCATCCGAAATGTCCTTGTTCGTGAGCCTGCTTAATTACGTCATACTGCATCGCCTTAGGTACTACCATGCGTTCGTCCCCGTCGCTCTCATGATACAATATTCCCCTCTTCGACATAGAGAATTCGTCGCTCCTCCCCGCCTGGACGGAACTAATTATCTTTTTCAACTCCGGATCGTTTCCCTGCGCATTCCGGATTTTCTCAACTAAACCGCTTCCGCCTTCCTGCACTGATAAGATCTCGACCGGATTCCTACTTAGGGCATCTACGTGGCGCATCGATGTACCCGGCCTATGCTCGATCGTATAACTAAACTGATCAATCAAAAACGCCCAATGTGACACTCGCAAACATAAGTCTTTTTTCTTCATTGTTAATACAAACGCCTTACAGTCTGTCACGATCTTAAAATCGATATTTAGTAAATATACCCGGAACTTCTTTAACGCTTTTACAACGGCTAAAATTTCTAATTCATAGCTAGTATATTTTTCTTCAGCCGGTGTGACAACAAGTTGGAAGACATTCCAACTCGCGTAATAGACAGGATGCAGCTTACCATCCTCAGCATCTTTTTGAAGTAACACCGCGCCTAGGCCACCCATGCATGCGTCCGTGTGTAACTCGGTCTCCGCGCCAATACGATATAATTTGAGCACCGGTCTTTCAATTAATACTGTCTTCAACTTCTCGAACGATATTTTCTGATTTTCCCCGAACTCAAACTTTACGCCGTCTTTTAACAATTGAGATAGGGGTCGCGCATGGACAGCAAATTGAGGAATAAATTTGCGAAAATAACCCGTGAGTCCTAAAAACTCTGTATCTGCTTTACCGTCTTTGGGACTGGGAATTTTGTTATGGCTACCGTTTTTTGGGAGGAAGGCTGGATCTGTCCAGCCTCCACAATATATCCTAAATACTCGACTCATCCTACCAATAATTCGCATTTCTTCCAGTTAATTACTAAACCATAGTCGCTCGCCATATTTAACACTACTTTCAATTTTGCTAGGCTTTCTTTTTCGTCCTTGGCAGGAATGATCAGATCGTCTAAATACACTAATATGGTACCGCTGGTAATCAACGGACGAAAAACTGCTCTGATGTGTCTTTGGAATACCGCCGGTGAATTACATAGTCCAAAGGGAACCTTCAGGAATTCGTAGTGCCCGTCTGGTACTACAAACGCTGTGTATTTAATGCTTTCTTCCTCGATCGGCACGTGGAAGAGAATCCGTCCTTTAAATCTAACGTGGAGAATACCTTCGCGTCTTGTAATCGATCTAGCTGGTCCTCTATTAATGGCAACGGATTTCTATCTCTAATAATTTTCTTATTTAGGGACCGAAAATCAACGCAAAGTCTTAATTGCCCATTTTTCTTCTTAACTAAAACGATCGGACTAGCAAAATCGGATACACTTGGTCTTACAATACCTTCGTCAATCCACGTTTCAACGATTTCGTTTACCTGTTTTCTCTGTTCGGCTGACAAGGAAACGTTTCGAGGCCGCCGCTTCCGATCTTGATGAAACTTCATAAATTAAAAGTTTATCGAAAAATAAGAGACCCCTATTTTTTTATAGCGGCCCAATTTTGGTTTAAGGGGGTGAAATGGACCCCTGAATTTTCACCCCCTTCGAGCTATCTCCGAAACGAAGCGAGATAGATGAAAACTTTCAATGTACGTTTTGTTTGGTTTTTTTAGTATAATAAAATCCCCTAAACAGATTTTGAAAAAAAAGCATTATTTTTCAAAAAAAAAAAATTTTTTTATCTAATTTTTCGAAATTTCGGTTTAGTCATGTGGACAAAAACTTAGGAAATTTTATTACAAATTCAACCATGTATGACATGATATATTTCCCTCCTACAGTTTTGCAAATTTCTAACTTTTATGTCTGATAATGAGCGGGCTACCAATGGCAGTGACGGGATAGGTCGGGGGTTATTACTTCTATGTATTTTAATGCCACTTTTCTTTTATTTAATAAAGTTCAACTTCTATGGCTCATAATTATGACAATAATGGTATTCCGTGAAAAAATGTTTCATACAAAGTTGTTTCTTACACCAAGCACACGTAATAACGGCAATATCGCCACATATGTGGCATCGTGGTTCCGAGTCCTGTGCAAAACAAAATTCTACAGGATGTTCAAATTCAGGAGGTCTCCTGAATATATATCCACTCTTGAACCACGAATATTTAATAAAGTTAGTAAACCGTGGTGAAGAAAACTGATTATGAGTAAGAGATTGAAGTTTTAAAATATTATCTCTCGAATGAAGGTTAATATCGTAATTGAAAAGAGTTACAATATCTGAAAACCTCCTTACAAAATTCTTCCACATTCGAAATCCGTATACGTCTAGCGGTTGAATCAGTCCGGTGGTGCCTTGTGGAATCGTCATTAATATTATTGTCTTGTCTTCTGGTGTAGCTTCTCGAACACTTCGCTCACATTGTCCACTCCAAGAGTCCAGCAGTAAGACGCTTGTAGATCCAGTGTTAGGGAAGTAAACTTCTTGCAGCCATGTTTTCATGAGATCGGTTGTAAGTTTCCCAGATTTGGAAGCCACGAAGTATACATTTGGCGGCCTAAATACGGTTTGTTGCACTCGTTCTCCCAATTGCCCACTAGCCTCTTTTAATACCACATAAAGAGGCGACAGTAGTTTTCCATCAGCAGATATGGTGGGTTGTATAGTATAGCTTGTAGAAGATATTGATTGTACCACAGCTTCAATTTTTTTTGCCCCGATGTAGCTAAAGTTTGGCCAGAATGTATTTCTAAATTAAATCCACTCTGATCAGAGTTAAATACATTTTGTGGTCCATATTGTGTAATGAGTGGCTTCACTTGTTCTACGAAGGCATGGCTTCGTACTTTCAAACTTTCCTCACCCTCAACGTTTTTTCTCGTTACAAACTTTGTGATCTTTCGAGAGACAATTCTATATGCTTTCTTGAATGACCTCAACCATGTTTGACTTGCTTTGAAGGTTGGAAGATTCTCTACTCCTTTTGCTTGTAAAGCCCATCGTTTAAGGTCTACATTATGTACTATTATTTTCGATCTACTAGCTTCTACAAATTTATCAAAAGTATATTTCGCTATGCGTATTAATTTATCATTTTGAGTACCCCCCTGTCCTACTTGCGCAGCCCATCTTCGTAATTGTCTATCAGATTTCACTTTTTTAAACTGATGTTGAACTGCTGCTACGGTTCGACGTCTTTTCTTCCCACTGTTCCAGTAATCTATGGCACTTTGTTTATATTCAAAGCTAACCGCTTCTTCATCGGGTGTACAGGGATATGGTTCTGGAGGTATAGAGGTTTCTACGTGAGGAACATCCTCGACATCCGATTCCAGCCAGTCAGTATTAACAGCGTGCATTTCACTATCCTCGATTGAATCTTCCAATTCCAATTTATTTTCATGTTCGACTCGAAATGATGAATCCTCCATGCTACGTATAATAATATTTTGTAATAAATCTTTCAATTGCACTTCTGCACTATTCATTGGAGTTTCTCTTCCATTTGGTACACTGAAAACGGCCACCAATAAAGTTAACACATTGATCGGATTTATAATTGCCATAATAATAATATGAACTGCTGTGCACCATAGAAACTGAATATTCAGACTAAAAAGCTTTCTCTTTCGCTTCCTTATATATAATGAAGTCGCCTCACAAGAATGAAACAGACTGGAGAGGGTGGGAGGTTCGACTTCCCAAAAAGGGGCCATCATCCTCGGAGTCCGCGTACGAAACTCGAGAGCGCGTACGAAAATATTTTTACATGGGCACAGAGCCAACTAATAATAAAACTTGTCCAAAGAACTAAACTCCCTCTTTCGCATCACCGGGGCCATATAAGGCAACCCTACAAATAACAGGAATGTTGTTTACGGCATTTTCGAGGAGTATATATACAGGGCCGAGAAGCAAAGAGCTTCAGTTTCATTGGCTGCGTCTATCATTCAAGTAATGGGTTCAAACGAGTTACCGACTTTTGAGAAGATCGTGGAGGATCTTAAAAATGGGCACATACCATTGCCGTCTCCCGGGAAATCGCTGGATCTGACATTCCGCACAACAGGACCATCCATGGCCGAAGTAGAACGAGAGCTGCAAGAATGTGAGGAGCACTGGAGGAAACAGTACGCGAAGAAGAAAAGTAAAGAAAGAAATGATTCCAACAAAAAACTATAAAAATTCAGACAATTTTATCTAACCTGTGAGTGAATTATTAGTTACTTACACACAAACAGAAAATAATATAAATAAATTAACGGTCGGATTTATTAATAAGATTTCTGAACAATTTTTGTCCATTTTATTTTGATAATATTCCGCTAGACGTATACGGCTTTCGAATGTGGAAGAATTTTGTAAGGAGGTTTTCAGATATTGTAACTCTTTTCAATTACGATATTAACCTTCATTCGAGAGATAATATTTTAAAACTTCAATCTCTTACTCATAATCAGTTTTCTTCACCACGGTTTACTAACTTTATTAAATATTCGTGGTTCAAGAGTGGATATATATTCAGGAGACCTCCTGAATTTGAACATCCTGTAGAATTTTGTTTTGCACAGGACTCGGAACCACGATGCCACATATGTGGCGATATTGCCGTTATTACGTGTGCTTGGTGTAAGAAACAACTTTGTATGAAACATTTTTTCACGGAATACCATTATTGTCATAATTATGAGCCATAGAAGTTGAACTTTATTAAATAAAAGAAAAGTGGCATTAAAATACATAGAAGTAATAACCCCCGACCTATCCCGTCACTGCCATTGGTAGCCCGCTCATTATCAGACATAAAAGTTAGAAATTTGCAAAACTGTAGGAGGGAAATATATCATGTCATACATGGTTGAATTTGTAATAAAATTTCCTAAGTTTCTGTCCACATGACTAAACCGAAATTTCGAAAAATTAGATAAAAAAATTTTTTTTTTTTTTAAATAATGCTTTTTTTCAAAATCTGTTTAGGGGATTTTATTATACTAAAAAAGCCAAACAAAACGTACATTGAAAGTTTTCATCTATCTCGCTTCGTTTCGGAGATAGCTCGAAGGGGGTGAAAATTCAGGGGTCCATTTCACCCCCTTAAACCAAAATTGGGCCGCTATAAAAAAATAGGGGTCTCTTATTTTTCGATAAACTTTAAATTTACGAAGTTTCATCAAGATCGGAAGCGGCGGCCTCGAAACGTTTCCTTGTGAGAGTCGGCGTGGGTTTTGAAATACAGGCGTGTCGTCTTGTAGCATGATGCGCATCTTTACCCCCGTATCCCTCTTTTCCGTCGGCGCATAATTTTCAACTAACTCTCTTAACTCACCTCTAATTTCTGGATCACTTACATGCTGAATTGAAGCGTCATATTCGTTTTCGGCTTCGTCCTGTACGTTGACATTCAGCACTTCCTTCCAGCCGCTGTCTTCTATTTCCGTCACGTCTACTTCGGGTTAGATTTCTTTCAGTACCGCCTGCCTGTGCTTTACGCGCACCTCGGCGTAATTGGATAATTCGCCACCCACTATCAAATCGTGTCCGAGAAAGCTATCAGGTACCACGTCGAACTCAAACGTGAACTTCAGTCCGTCGATAGTTAAATCCGCCGTGAAACGTCCAAGTGTGCATTGATCCATTGTCCCGACACCGTTGAAGGGGATTATCTTTGGCTCGAGTTTCGGTGCTCCGAGCCGAACATAACAACTCGATCTTATCAGGTGTAGGTCGCTACCTGTGTCCAGTACTGCGGTAATATCCTTACCCAAAATTCTGACCTGCTTGTAAGTTTTCCTGTCCCCTGCCTGTAGTGCGTCACAGCGTTGTTTTTCTTTCCTTTCTTCTTTTCCTTTTACGGCCTTCGGGGTTTGCTTTAAACACTTCGTCGACACGTGTCCAAATTCGTTGCATTTGAAGCATCTTGGCCCTTTTTCTTTGCCTGGGCATGCATCGCTCAAATGTGCCTTGCTGCCACAGTTGTAGCAGCATTTACCCTTCCCATCGTCACGTGTGTTGTTCAGTGTCTTCGTCTTATCGTTCTTCTCATTTCTCTGGAGCTGCTTCATGGTCGTCTTTGCGTTCTTCTTCTGCGTTTCGTATTGCTTTAACTTCTTCCTCAGCTCCTTCACCGTCGCCGCACCGTATAGAATTGATTTATTCACCTCCTCGTCTTGGATTTCATCGATGATGTATTGTAGTTTTGCGTCCAGCTCGATATCGCCGTGGCTGGCCATCTCCAATACGCGATAAACATACTTTTCGTAGCTTTCGTTGCTTTTCTTCCTCACACTAGCTAATTGATCATGCAGTTGTTTGCTATTTATGGTCTTGGAAAATTCTCTGATCAATCGTTTTTTCAGCTTGCTTCATTCTTTAGCATGACACTCGTAGTTTGCAAATAATTTTGCGGGTCCATCCAGCAATTTCTTAGCATAAATTACTTTCTGCGCTTCTGACCACGTACACATTTCCGCCGTTTCCTCGAATGTAGAGAACCAGCGTCGAATGTTTTGGCTCCCATCACCGCTGAATCTTTCCAACGCGTCTTCGACATCTTTGAATGTCAGTGTGGAACGTGGGTAATAATAGCGGAACATTTCGCTATCATTACTCGGACCGTGTCTTCGGCTTACACCACGCGCATTTCTACCGCGAGCACCATCATCCATGCTCTCGTCACCGTCGCTGTCGCTATCGTCGTCTGAGCTGTCGTCGTCGCCGTCTTCGCTATCCGAACTTTTCTTGTCGTCTTCGTTCAGAGCTTCCCTCAGCCTTACGAGCAAGTCTGCCTTATTGCCCATCGTCTTCAGCCCCAATCCATTGAGTCGCGATTTCAATTCTTTAAGTGTTAGCTTACCGAGGTTATCCGCCTGACTTCCTCGATCGTCCTCGCTTCTTTTCTTCTTGTTGTCGCCTTTGCCACCTTCGTCGTGTTTGACCGTTGACTCCGCTGACCTCAAGCGTTCGATTAGTGCCGCCTTTTTACCCGTCGTCTTGAGTTCGAGTGCACGTAACCGAGCTTTCAGTTCCCCAACGTTCAGAGCGTCAAAATCGTCTTCGTGGTCACTTTCTTCTTCTTCGTCGTCGTCTTCGTTCGCTGAGCTCGCCTTATCCGCTGTCCTCGCTAGGGTGACTCTTCTCACAAGGGGACCCTTCGAAAGTCGGAGCACCGATTGTAATGAATTTTTTTTATAAATAAAGGGAAGTCCCCTGAGTAACGCTCATACTTTACTTTTGTCCAATGCGCCTTTGTTTATTTAAAAAAAAAGAAATTGTTTTGACGCGTAAAGTGTGTACTGTAATGTAATACTCGGTATCCAAGATAACGGCGTGGCGCAGTCGGCTAAGGCATAGACTTACCACGCGGGCGTCCCGCGTTCGATTCCCGTGCATGCACTATCTTTTTTTTTGCCAATTTCGAACTTTTTCACTTTTTTTATTATTCAAACTATTGCTACTAATCTTTAGAAGTAAAATAAATCTAGGTAACGTGAATAAAAAATTTTTTTGCATTTAAAACTATATTTTGAACGATTGTTACTAATCATTCGAAGGCAAATTAGTGAAGTTTTGGTGACAATTTCTATGCTTCACATTAAATGACGTCAATGCCGGGTAAGTGCAAATTACTCATTTTCCTACGAAACATTCATTAAATTTGGTGGTAATTCACTCGTGACGTCAACACCAGGTAAGTGTCATTCGAAGGCAATTAGTGAAATTTTGGTAACAGTTTTTTCGCCTTACCTAGATTTATTTTACTTCTAAAGATTAGTAGCAATAGTTTGAATAATAAAAAAAGTGAAAAAGTTCGAAATTGGCAAAAAAAAAGATAGTGCATGCACGGGAATCGAACGCGGAACGCCCGCGTGGTAAGTCTATGCCTTAGCCGACTGCGCCACGCCGTTATCTTGGATACCGAGTATTACATTACAGTACAAACTTTACGCATCAAAACAATTTCTTTTTTTTTAAATAAACAAAGGCGCATTGGACAAAAGTAAAGTATGAGCGTTACTCAGGGGACTTCCCTTTATTTATAAAAAAAAATTCATTACAATCGGTGCTCCGACTTTCGAAGGGTCCCCTTGTCAGTCGCTCCACTAGCGCGGCCTTGGTTTCTTTCGTCGATAAACCAAGCACTTGCAGTCTACTCCTCTCGTCGTCGTCTAGCTCCTCGAACGTAACTCTTCCCGCGGAACCCGGCATTTTGATACGTTGAACAAAAAATCACCGTGTAACCGTCGTTACCGTCTTTACCGTCTTAACCGTTTTTACCGCCTTTACCGTCTTTACCGTCTTTACCGCCTTTACCGCCTTTACCGTCTTAACCGTCTTAACCGTCTTTAGTCATCACCGTAAAATTTGTCACACCGCGTTAAAACATCGCTGTTGCTCTTATGATCCCGGACGAGCCCCCAATTTGTGGGATCATAATCACAGAGACAGGATGTATAGGCGATATGGACGTGTATTTACAGAAATATATACATGGGCTCGGTTGCCCGTGAACCTCACTCAAATCACACACCGTCGGGAATCTCTGATCTGCACTCTAAACTTCGAATCTCGAATCTCGAATCTCGAATCTCGAATCTCGAATCTCGAATCTCCTTCCCTCTTCCTATCCTCCGCTTATATTCCCTTATCCCCTCTCTACTTTCGTCTACCATTCCTTGTCCATCCCTTGTTCCTGAGGAGCGGCCTCGCTGGCCGCTACTAAGGCCCCTCGCCTTCCTCTCCTCGAGTCCCTCGCACCCCTTACGGTCCCATCTTCCGAGAACGGTCTCGCCGACCGTTACTCGGTCTATCGCATTCTCCACCGTCCCCGCCTTTCGGGAACGTTCTTGTCGACCGTCGCTCGGGTCTCGCCTTCCTAACGGCTCCCGCTTTCCGGGAACGGTTTCGCCGGCCATTACTCGGGTCTCGCGTTCCTCCCTGATCCTACATTAGTATATTGTTCAGTGCGTCAGTCACAATTACTACCTTAATTATCGAAAAATGGTAATGAAATTTGTACTTCAAAAAGTTTCTATGTGTAATATATGATATGTCCAAAAAACTGACGTTTTGAAGATTCACCGAATTTCTATTCTAACAACTTCTACGCCGTGGAGCTAAATTCAATGTACAGAATGAAGCAGTTTAGACCAATCTTAATTATATCACTCATGAAAATTATTGCACACATCATTTCTGTTACCCTCCTCACTCTTCATCGCGTTAAATCATTTGCTTTCTCATTACAATTTATTAAATTATGGAAAAATGGTTTCCAGGTGTTTCGTAACTGTGCCTCTACTAACTGCAGCACATCCCGATGTGTGTGTAAAAAGGCTGGGCTCCAGTGCACCCCACTATGTAAAAAATGTTCTGATGAAGATGATTGTTCTAATCTACCAGTTACAGTATCAAATCAAACTGAAGAAGATATAGATTGGGAGAGTTCAGGGGGAGAAGAGGAAGAAGAAGAAGGAGATAGGGAAGAAAGAGATGTGGACGTAGGCGACGAAGACAATGAATATGATAAATCTGATCCTTATGAGTTCGAAATATAATAAACATAATAAAGTAAACATAATAGTAAAACATAATAAAATAATGAATAATTTGCTGCTCCAAAATGATTTGAATTTCGGGAAAAAAGCGACATTGTGATGTTCCACTCAGTTTACTTTTCGAAAAAAAAGCGACAAATATATTATTGGCGAACTATATACTCTATATTTATTATATATATTTATTATATATACTATATTTTTATCAGAAAGAATGAGCGAAGGAGAAGGACAGAAGAGAGAGAGAGAGAGAGAGAGAGAGAGAGAGAGAGAGAGAGAGAGAGAGAGAGAGAGAGAGATTGATTTGATTGATAAACATGTTTATTACCCATAGTTGGGCAAAAGGTTGCAGTATGACTGCATGTACAGCGTCCCGTGTCGAAAACCACTACAGAACACTACAGAATATTTTCAAACACTACTGAAAATCTGAGTAGTGGCACAATAGTGGTGAGCAGTGGTTCAACGAAGGTCAGTAGTGGTTCAATGGTGGTGAGCAGTGATCCAAAAGTGATATTTAGGGCCGGTTTTACCAACACGGTATAAACGCGGTATAGTGCTATACTGAGAATAACCAGCATGAGCCTTATGGTTATTCTCATTGTCAGTATAGCGCTACACCGCGTTTAGACCTGTTTGTAAAACCGGCCCTTAGTCTCTCTTTGAGCTTTGCGGCAGGGACGATATCCTTTCCTTAATTCTTGGAGCGAGCCTCTTTCGGGGCTCATGATATAGCCTTCCTGGATTTCACCTGTGTGAAGTTAGTCCCCCCCCCCCACCACCACCGAATAAACAATTTTTGAATACATGATCGTTTGCCCTTTGTTTGCCCATGATTGCCCATCACTTTGTTTTTTCTGTCCAACCCACCGTTTAGAAGATATAGCTAAAAATAGGACGGGCGGCTAACTTCACGCTAGTCCCCCATAACGTAATTTTGAAAATTCAAATGCATGATCTTTGCCCTTTGTTTGCCCATGATTGCCCATCACTTTGTTTTTTTTGTCCAACCCACCGTTTAGAAGATATAGGGGTGGGAAGCTAGCGTGAAGTTAGCCCCCCCATAGTGTAATTTCGAAAAATCAAATGTATGATCGTTTGACCTTTGATTGCCCATGATTGCCCATCACTTTGTTTCGTTTGTCCAACTCACCGTTTAGAAGATATAGGGTGGGGAAATGGGAAAGTATTAGATCTACAACTTTGCTTCCGCCGTTTTTCTCGTAAGCCATCTACAATAGAACGGCGGAAGCAAAGTTGTAAGTTGTAACACCTCGGCATTACTTGCCCATTTTTAGATACAGTCTCAATATGCATTTTCGACATGATAACACTTCGGAATCGTTTGCCCATTTTTAGAAAGAGTATCAATAAGCATTTTCGACGTTTGTCCAACCCGTGGAACCGCTCTATAGCGAGTTTCATAAGTGAAGTAAAAATGAAAAATCGTAAAATCGGTGATATCACCTCGGAATCGTTTGCCCATTTTTAGAAAGACCCTCAGTAAGCATTTTCGACGTTTGCCCAACCCGTGGAACCGCCCTGCAGCGAGTTTCATAAGTGAAGTGCAAATGAAAAATCGTAAAATCGGTGATATCACCTCGGAATCGTTTGCCCATTTTCATAAAGAGCCTCAGTAAGCATTTTTGACGTTTGCCCAACCCATGGAACCGCTCTACAGCGAGTTTCATACGTGAAGTAAAAATGAAAAATCGTAAAATCGATGATATCACCTCGGAATCGTTTGCCGCTCCACGGGTTGGGCAAACGTCGAAAATGCTTACTGATACACTTTCTAAAAATGGGCAAACGATTCCGAGGTGATATCACCGATTTTACGATTTTCATTTTTACTTCACTTATGAAACTCGCTGTAGAGCGGTTCTACGAGTTGGGCAATCGTCGAAAATGCTTATAGTCCAAGAGCTAGCGACGATTTTCTTAACATATAATAAGCACGGTTTATCGTCTGTTGGTTACGTAGATTTCGCTGCGATTATTGAGAAATCAATGGTCGTAAAGCGCGCGGGCGGGGCGGGAACCCACCCCGTAATTTTTTAAGGGGTAAAAAAATTCTATTTAACATAAATGAGCAAGGATCTAACTACCCTAGACTGAAACTAGATATTTCGAATGTTAATAAAAAAAATGGTCCTACAGTCAGAAGATCGGGCAAAGGTCAAGTCTGACAACTGTTTAATTGAAAAAAAATGCGATAGTTAACATAAATGAGCACTGTCAGACTTGCATAACTTTCAAACTACAGGCCTCAAGCAATGAAAAAACCTTGGTCTGACAAAAAACAATTAGGGTAAAGTGGGGGAATTATCGCCAGGAAGTTACACCATGAGTGCAAGTGAGAGGCGTTTATGGGACCGTCTAATTGTAAGTAGGAGTGAGATAGATTTATATAAAATCTCAACGGGGATTGTCTCTCGTGGATATGAATGTCTTTTACGGTGCCAAAAAATTCTCGTTCGGATTTTATCTGAAAACAAAAAATGATGAAAATTCTTAAACTAGAAGGTTCAATCTCGTCCTTGTAACCGGTGGTTTTGAGAAACATTTATAATTAACAATTTTACAACAATTTAAATTACGAGTGTTTTTTCAAGTAATTTCGTTCTAGTTTTGTGATTGCCAAGAAAAAAGAATTAATTAAAAAAAATTTTATAAGTCAGGGACGAAATAAAATTTTTACAAAGCGATTGAGACAATTTACATTAAAATCGGTTCAGTAGTCTTTGAAATATATTTGGCACCGTAAACTGGCATTCATAAAATACCTGCCGGATTCAATGGCCAATAACTTGTAAACAACACAATATTTTTAAGTTTTTCTTTTTGATACATTTTGTTAAGAGTGTGTATTTGTAATAAGATTTTATAAATAAGTGT
This sequence comes from Xiphydria camelus, assembly GCA_963678675.1. Classification (NCBI taxonomy): domain Eukaryota; kingdom Metazoa; phylum Arthropoda; class Insecta; order Hymenoptera; family Xiphydriidae; genus Xiphydria; species Xiphydria camelus. The sequence goes on from OY783201.1 coordinate 17,078,097, forward strand.
TAAATAACTGAAATACATGAAAATAAAAATATTGAGGATAATACTTTTTTCAGGCCGCCTAGGTGTACGTAGCACCTTAATTGAAAAAAAAAATGCGATAGTTAACGTAAATGAGCACTGTCAGACTTGCATAACTTTCAAACTACAGGCCTCAAGCAATGAAAAAACCTTGAACTGACAAAAAACAATTAGGGTAAAGTGGGAGAAATATCGCGGGGAAGTTACACTATGAGTGCAAGTGAGAGGCGTTTATGGGACCCGTCTAAGTAGGAGTGAGATAGATTTATATAAAATCATAATGTGGGTAATTTTTATATTTTACTAGCAGCCCGTCCCCGCTTCGCACGGGTAGATTGTGGATTGATTTTGTCCGTCCACCATTGTTTAAATACATTTTTAATACAAAACTTTTAGTATTTTTCCCGGGCTACGCAATGGTCATATTGGATTTGACCTTCACCATGACCTTCAAAGCCGCCATGCCGCCGGCCATGGCTTTCAGGCCGTTATATCAAGGTCAAATTAATTTTTTTCACGTTCAAATGTGTCCTTGACCATTTTTTTCATGTTACCTTTATTGTCAGCGGAGGTCAAATTTAGGTCAAGTATAGTTCGACTTTTCGAACACCCTGTATAAGATTTACTAACTCAGAAACCTTCGCGGATATGCGTCGAACTGTTCCCCAAATTTTCATCGCAATCGGATGAACGGTTTAGGAAGACATAATAATCATCCGTACCGGTACTTTTTGAACACCCTGTATAAGATTTACTAACTCAGAAACCTTCGCGGGCATGCGTCCAACTATTCCCCAACTTTTCATCGCAATCGGATGAACGGTTTAGGAAGGCATAATAATCATCAGTACCGGTACTTTTTGAACACCTTTTATAAGATTTACTAACTCAGAAACCTTTGCGGGCATGCGTCCAACCATTCCCCAAAGTTTCATCGCAATCGGATGAACGGTTTAGGAAGGCATAATAATCATCCATACCGGTACTTTTTGAACACCCTGTATAAGATTTACTAGCTCAGAAACCTTCGCGGGCATGCGTCCAACCATTCCCCAAAGTTTCGTCGCAATCGGATGAACGGTTTAGGAACGCATTTGATATTACCTTAAAGGTCACAGTCAAGGTCAAATCCAATACTACCACTGGGTAGCCAAGGGAAAATCCTTAAAGTTTTGTATTAAACATTTTTCTCTAAAATGTTTTCCCGCTGAGATAATCGGCCGTACCGGGACTTTTTGAACACCCTGTATAAGATTTACTAACTCAGAAACCATCGCGGGCATGCGTCCAACCATTTCCCAAAATTTCATCGCAATCGGATGAACGGTTTAGGAAGGCATAAGAGACATACAGACAGACAGACAGACAAACATTCATTTTTATATATATAGATAGATAGATAGATAGATTGAACAGAAAACATTTTATTTATGAAGTGTGAACGAAATGTAGAATATTTATTAAAATTCCGAGTCTGATTCCGGCTCGTCTTCATCAGATTCGTATGTTTCTTCCTCGCAGTCGATATGGTCATCTGCAAAATAAAATTAAATGATCAGAACAAGAACAAAACAATGAAAGACTAAATTAACGAATGCAGTACTTACCTTGAAGATTTTCTTGCGAAGACTGCACGTTCATGATGTCACTGACAAGTGGTGGAAGTTGTTCACCCAAAAACCACAGGATTTCGTATTTTCCATCGATCATGATCAAACCGCTGTCTTCTTTAAATGTCAAAGCGGGATTCTTGACATGAGCATTCGACCATAGCATAGCAATATGACGAGCTCTGAGGACTTGTGGTAAAAGCTCTGCTTTACATGGTGGCAAAGCAGTTGCATCACAATTTGCCATTTATTTGGAAAATGATTCTGACGGTTTTTTAGCGCAGTACCCCTTGGCTAAGTCTCCCATTAAATACCATTTAAAAAATCCCATTGGATACCACTGACAGTCTGTCAAAGGTAAATCAATGGGGTTTTGCCAATGGTATCTTTCCCACTTATACTACCATTCGACGTCCCATTTATTTTCCCATTCGTGTTTAATGGTGTTTTCATACCGTTGACATTACCATTCGTGGAATGGAATTAATTCCCATTCAATTATAATCATCCATTTCCCATTTGTTGAGTGATACTTTACTTAGCTATTTGTCCAAGGCCGCCCGTCGCCGCAGCCGCGTCATCTCTGTTCGCGCTTCTTGGTCTGCCTTTCCTCCGCTTTCCTTCTGGCGCCTCGGTCGGTCTTCCCGCTGTCCCCTCGGCTTTTTCCGACTTTCCTGATCCGACGGCGCCCGAATCATCCTCCCCGCGTGCCCCACCTCCTCTTCCTCTGCCCATATTCCCCTAACCTCACCTTTTCTTTTAACTTTTTTGAAACCCTCCTTTGAAATCTAGAGCAGTCCCCTCTCTTCCTCCTGCGTGTTCTTGCTGGCGGCACGCTCTGCTCTCCCCTGATCCGAAAAATCGCTGCGATTATCCTGTAATATCGCTGTATCGGCACTGTTTCCTGCGATCGATCCGCGACGCGTCTAGTCGTAACCGGCTTCCGCATGGAACTCCGTTATCTGCCATTGGACTCCCATTAGTTACCATTGGAACAAAATACCACTTGAATGTTCCCAGTAACTTGCCATTGGTCCTCCATTGGTAACGAATGGGAATACATACCATTCAATATTTCCCACTGATTTGCCAGTGGATTCCCATTTATATTGAATGGTAGAAAGTGCTAGTTCATTTTTCCCTCTGAATTTCCATTGCGATCCCATTGATTACCTTTAGGTCCCATTCATTACCATTAAACACTCAATGGAAAACTTTGCCAAGGGACGTTTTCGTGAAAAGGTGAAGCGGGCTCCATTAACGTCTGTAAAACCTTTCGCGTTATACATTTCACAAACGAATTTTTGTATCGTCAGTAATGTCGCATTCCATAAACGCCTCTCACTTGCACTCATAGTGTAACTTCCCCGCGATATTTCCCCCACTTTACCCCAATTGTTTTTTGTCAGACCAAGGTTTTTTCATTGCTTGAGGCCAGTAGTTTGAAAGTTATGCAAGTCTCACAGTGCTCATTTATGTTAACTACCGCATTTTTTTTTCAATTAAGGTGCTACATACACCTAGGCGGCCTGAAAAAAGTATTATCCTCAATAATTTTTTTTCATATACTTCATTTATTTAACACTTATTTATAAAATGTTATTACAAATACACACTTAACAAAATGTATCAAAAAGAAAAACTTAAAAATATTGTGTTGTTTACAAGTTATTGGCCATTGAATCCGGCAGGTCTTTTATGAGTGCCAGTTTACGGTGCCAAATATATTTCAAAGACTACTGAACCGATTTTAATGTAAATTGTCTCAATCGCTTTGTAAAGATTTTATTTCGTCCCTGACAATTATAAATTTTTTTTTTAATTAATTCTTTTTTCTTGGCAATCACAAAACTAGGACGAAATTACTTGAAAAATCACACTCGTAATTTAAATTGTTGTAAAATTTTTAATTATAAATGTTTCTCAAAACCACCGGTTAAAAGGACGAGATTGAACCTTCTAGTTAAAAATTTTCGTCATTTTTTGATTTCAGATAAAATCCGAACGAGAATTTTTTGTCACCGTAAAAGGTATTCATATCCACGAGACAATCCACGTTGACATTTTATATAAATCTATCTCACTCCTACTTACAATTAGACAGTCCCATAAACGCCTCTCACTTGCACTCATGGTGTAACTTCCTGGCGATATTTCCCCCACTTTACCCTAATTGTTTTTTGTCAGAGCAAGGTTTTTTCATTGCTTGAGGCCTGTAGTTTGAAAGTTATGCAAGTCTGACAGTGCTCATTTATGTTAACTACCGTATTTTTTTTTCAATTAAACAGTTGTCAGACTTGACCTTTGCCCGATCTTCTAACTGTAGGACCATTTTTTTATTAACATTCGAAATATCTAGTTTCAGTCTAGGGTAGTTAGATCCTTGCTCATTTATGTTAAATAGAATTTTTTCACCCCTTAAAAAATTGCGGGGTGGGTTCCCGCCCCGCCCGCACGCTTTAAGACCATTGATTTCTCAATAATCGCAGCGAAATCTACGTAACCAACAGACGATAAACCGTACTCATTATGTGTTAAACAAAATCGTCGTTAGCTCTTGGACTATTACTGAGGCTCTTTCTAAAAATGGGCAAACGATTCCGAGGTGATATCACCGATTTTACGATTTTTCATTTGCACTTCACTTATGAAACTCGCTGCAGGGCGGTTCCACAGGTTGGGCAAACGTCGAAAATGCTTACTGAGGGTCTTTCTAAAAATGGGCAAACGATTCCGAGGTGATATCACCGATTTTACGATTTTTCATTTTTACTTCACTTATGAAACTCGCTGTAGAGCGGTTCCACGGGTTGGACAAACGTCGAAAATGCTTATTGATACTCTTTCTAAAAATGGGCAAACGATTCCGAAGTGTTATCATGTCGAAAATGCATATTGAGACTGTATCTAAAAATGGGCAAGTAATGCCGAGGTGTTACCACTTATAACTTTGCTTCCGCCGTTCTATTGTAGATGGCTTACGAGAAAAACGGCGGAAGCAAAGTTGTAGATCTGATACTTCCCCATTTCCCCACCCTATATCTTCTAAACGGTGAGTTGGACAAACGAAACAAAGTGATGGGCAATCATGGGCAATCAAAGGGCAAACGATCATGTATTTGATTTTTCGAAATTACTCTATGGGGGGGCTAACTTCACGCTAGCTTCTCACCCCTATATCTTCTAAACGGTGGGTTGGACAGAAAAAACAAAGTGATTGGCAATCATGGGCAAACAAAGGGCAAACGGTGATATATTCAAACATTTTTTATTCGGTGGTGGGGGGCTAACTTCACATAGGTCTGGATTTCGCCATCGAGCGCACACTAAGCTTTTCTTTAATCCTTGGCGCCAACCTCTATCGAGGCTCTTGGTGATATTTGACGTCTTGTAGCAATGGTGTTATATGTACACTGAGAAAGAAGACTAGAACAAAAGATTACAAACTATATTTTCGCCTCCTTGATCAGTTATTCCTAAGAGGATTTTAGACTACAATGGAAACAGTATTAAACGTAACTTCGTTTAAGTGCTGTTTCCTATTTTTCTATCTCTACTCCGGTTAGTAAAGAGAACTGATAATATAGAGAACTGAAGTTGAGGCGATTCCTAATTTCCAGTTAAATATTTCCTCCCTTGCCATATTACAAATGTCATCATTCTATCGGTCATGAGGTATACATATTCCTACCATTTAGTAACCACGTCTTTGAACTTGAGCTCTGTTTAAATTACATCCCGCGAGGTTTGCCCTGTTTATAGTTTTCATTCTACGTCAATTGAATTCGGCTTGAAGAAGGCTAGAATATGAACAGCAGATATCTCGTCCCTTGGAAGAGCGGGAGGAATAAAGATTAATACCCTAATTTCCTAACTTCCTTCTCAAATAAAAAAAAAATAAGGAAGACTCGGGCGATAAGAACCATTTAAGGGGGTATTACTGTCTAGACGCTTAAAAAGTTCGATTTTTTTTTCTTGCATTTTCTTATAATTTGGGGGTTTGAGAATGTGTCTCAAAAATACTAATTTGAAATTCGTAGAACTCCTATAGTTACAGAGGCTTAAAGGCTGCGGTGCGTTGGGGCGCAGCAGGTAGTCATCAACTTTAAACGCGTTTTTCTCGACACGACATTTTTCAAGTCGGGCGCACGTTTTTCTCAAAAACTATTGGACCGATTGACTTCTGGTTTTGCACATATTTTGAGGGAACCTTCACCTATGGTCTGAACTAGAATAATACCAATAGCTTAAATATTGTAGCCCTGCTCTCATGTTTTAGTTGACAATTTTTCGGGAAAATTAAACTTTAATCTTCAAACAGCTGCGATTGCGATACAAAATTTTGTACGTACTTAGTTCTAGTTCAGACGATAACTACATTCATATAGAGTAAAAAAAAATTTGTTCTTCTCTCTCAGACGATTAGGACCGCCACAATATGGTCGCCCGATTGGACGAGCGTCTCACGCCACGATCTGCATAACAGCGCATAACTTGTACAGATTCCAATACAATGTTTTATAAAAATTTGTATTGTTAGTTGAAACATGTCTTATTATGCGTCAAAAACCCCGGCACTCTGTAGGTTTGATAGTTTTCGCAAAATTAATTCCTAAAAATTACATTAAAAACAAGCGTCTAGACAGTAATACCCCCTTAAGCAAGCAGAACTAGTCCCTTAGTTTTGTATTCATAGTTTCCGTCAAATGGTTCTTCATTTGATTTACCGTTCCCATTTACTTTTAATCGTTACTTTTGTATGTTCATGCGATGACCGAACGTTAGAGATGCTAGAGTAGGCCATTAATTTGAAACTAACATATTGTCATCCATTTTCATTGCAGGAACTAGAGTTGAGAATAGAGACGCAGAAGCAGACGTTGCACGCTCGTGATGAGAGCGTGAAGAAACTTCTCGAAATGCTTCAGAACAAGGGGATGGGTGAGTACTCATTTTCTTATTTTTCTCTTTCAAGAAATCTTAGAAACACAATGCCTCTGACGTCATAGAATCACAAATCCGTGTAACTGCAATAGTTAATTGATATACCAGTATGAAACGCACCTTAAAATAGAATATGCACCCATTCTCTCACCAATAGAAGGAATATAATATACTGTTCCAAAATAGTCATTGTTCCATAAGCTTAACTAGTAAAGTTGAATAAATAATGAATTTTTAAATCATTACGAAATATTCTATCTAGAAATGTAATACGCTCTCAGAGAAAAAAGAATGTTATCTTACAGACATCACTGTACTTGTTTCTTTATAAATTTTATGCAGAGAAATGAAGTTAAAAAATAATCCTAAGTTGATGTAGATGTACCGCGAAAAATATGACTTTAACTTGATGCAGCGGTTGCTCTACTTTCCGAATTGGAAATAGAAGGAAGGCCTATATTTATTGAATTAGGTACAGTTTTGATGTGAATTAGTCTTAAAAATAGAAAGAAACTTTTGGAAAAAGTTGAGTATATAAAATTATTTTTCTCTATTCCAATGTAATACCTTACATAATAAATCCTTATTAATCAAAATTTGAATAACTTTAATATCACGAGCCTCGATAAAGGCTCGCGCCAAAAGCGTAGCGCCCAGCACGGGGCTCAGAGACAGGCGATATTTACTCCGCGCACATAGTTTATTCCTGTAAAGAGGTCTTCATTCCTCAGTAATCAAAAAGTTTCGAGTTACAAAATTACGTTCATGTGTTATCTATGACTCGCGCTTTCACTCGAGCCTATATTTAATCAAATCGACTAATAGGTTCGAGAGATACGTTCCTTCAAAGTTAAGCGTTTTCATCATTTAAGGAATAATATTTTCGTCATCTTCGGCACATGAGAGTAAACCCTTCGCCGATTTCAGAAATAACTTTTCCCTAGCACACTTCTAGATGGCACTAATAATATATTCATATCAATTTATACGCTCTAAGAATATAAAATCTCTTCACATGAACGAACGTGCCGAAATAAACCATTAATTACTTGAAGTATTAATTTGTTTGTCCCAGTGTATAGGACAACAGAAAGATCCTATATATTTTGGGGCACGTGCAGTATTTTCAATTTTTATTCAAGTTTCGTAGCGAATGGTGCTGCCAATTATGAAAACTGTCTCTAACTAATCCGCCCAACATAACTCAACCACTACCGGCCACCTGTGTCTTCCGTTGTGTGAGTGACACGTCCCTTAATTTTAATGTGCATTTAGGATTGATATTCGAGTTGGTTGTGACGTGGAGAATCGCTCCGCGTCACAAAAAGGGTGCAGTCGGCCCCTTCGGGACATGCATGCGATTCGACCACCGAAAGGGCCTTGCGATAAGGAGGCGTGCGACCGCGGCGTCGATACAAGCGAGACGCATCCGGACAGGCACGCGTTGAGCGCGTTGACAATAGGAAATAGGGAAAAAACTCAAAACTCAACTATAATGAAGGTTTAGTTATAGAATTTTGTTTAATTTTAATTTAATTGTACATTGAAAGATATATTTCGTCAAATAAGTAAAATAACATCACATTGTTTAAACTTTTCAGGTTGCGTTATTACTAATATGACACTAAACTAAAAGAATATTTTTTTGAACTAAATATTGCATTTCTGCGCAAGATAAGTACTTACAATTAATAAAAAATTAATTTTTACGAACATTTAGCAGTAAATATTCTGAGTCATCAATCGCATGAATTTTCATTACAAAGAAGGTAGCTTTCAATATCATCATCGAACATTTGTGTTCGTCTGTGTACAATTTTTCTGTTCATAGAAATGCAAGGGTCAGACATGAACAATAGGTTGTTTATTACTTCTTGACAATTATATCTTCAGGACTTTCTAGCGTGATTTAATCTAGTGCGTCGAAAAACTTTATGCGTAGCTTCGAGAGCTTCCTCAGACAATTGTCCAATTGGTATTTCAAGATATTTCATGATTTCAACTTAAGTCTACAAATTATTTTAAAATTTATTTAGATAATATAACTTTTGCAAATATCTCGAAACTGTAAGAAATGCGACGAAACGGAGAAAATGTTCGGTCCTCGGGGGAGGAAGATGTTCAACTTTTAGCAGTAACCACATTAACAAAGAAAGCTGAACAATAATTTGTTTAAATAATAAATTTATGAAAATATCTCGAAATGATAAGAGATACGACGGAATAGAAAAAATATTGGGGTTTCAAAGGGGGTCAAACTTTAAATTATATTAATTTTACCGTAGAAAGCGAATTGATAATTTGTTTAAACAATAAACTTATGCACATATCTTGGAAATGATGAGAGATACGAGGAAGCGTGTAAAATTTTTAAACGGTACGTAGGAATTCGAATCCGAAGCCGCGATTTTATTAGCGAATAGTACGAGCCTCGATAGAGGCACGCGGCAAGGATTAAAAATGCTATATATCAAAGGCTAGCAGGTACTAGCAGCCAAATTTCGCATAGGCGAATGAAGGCTATTGTACTCCGTATGTTACAATTTGCTCGACACCACGCGACACTCGTTAGATAAACCTTCTGAAAGTCAAAAACTTTGACAGAGTTGGAGTAAAATGGGACCCCACTCAAAAGGGCGATTAAAACAATAACAACCAATAAAAGTAACAAATAATAGGTCGAAAACACAGTTCTTACACTAGTGAACAGGATCGATGCAAAAAAAACCGATGATTTTAGAGCGAATCCTCTGTGTGTAACGTAGACTGCTCAAACAAGCTGGTATTCAGAGCGGTGCTGCACAGGTGCCGGTGAAATTTTTCGTAAACAAGCTTTAGTTTCTTGTTTGGGGACTATTTCTTCTGACATACGTATGTTTTAGAACCTTTTTTGTACAACTTGATTTTTTGGGTTTTTTCCATTGGTCGCCGCACTGTGCGACGGCGAAGCGTGAACGCGACGGCTTGATGCGAGAGTTAGGCCGGGCGAACGTCAGCTGTCATCTCACTCAACTGCCTCTCAACGTTCGTCCAGCCTAAGTCTTCGTACGAGTTCCGAGCGAGCAGAGGTGAAAAACGCAATCGAAGCCCCGTTGAGAGAGAGAGAGAGAGAGTTGCCTGAATCAAACCAGTCCAGAATCCGAAGAAAAGACGAGCTGCAGCGTCGGACGAGATAAGACCCGTCGAACGGAGCCCGAGAGAAACCGAGAAAGCTGCTGAGGACAACGAAATCACCGGTACGCTTCCCTTGTTCCTCGCGCTCGAAGGGGCGAACGCATTGCATCATTTCCGCATTTTCTCGTTTACGTGTTCTATCGTTTAACGCTTCGTCGTAGCGTCTTCTCGTCGACGCGACTCGCCATAGCGTCTCGTTGTCCGCGCGGTCCCGTCGAATTCGCGCGATCGTTTTCCTCACGTGAGCGTTTAGCGTGGTGCACGCGGCACCAAGACCGCGCCGATTATCGTCCCCCGGTCGCGAGCGTCATGCGGGGACCTCCGTCTCGTTATCCTTTAGAATAAAGGTTCTTTTCCTAGTCGTCGATTGTTCTCTCTTTTTCGCGCCCCGGCTATGGATTCCGTCCTCCCGTGTCCCAGCCAGCGCATCTCGAACCGCCCTTCTACAATTTGCTGGGGTAGCCGAACGATACCTTAACTTGTCCCCTCCACACACACATCTTCCGTTATACCGTCATTGTCAAGTTAAAACCTGCTATGTGGAGAACCTGCTATATGCAGTTCTATAAACTCATTTAAGATTACTTTTGAAGGAATGTCACATAAATCAAAGAGAATTATTCCTAGTTAAAAACTGCCAAGCGGTATTGTAGCAGGTTCTCCACATAGCAGGTTTTAACTTGACAACGTCGATATATTACATGATTACACTCTTACATGCAGTAAAGTCATTAAAACGTGGTCTGAGGATAGTTAATTTATCATTAAACCTTGCTTTTTATCAATAAAAACAGATTTTGTTTTAATTTTCCATTTTTCCCCTCCATATCTCCTGAAGTATTGATCCTAGCGAAAAAGTGTATCAGACCTTTTTTATAGAGAATTTGATGTAGATTAATTGAACTTTTTTTCGCTAGAGGCAATAGTTTTCGAGTTATTAACGAAAAACTGAAAAAGGGGACCTTTAGAGCCCCCCCCCCCCCCTCCTCCTCCCCCCACAGCACGACTCCCACCAATCAGTACTTTTAGTATATTGTTAATGACATCTTCCTCTACAACTGTATCAAAATTCGCTTTTTTTTGTATGTATTTTATCCGCTATTTTTCCTTCGTTGCCTGGACTGTTCTGGCTTCAAAAGAAACGCGGCGAAAAATTGACGGCAGTCTTCGACGAAGACGATGCGACGAATATGACAATCCCGGGACGACCGATGATGGAGCGAGCAAGGCAGTCACCTATTCCTAGAATAAATGAGTCGCAGTATCTGTATGGTGGTTCAGGCCGTATTGAAAAATATAGAAAAGACTTTGTCTAAAGAAGAAAGAGAAGAAGAAAAGCGTAAAACCCGAGAAAGGGTAGCAGCTTTAAGAAGAGCAAAGAAAGAAGAAAAGTCCTGTAGAATAATTAAAGATTCCAAAATAGATTTTGTCGAAGAAAATGAAACAAAAGATTCCACTAACAGAGAAATGATTGTACTAAATGAAGAAAGCATTAAATCAGACAACTCAAACGGTGTCAAAAAAATTAACGAAATAATTCTTAGCGATTAACACATGTAAGGCCACGGAATCGCGGCCTCGGCCGCGGCGCCCCATTAGTTGTAGTATTAGGGAGCGATATGTACCTATGTGTTATCAGTAGTAATTTTGCCTCCTGATCACGAATTCGGTGTAAAAATTTGGCCATCACGTCACCATTTTTTCCTAACCTCAAAAAACATGTAAAAAAAAGTGAAAATGACAGAAAAGTCACAAGGAAAAATCAGGACATTTTTTTTTCATATCCATCTGTACATCATATACATACAGAAGACCCCGCTGAATTTATATCCACGACAAGAATTAAGATAGAACGTCTCACTTCTTTTCTAACCTCAAAAAACCAACCAGAGAATATGATTTTCAAAAAGTTAATGAACTTAAACCAAATTTGGTACAGGAGGGTTTTTTGGGTCGCTGGTTACGAATCTGAAGTTAGATTTCCAAAAATTAAAGATGGCCGATCCAACACGGCAGACGAGATTTTCAAAAATCAACTGATTCTTACCGAATTTGCTATAAAGCGACAACAAATGTTTAATTAATCAATCAATTCATCTATCTACCTATTAACTGGTCCTTAGTTCATTAAGTAGCCTAATTACTAACTTCTTATTGTACTATCCTACAATGTCACTTATTTTTTATCTCAGTATCTCACTAACACCATATCTTTCTATCTCCTTCCTCACAAACTCACTATCTCACCTACTCTCTACCTCACTCCCTATCTCACTCCCTATCTCACTATCTCCCCAGGTCGAGTTTTTTGACCTGGGAAGTCCTTGTAAGGATAAAATTCTCCCATTCATATTGAAGGCCTGAGTTGTCCTCTAAGGTCCTACTTATGGTCCTAACCAGAGGTTCCTGGGTTTAAGGGCCGGTTGTACAATATGCCGATATACTGCCCGATAGAGTTATCCTGCCGACAAGTCTGCTTTTGACACGTCAGGCAGGATAACTCTATCGGGCAGTATATCGGCATGTTGTACAACCGGCCCTTAAACGGACAAATGTAAGACCTAGGAAGGCCTAGTTTGACCTGCCCCGGGTCGAGTTTTTCGACCTGGGAAATCCTAGTACACAGGACTTCCCAGGTCGAAAAACTCGACCCGGGTATATGTATACATATAACCCCTATTCTAAATTTTCCATGCGATAATTGTTTATTTTTATTATTAAAGTTTTTTAAAATTATTATTGCATTTCTAATAAATTTTAAAAAACCCCAAAAATTCATGAAACGAAATGATTATTTCACTATATAAAACATATAAAATAAATTTTTTTTGTTTACATGTACCATATGTCGCACGGAAAACCGATCAGGTGGGGGCCGTCTGAATTTGAACTCGGCACTGCTTGGACGATGCTCGATTGATTCATTAAGAAATTCAGAAGGCCCCCACCTGATCGGTTTTCCGTGCGACATATGGTATTTGACTTCAGTAAAACTTTTGCAATTTATATGCTTTCATTCTCAATTTGTATACTTCAAAATACAAAAATGACGTACAATACTTCTAAAATCATTAGCAACCGTTTAATACAATCCACTTTGTCGATTTCCGCAGAGTTTATTAATATGCCTCACGTAATCCGTTTCATCTAGGTATCGACTTGTTCTACCTTGAACTTGTTCACATTTCCGTAATTCGACACAAGCCCATCCTGAAAAATATAATTCATTATTCCAACAGGCACGATATTATAATTTTGATAAAAGAAAAAATAATTTTCCTTACTAAATAATCCATGAAACAAACGTTTGCAAATTCCTGGTCGAGATCCACGAGTGCCTTTGGCACAATGTAAATGGAGGTTTGCTCCATAGACCTCTATCAATGTTTCAGAAACTAGATCTTTCCATTGAAATTTGCCTTTTTTGTTATATGCAGAAATTGTCACAAATGTGATTTTATTCTTCTACATATAAAAACCGCATCGCGGAAATATTTCTTCCTAAACAAAAGAATAATAGAAAAACAAATTACTTTAATTAAAAGTAAAATGATGAAATAGTTATTTTCGTTATTAGGGCGTGAAGCATTGTTTCTAACGAGTGTGAAGTTTGACGCACGAGCGAAGCGAGTACGGCAATCACACTCGTTAGAACGGCGCGAAACAACCGAATAACGAATTCTATTTTTTGTCACTAATTGTAAGTGTCAAATACGAGGTAGATTATTTCACGCACTGCGCAGGTTATTTCACGCACTGCGCAACTTTTCACGAATTGGTGTGTGAAAGATGATTTCACATGCGTCGAGGACGCCCATGAAACCGAGTATTTGACACTGAGTGACAAAATATAAATCACAATATAACAGGTGAATCCGGAGGGGAAATCAATGATATTTATGATGGTTCTCTATACCAAATGTGGATGAAGAATGGCTTCCTGGCTGATCCAAACAACATTTTATTTACGTGGTACACAGACGGTATAACGGTGTTTAAATCGTCAAAGGTCAGTGTTTGGCCGGTGTACTTAACCATTAACCTTTAGAGGACGGGGATTTTTTTAAATAGTTTGTGTTCTCAGGGTGGTCCCTAAAGGGACCACCCCTGTCCTCTAATGGTTAATGAGCTCCCTTCCGAGTACAAAAAAAAATGGAAAATACGCTATTGGTGGGACTATGGTTTGGCAGTGAGAAACCAGATCCTGACATGTTTTTAGAAAAGTTTCATCTACAGTTTGAGGAATTATTAAATGTGGTAAACGTCCACTTACCGGCTGAAAATCGTACTATCACCGTCAAAGCTATATTACTAATGGGAACCTGCGATTTACCAGCTAAAGCTCTGTTTTTTAATTTAATACAATTCAATGGTTTTTATGGATGTCCTTCATGTTACTGTCGCGGTGAATCTGTCGCTACTGCTGCAGGGACGCATGTCCATGTATATCCATATGAAGACAATCCAATTATAAGAACATCGGAAGATACAGAACGTTATGCACAAACAGCAACTCCTCAAAAACCTGTAAAGGGTGTTAAAGGTGGCACAACATTTTCAAAAATAATGCCAGACTTTATAAAGGGAACAGCAATCGACAGGATGCATGGCATTGAAGGAGGTGTAGTGAAGAAATTATTGTCTCTGCTTTTTGATGTTAAATATATCATAAATGGATTCTCATTGTACTAGTTTAAATATGTTATCAATGACAAATTAACTGCTATTAAGCCACCGAAATCCGTGCACAGAATGCCTCGGTCTGTTGATGATTTGATACATTGGAAAGCCTCAGAACTCAAAATGTGGTTTTTCCACTACCTAATCCCAGTTTTAAAAGGAATTTTGAGAAATGACTGTCTTCAGCACTACCCGTTGCTAGTGACGGCATTACCTTTGCTTAACGCTGACGTAATCACACCGCACATGCTAAGGATAGCAGAAGATTTGCTAAAAAAATTTGTTAGAGAATCTCAAGAATTATATGGAATTGAACATTGTTCGCTGAATATTCATCAACTGCTACGTTTATCTTAGGTAGTAACCAATCTGGGACGCCTGTGGAGTTTGTCTTGCTTCCAGTACAAAGATTTGAATGGAAAATTTATCAAACTGGTGCACGGTACGTGGCATCTTGATACCTAAATTGCAAATAAACATGAGCAAGTAATTTCTATGGTGCGTATCATAGAAAGACTGCCCGATGGACCAATTCGTGTTTTTTGTTTGAGAAATAAAAGGCAAGTAAAGCTAATTGAACAGATTTTCCCTCAAACTTACAGCGTTGGCTACTATAAAACTTTGAGAACTGTGCCAGACGTGATTTCTAATGCCCTGCAAGCTGGAGGATACCATGGCTACGAAAGTATATTGCAATACTGCAGGTTGTTAAAAAATGGACAATTATATGTGACAACGCAATACCCACGAACATTACAAACTCAATCTTTCGTTGCTAAATATTTTACACCTGGTGGGGACTGGTCATTGGGTATCATTCATAGTTTCGTCAAATTAATCCCACCTTGTTACTGTCATGCAGAGTGTACATACCAAGCCACTCGTTTAGCAATTCTTAACCAGGTTATAATAGATGACGTTTTCATTGTTAGAGGTGACAATCACATTTGTGATACTGCTTCCTTCCTCCGTAAATGTCATGTTACTAATACCGCTATTGCAACACCGATTGGATCTTTAGACACAGTGTGTGTTCACATGAATATTGAAGACGTTACGTACATTAGTATCCCCATTAACAAACAAGATATGGAATAATTAATGTTACTATTGATAAGATTTATAGTAATAAATATTAGCTTATATTTTTTTAATTTTTAAGATTAAGTTTATGAAAAATAGAAGACAATAAAGAATTTTTGGGGGTGCAATAAAAAAATTATTGTTGTCAAGTATATTGATTCTTCATCTGTCAAGTACAATTTTTTCTTGAGTACTAGATGTTCACTCAAAACCAATAAATTAATTAAAACAACAGGAATAAAATAAAAATCTTTTTGATCAATGTAACTTAGAAGACAACAAAAGTTTGAGTACGGACGTTATTTTCCACCTTTTAAATTATATCATATTATCACAAGACTAAGCTTCTAAATATAATAAAACATTTATTCCAAATGTTTTTTATTCGCTGTTAATATACTAAACCGTTATGTGGATAAATATGTAAATCCAATAGAAATGGGGGAAGAAACGGAACATACGAACAGTTAATTTAACTTCATTCAAGTCAAATAAGAATAAATAAGAACATGAGCGAATAAAGCAGAACATATCAGACTTTGGAAGGCCACTTCAGGGCGTATTTATAGATGTAGGACAATTTAGGACAACTTACAAGGGAAGTTATGGAACCCGGAAATTTAGAAAATTCCGCCATTCCGTGTGCAAGTAAAGTAGTTCAAGCGTAACACAAAAATACATTTCATTGGTGTCATATTACGGTTTTAAGGGGTGAAATCATCCCTTGAAAAAATGCAGATTCTTCTTCTTCACGGAATAACTCCCAAACGGTGAAAGATAACGGAGAAAAGTTGAAATAAAAGTTTTATGGTTTTTCTTGATCTATAAAACTAGTGCGAATAAATTCTGTAACAAATTTTTTTAAGTTACCCCCACCACCGACCCATAAAAATGGGTTTTTGGATTTTTTAAGTTTATGTAAAAATACTTCTCAATGACCTCTTTCCATACATCTCCAGTTTATTATGTATCCTTTTTTTTAATTTAGAAAACCTCGAACTTTAAGTCCGTTTTGACGTAAACAGTGAAACGATCTTATGAAACGATATCTACATTTTTATTTACATTACAATTTTTAATTATTTTAGCAAAACACGTACAATTACATGAAAAATGAAACTTATTGAAATGAATCAATGACATGTATTTTTCAAACAACACAAATAAGATATCGTATGAAACTCAATGATAACGTTGAATGACGCAGGATCTATGTCGACATTGACGCCGATAACGTTTTCCATAATGGGAACGTGTTTGACTCGTGACTGCATGCTGGTGAGATATCCCTTCATCATTCGTTAAAAATCTTATGTAAGTACGTTTTATGATTATTATTATATTTATACTATACATACATATTTGTGACTAGAAGATGTAGCTTATCCGCAGTTACATTAATCAAATTATGACATATAAATAAACGAATTCATTAATTCATTCATTCAATGAATCCTGATAAACAAAATATTTGTATCTATTGTACATATTTTATTAATGGATTATACATTAAAACAGTTGTAATGGTAGAAAACGGCAAATACACTAAAATTACGGATTATAATTGGACAGTAGTGATATTGTTCATAGAAATGTTCAAAACAGAAATACTCGGCACACCTTGCACGGCGTATGAAAGCAACTTCTCCACAAATACTACATCTAGGTATATTAGTCCAGTCAGTGGGGGATTTTGCCCTACAAAAGGTGGGGTAGTCGCAATTTTTTAATATGTTGTTAAGGTCTAGGCCTTAACAAAAAATCCAAGTTTTCGACCTTGGGGGGTCACGGCTTGAGCCGCCATCTTGAATTAAAGAGACAAAAAATGTTTTTTTTTCAAAATAACTCCCCAGCGATTGATTTTACGACAAAAATGTTTAAATAAAAGTTAAAGAAGATAAAATTCTTCACATTTTTTGTATCTTCATTTTTCTTATAAGTCTAATGTGTTTCGAGTTACAGCGGCGGAAAGATGAACATTTTTCCCAAAAAAATTGTAACACTCGCCATTTTTGTGATTTTTTTTTAGTATTTCTTGCTATTTATAATAATTTTATCCCTGATAGGCCTAATAGTCCACAGCGTCATGATCTTAGGTGGAAATGACGCTTGAGCCACGCGATTGTATTATTAGCGTTTGCCTTTCTTTGATGGTTTTGATCGGTTGGTGTTGACGTCTCGAGTATAATCTGTATACTCAATGTCATTATCATCGGTGCTTCTGAAAATACATTGCTCTTCCATTGGTAAATTTTGGTCATCTTTATCCTCACTGTCGATTCGAACCACCGGTACATTTTCGCATGACTGACCACTGCAGAAGCCACACACAACGGAACACTTCAACCCAGCTTTTCTGCAACCACATGCTGCACCGCATCCTTTTCGACAAGTGCATGAAATGAATTTCAATAAGGTGTCGGGTGCTGGTTGCTTTGTCATTGTGATTGGAGCAAGTCCATATTGCTATCAAGTTTCCAACCCCAGTCTTCTGGTATTTTCTCAATTCCATACCATTTTTGGACTTGGTAGTACGTCCTGAATGCATGATACCGCGCGGCATCCTTCGTTGGTAGCAAAGAAGCAAGATATGATTTACTTTTTGTGGTAGATTTAGCGAAACATTGGTAGCGGATTTCTTCCAACGTGTCCTCTTAGTTGGGGAGCCCAATAGGGGATTTTGGGATTTACTCAAGCGCGTCAGAATATCATATGGGGGGGATGCTGATGGGGCACCCTATTGAGTACCTCCACCATATATCAGCCCTTTATATAGAGCCGCGCATCTAGGGCAGCCGATCAGAACTGTAAAAAAAATCGATCGTCAGAAATACTCGAGCGCGTCAGATTAAGGTAAGGTAGGTTAATTACATGCTGAAAAGTGTACATTTCAATAATCTGACGATTTGAGCGTGACGTAAGGGAGTGGGAGGGTTACAAACTTACACAAAAAAAAACGTGACCTGGACATTTTCGAGCACGGTCGAATTTTTATTTCTTTTGAGGGAAATAATTCAAGGATAACGGAAAAAATATAATCTACCGATTTCCACAAGCCGAAGTAACAAAAATCGTCAATAAAGTCAGCGCAAGGCAACGTGCCCGATGACGCACATGGTGCCGCCATTTTCCCACCATCCCGCCATGCAAATTACCGCCATTTTCCCACGCATGCCTTTTGACATATGCTTAGAAAAAGTGATTTTAAGTGTACATATATGACAAAAGACTTGAATGTCGGACGTGGCCATCATATTAGTTATACATAATGTACTGAAGAAAGAGCTGACAGAAAAATTCCAGAAATTGCCGCCATTTTCCCACGCAAACCGTTTGACATAATTATGCTTAAAATAAATGATTCTAAGGGCCGGTTTTACCAACACGGTATAAACGCGGTATAGCGCTATACTGCCCTGCTAAGACAGGAAGTCGTATCTGCAAAAATTGCGTTTTTTAGGTTAAACCGGATTTTGGTACACTAACGCATTTTCTATCAAGAGACACGGTAGTGTCTCGCGGCATGTTCATTCAAGTCGTCAGAACGACGCCGCCAGCGCTGTCGCCGCGAGCACCCGTGTATCTTTACAGGAAAAATGTCTGCCCCCTTCACCCCTCAATTTTAACATCGAATTTTCTCAATAAATATACGGTTATAACCAAAACTATGCTTAGTTACGCCATATAAATCGACTATTCTCTATCGATAGAGACCAGAGTAAATGTTGTAAGTTACATATTAACAGAGATTTTTCCTTAGCAACGCGAAGCCACGCCCCTCGCCCCATTAAAGTCGAGAATCCGATTTCTCGGGCGATATATATATGTAAAAATGTCACAAAAATTCCGCCTGTCTTCGGCGGTATTCGGCCATGGTCGGAAATGTGTACACAGATGCGGCCACACGCATACGCCATCAAAAATGTATGTGAGAGTGTGTGAGAGACTATATTCCTTGAATGTTTAGTTGTTTTTCAAAATTTAAAAATATTTCCATTCGCGAAACGATATCCCTCGCATTTTTTCGATCCTCGGACGCGCTTGTTAATAAAAAGTACAAATTCAGTGTAATCGGAGTAGTGAATCTCAACAGTGGTGAATGTGACAGACGCTCTGACAGCTAGCTATTATCAAATCGTTTAGATTTTTTTTTAATAATCAAAACAGTGCACGGAAGCAGTGTCATTTTTCTTTGGTTGCTGGTGCATGAAGAACAGGGAAGGAGACATCTATATCTCGGAAGAAGTGGCATCAGATAAGTAACTTCCTAACTGACTGTCTTAACCTCATTTTCATCCCTTATACAGAACAAATATCTTTGTGGTTATTCTATTTTTTGTTTTCAGCGCCATACGAGAACGGGACGGATTGGTGGATTTTTCTTCGCAGTCAAAAATCAACCTAGGTAGAAAAGAATTCTCTAGAATTGCGGTACAATGCCACGGTGTGAATATCAGGTTCTACCGACATGACATGCTTCGACAAGGTCTGTATCAACTTTAGCGGTATATTAAGGGCACTGCACTAATCCTGTGGCACATTTTTCTATCTAGGAAAGCATATTATTATGGTAGTACAGCTGTACAGCGTTCCGATAATATACCGTCTTCCCGTACTGACAGTATACATGCATTTTACCTCCAATATGCCGGAATTAAAAATCTCTAGAACTCTGCGGTACAATGCCACGGTATGAATATCAGGTTCTACCGACATGACATGCTTCGACAAGGTCTGTATCAACTTTAGCGGTATATTAAGGGCACTGCACTAATCCTGTGGCACATTTTTCTATCTGGGAAAGCATATTATTATGGTAGTACAGCTGTACAGCGTTCCGATAATATATAATTGGAACTTTTAATAATACGAAAGGGAAAATATATCGATAAAGAAAAGATAATAAAATAATTACTTCATTATTGTAATCCAATTCTATCGTATCTCCTACTTTTCTACCACGGCTTTCCCAGATAGAAAAATGTGCCACAGGATTAGTGCAGTGCCCCCAATATAATGCTAAAGTTGATACAGACCTTGTCGAAGCATGTCATGTCGGTAGAATTTGATATTCCTACCGTGGCATTGTACCGCAGAGTTCTAGAGATTTTTAATTCCGGCATATTAAAGGTAAAATGCATGTATACTGTCAGTATGGGAAGACGGTATATTTCTACATATTGGAGAATCTAAGTCGTGGGAGAAGAACAAATCATCGGAGTAACTACAATATCGGGGTAACTATAATACTTTATTTCTATTTTTTTTCTCATCGGTGCTTGCCCTCTGCCTTCCTACTACAAGTTTCGATTTATATACTATATTTTATTTTATTTTTAGTTCATCGCCTCCACTCCATCGCCTTCGACTTCTTCTACCCAGTGAGGATTTCTCACGGACCAAATGTGTGTTAAAGTCAGTGATAATCTATCTTAGTACAATCGTCTGCCATAAGGCGATATGTTAAAAGTGGTCAACTTTAGAATAAAATAACGAAGAAGCTATAGACGGTCTATATTGCTCAAATTTTCGTATTAGTTGTGTAAAGTATTCGTGTATATCATATAAAAAAATTAGGGCTGTAAGTTGGTTTTCGTCTGATAGTCGAACCTCCTTAAAGCAGGAATAGTTGGAACGAAAAGCCCATATTGCAATGAAAGTACTATGGGTACTATGGATGAAGGCGCTCGCTGATAAGACTGACATTCTCCGATGTCCATCGAGTCATCTTTTTACGGACAGGACACGAGTTAGATCCTCTTCGGTTGCACCTGTACGAGATGATATGTCAGAAAATCGTGAGTCTTTATGAAAATCTTCTAACCTACTCGTTCTGCAGTAATACTTAACCTGTAAATTCGAAAGCGGTATATGTTTTATTTCTCCAAAATACTAAGGCAAAGTTAAAAATATAAGGGCTCTCTAGTCTATAAGTACCTTTCAAAATATCACGAGAATAAATCAAAAGTAACGTGGTTATAATTAATTGGCTCGTATCGGTATAAAATGTGAGACTTCAATTTTGTGGTAATAAACAGCTATTCTTCTACATGTACGTATCTTCCTCATGAATAAATTCCAAAAAGTAGTGAAATCCCCCCACAAAAACAGATTCTCAGTAAAAAAAGGCGGCATGTTCATTCAGTGCCAACAAAAATTGATACGTAAAATACTCTCCAAAAAAGATTTGAAATCAATTAAGATCGCCATGTTCAAGATTTATGTATTAAAAGTAAAAGGCATCATTTGAAAGGAAAATTATTGTAAATCAAGTTACTAAAAAATTCGACTAAAAAAATTTATAAAAAAATTTTAATAAAAAAGAACTTGCCGCGTTTTTTTCTTCAAAATAAAAAATTCAGACAGAATTATACTCGATGTTTATGCACTTATGATTTTAAATAAATTCATACACTTATAATATGATACCACCAGTATACCGAATGTCGCACGGGAAACCGATTAGGCGGGGGCCTTCTGAAATTCTCTGAATTTGACTTCGGCAGTGTAATTTATGAATCACTCTAGCACCGTCCAAGCACTGCCAATTATTCGGCATAGTGGACAAAATATGAAAACTTAAACGCGGCAAGTTCTTTTTTATTAAAATTTTTTTATAAATTTTTTTAGTCGAATTTTTTAGTAACTTGATTTACAATAATTTTCCTTTCAAATGATGTCTTTTACTTTTAATACATAAATCTTGAACATGGCGATCTTAATTGATTTCAAATCTTTTTTGGAGAGTATTTTACGTATCAATTTTTGTTGGCACTGAATGAACATGCCGCCTTTTTTTACAGAGAATCTGTTTTTGTGGGGTTATATAGACAAGGTGTGGAACTCGTATCTGTACCGGAAATGGTGATTTTAAGTAATATTTGTTTGTCGTATCTGCAAAAATTCACGGTTTACCAGGTCAAGAAGTCGTATCTACTAGTACTAGGTCAGTTTGTCTTATCTGCAATAAAATATGTTAGTTACGACATTTGAACTTGGTATCTCGCAGTAAGCGGTGACACAGGAAACAAAATTATAAAAGTGAGATTAGAATTCTATTGTATTCTAGAAGTATTTTTGTCTTCCGTTTAGCGTTGATCGCTTTCAGTTTGAGTGGTTTGTTTTGTTTCTATAATAGTGTTTGAGTATTTCAGTGTTATATATTATCATACTTTTCATATAAACGCAAGACAAGGTTGGTTGTTTTAAAATAGTTATGAGGTTTTTCAACAATGCCGGTAAATTTGAAGGTTATGTTTATTTACGTATAATTTTTTGTAGATGTCCGATAGAAGTAAAAGATTACCTACACTAGCTTTAAACCAAACACACACTTGCTCAGAAAATCTCTTCACATAAAGCGACAAAGCAAGAAAATAATGATAACAATAATAATAAAGATCCGGATTTTATGCCGGAGCCAGAGTTAAAAAAATTACAAATAAAAGCAAAGCTTGCCAGGAGGCTGGAATGTATGTAAAGTTTTATTATAATTAATATATATTATAATTAATATGTAAAAATATTTAATATTTGAAAACGTTTTGGGTGGCTGTAAAACAGCACTTTATCGTCCTCGGGCGTTGAAATGCAACGCCCGATCTTACATAAAGAATTGTTTTCGATGCGCCTATTTAAAAATAAGTACTAGACTAAAATTTACGATAATAATAAATAATCATTAATCATTTAATTTTTTTTAGCGCCAGATAATATTATTGAAAGTATGCCAAAAAACACACAATAAATGTAATATTATTTCCGACGTAACGATTTCTAAAGCTGCAATAATAACGCCAAAAGAGAACATCACTGAAGAACATTGCGAGAAATATATTACTGAACTATTGAAAGAAATTATAGAAGATGCTATGGAAATAGCTGAAGAAAAACATCTAAGAAAATTCACTAAAGAAGGAAAGTTACGAAAAAGAAAAATATATATCAAATCTTTAGAGGAGCGAAAAAAACAAAAACGGGAGGAAAAGAGGACAAAGCATGGTGTGCAAGAAACGTGCAAGGAAAATTGTAGGAGAAGATGTTCATTAACAATAAATACAAACAGACAAAATGCAATAAATAAAGAATTCTGGGAATTGCCATATGAACAACGACGTCATTTAATATTTAGTTCAGCGAAAAAAATCATCAAAGAAAGAAAAATGAAAGATGGAGATTCAAGTCGTAGTAATACTATTGTTTACTATTTAAAATCCGATTCAGGGAGTGATGTCAATGTGTGCAAGAAATTTTTTTTGGCCATTTTGAGGTATCAAGTCCATAATGACAGAATTATTAGAGATGTTCTTAATAAAACAGATCCAAAGAATTTGCTTGTCAAACCATTAAAGAGGGGGCATCCATCTGAGAAAAAACTGGATAGAAAATCCATAATTGATCATATAAATTCTTTTCATCGGAGTATTTCCCATTATAGAAGAGAACATGTGCCTAATCCTAAATACCTTCCAATTGATGTTAACATTAAATTAATGCATAGGGATTTCTTGAATAAATACCCTGGAATGAGTGTTTCATACGAACTTTATCGCCAACAAGTGTCTGCGATGAATATTTCGTTTGCCGTGCTAGGTCATGAGGAATGTTGGCAATGCGAAACATTTGAGCTTCACTCAAAAGCCTCTAAACATGAGAACAAAAATATTCCCGCTGATTGCGAAGATTGCCAAAAATGGAGACTTCATTATGAACATGCGATTGAAGCAAGAAATGCATATAAAATTGATGCTTCCTCAACAGCAGGCACTAACTCCTCTTATTTTTCAGTAGACTTGCAAAAAGTAAGATCATGTTATTACAACCTTTTAATTATTGTTATCTGTTTATCACAAAATGCCCAACTGAACATTGGTGATTGGTTAATTATTTAATTATTTTTTAGGTAATAATGCTACCACGCTGTGAAATGTTCAAGGAAATAATTTTTACGCCAAGGATCATCTGTTTCAATGAAAGTTTTGTTCCCTTGGGCAAGCAATCTCTAAAAAATAAGCCCGTCGCTGTAATTTGGCATGAAGGGTTGGCTGGAAGGAGTAAACATGATATAATATCAACATTTTACAATTTCTTTTTGCTTCACCGTGATGCCAAAGAAATAACTATTTAGCTAGATAATTGCGCGTCGCAAAATAAGAATTGGACCCTCTACAGTTTTTTTGTTTATTTGATTAACTTATCTGAAGTAAATCTAAACTTATTGAAAGTCAAATATCTGCAAACTGGTCACACTTTCATGTCCGCAGACTCTTTCCACCATCAGGTGGAACAGTCATTGAAGAGAACAGGGAAAGTACTAGATTTTGAAGATTTTAAATTGTGTGTAAAAAAATCTAATAATTCGAGGGTAGAGGTGATTGAGATGAATCTCAATAACTTTCATGATTTTATAGATTTTTCTTCGCGATTCAAAATCAATAAAATTACGCCAAAACCTTATTAAGCCAATTTTGTTGAAGTTCATTTTACAAGAGGCTCTAAAAATCTTTATTATAAAACTAAATTTGATGGAGAATTAGTTGAACTTAACTTTCTCCTGGCAAAACATTTAAAAGAAGCCTTACCAAAACCTACTGTCAGATTGGCTCCTAAAGGAGTCGATAAAGATAGGAAGACCAAATTATTACAAAAGTTAGTTGATATCGTTCCACCAAACAGATTACAATTTTGGGGGGCAAGACCTACCTGTAGCAGAAGGAACAACCATTGATAGTGACTAGTTTTTTCTATGGTGTTAGGTATTATATCTCAATATATTAAAATTATAATATGTATTATTCGTTTGTGTCTCTATAAAAAATATACTTACTTTACGGGAATTCGTCTTAAAATGTGGTAATTTATTTTAGTATACTGCCCTGCGCTAAAACAGGATGTCGTATCTGCAAAAATTACTTTTAGATTAAACCGGATTTTTAACTTGGTTTTATAACATTCAGGGTGTATCGTATGAGTTTATTCACATATGTAAATTCCACATTTAGAATTACTGATAAAATCACGTGGATGGGGTATATCATATTTTACAAAATGCTTATTATTTAAAAACTCTATATTTTCAGATACGACTTCCTGTCTTAGCAGAGCGGTATAGGAATACTAATTGTAAGACCAAATGTCGTATCTAACAAAAATCGATTTTTTTTTCAACTTCGCTTATTTTAACATTCAGGATGTATCGTATGAGTTTATTAATATAAATTCTACATTTAGGTGTTAAAAAAAGAATTACTGGTAAAATCACGTAGATGGCATATCATATTTTACAAAATACTTATTATCTCGAAACTCTGTATTTTCAGATACGACTTTCTGTCTTAGCAGCGCAGTATACTGAGTATAACCATAAGGCTTATTGCTGGTTACTCTCAGTATAGCGCTATACCGCGTTTATACCGTGTTGGTAAAGCCGGCCCTAAGACTATTGTAATAAAGAGCTTGAGTGTCGGACATGGAGAATATTATTTATGTAAAAAAGAGGTGATACCAAATTTTGAAAGTATTGATAGTGAAAAGAGTTAATTTTATGAATAATTTTGCAAACTGTATTATATTACATAGTAGTTGTACAATATCTCATAACAAGCTAAATTCACACGTATAGGAGTGATTTTTCCACCTATCGTCGGTGAATTCCTAATACCTCGTAACCCAAAAATGATGAATTGTCGGTTACGAGAGGTATTAGCACTTCACCGACGCTATAACGGCATTCATTAAAGTGGCCACTGCGGAGGGTGGCTTATTCCGATCTGTGCGGCAATTAGCCTTCCGGGAAGGATGTGGGATTGTAATAAGTACAGTTGTATAATTATATAAGTACAGTTGCAACCTTGTTCGCCAAAACGTACCGACTCGCTATTGTGTCTGATGACGAACTTGGCTCTAGATTAGAAAGCTGCTTAAATCACGATGATACTGAGTGGTAGGAATCGGTATGTAGGATTATCGTATGGCTATTACTTTCCGAGGAAGATACGGGACTGTTCCATTACGCGATAGACGCAATTCTGAATAGCAGTTCGTACCGTTCTAACCGCATCGCAATCATAAATACTTCGTGAACCTAAAGTTAATCTCGCCATCAACGAAGCGGTATATTTCGGCGAATCCAGGCTGCTAATGAGCTCACTGTCCCGCACTTTTCCTAAAAGGGTTAATTATTAGACGAGTCGTAATGAACTGTTTCCCGCAATACTGATTCTGATAAATACCGCTGTAGATGAAATTGATGACCAAATCGAACCAGATTCGCCGTATGACGATAATTCGACGGATGAAGATGAAGATTAAAAAATAATTATTGTTAACATTTTCATTTTATGTAACTATTTTTATATGAATATATAAGGTAAATGTACGAGTAGTTGACACCGCACTAGTAGGGTAAAAATGGGATAGACGCCTCTATTGAAGAGCGAGTTCAAAATCGATTATCTCGAAATTGATTGCAGATATCGAAGAACAGTTTAAATAAAAAATATTTCTCTATATTTTTACTATAAAAAAACTGCTATACATTTTTTGCATATCTCTACTGCGTTTCGAGATAATCGCGTTTAAATGTAAATAGAGACCGGGGCGTCTATCACACTTTTACCTTAGTTGTGACAAATTCCCTTTTTCAAATCGTCAGGTTACGAGAATCCCTCCGAATAATCGTCAGATTATGGGTCAGCATATTTAGGACATCAAGCGAACCATCTGTATGATAATCTGACGTGCTCGAGTATTTCAAAATGGTGATTTTTTTTTGCATTTTCAAAAAGTCGCCAAGAGCTTGCGTCACGACCGAATCGTCAGTCTTTTGAATGGGAGCTTCTTTCGGGTTCACTTAACATCCCCTCTGAATATCTGACGCGCTCGAATAACTTTTTTTTTTCCCCATTTTCTACCCTTCTATACGGCCACCCCCACCATGCAATCCGGCAGATTAACATACCTTCGTTATCAGAGACACATGGGGCATATACACTATTAATATCTGACGTGCTCGAGTATTTCCATGCGACTATTTTTTTTTACATTTTTGAAAACCTGTAGACGCTTCCCCTACCGCTGAAAGGGTATACATCATATAACCTTTTTTTCTTTCTACCACTTAATCTTCAAAATCCACTAGGTCTCCAAGACGCTCGAGTAAATCCCCATTTAGCATCGTGGGCTCCCCTACTATTTTCCATGTTGCCACCATACAAAGCAGCAAGAAAGCATGCTCCTGCGTCTGCGATGTGTTCTAGTATTGCATTCTGATATTTCAAGATGCTAATGGTGGCATAGAGTCCTGCTGTTTTCTGGAGAAGCGAACAAAATTTGGTATTACATTTACCGGAACAGTCACGCATTGAATCGCCATTTCTCCCCTTTATAAACTAATTTAGTAGTTGAAGAATAGCGGTATCGATTTCAATAAGTATTGCGGAAGATGGCTTATTTCGATCCATCCGATAATTAACTTTCCGAGAAAGATGCAGGAATGCAAGCGCATTTACAGCCTCGATTCGCCGAAATATACCGCCCGCATTATGTCGAGATTGACCCTAGATTAACGAGGTATATATATGTATATCACGGTGATACTAATTACTAAGAATTGATAGTCATAATTCCGACCATCGTTTGTCCGAACAATATCGATACTTTTATTTTATCGATATATCGCGTCATATTTATTGATATTTATAAATTGATATATTATTTTTCATTTATCGACAAATTTCGATATCTTCGTCGTAAGTGTAATTTGTTCTTAGGAAATTTACCGTAAAAAATGGGGTGTTATTATGTTTTGGGAAAAATTTTCATCTTTCCCCCCCTGTAACTCGAAACACGTTAGACTTATTAAAAAAAACGAAAATACAAAAAATGTGAGGAATTTTATCTTCTTTAACTTTTATTTAAACATTTTTGTCGCAAAATCAACCGCTGAAGAGTTATTTTGAAAAAAAAAAAATTTTTATCCCTTTAATTCAAGGTTGTGGCTCGAGCCATGACCCCCCAAGGTCGAAAACTTGGATTATTTGTTAAGGCCCAGACCTTAACAACCTATTAAAAAATTGCGACTACCCCACCTTTTGTAGGGCAAAGGCCTTTTTTGGCCCCCACTGACTGGATTAATATGCTTTACACTCCTAAAGGAACAAAAATCTACTGGGTTTTGAAATTCACCGGGATGCGTTTCTAGATATTCGCTTTTGAACCAAGCATATCGGAAAAGATTTTTAAATCTAGGCGACGAAAGCTGGTTGTGTGTTAATGATTGCAATTTAATTATTTCATTGTGCGAGTGCAAACTAATATCTTTCTCTTGAAGAAGTATATTATCAGAAAATGTTCGAACGAAATGTTTCCAAATCCGGAATCCAAATACATCTAAATAGTACACGCAAATAGTACTTTTTAGAAGAAATAATTTATAAAGTTTTCATATTACGTAAATTATGTTCCTAATGTTGGAGTAGGAATAAATCCCCAAAAAGTTCCCACGTAGCCGATGTCCGCAACATCCCTTATTTTGCAAAAAACCACCCCCGGATGGTACATCGTGCCGGTTCTTCTCAATTTCCTCGTAAACTGTTATTCAAACGTAAAAAATGTATAGAACCAAAAATGTTCGCCATTAAATTCTACACAAAAACTGTTCTATAAGCATTTTAGCTAATCCTCTCTGAATTTCCGCAAATAGCGTTCAAAGTTAGGTGTAGTTTTTAGCATGTAAAATGTGGCTTTAATTGTAGTGATTTTCATAATTCTAGTGCTATAAAATCGCTACATAAAAGTATTATCTAAGTCAAATTTTAAAATTTGAAAGGGATTTTAGAGCATTATAAGTATGCATTTTCTAATTTGAGCTCGTTTCCACACCACCCATGAGGTAGAGCTCCCGGAGCGTTATTTTTAAATGGTGTCCCCAATAGGCCTAATCCACTAACAGGTTTTTTTAAATTCATTTGTTAGGTCCTCTTCATTTAATATCTTCTTAATATATATAAAATATCTCGTCAGGTGGTGCATTGAACCAACCCTGTCCATGGCAGTTGGAGCACGTGTTTGAACAATGTAATACAAGTCTAAGACATGCACATCGCTTACCACAACTCTTTTTACAGCTGCACGATATAACTTTCAGAACAGAAATCGGAGCCGGCGCCACGGTAGTAAAAACTGGTGATAAAATGTTGCCCATTTTGTTCCAACCCCACTGCGCGTTGGCTGTATATCTTTTCCTCGTCAAGATTGAATTTGGTGAAATACCCGGTAAGAATGCTGTTTTAATGCTGCAGATGTTGGTGGCAATCTAGACAAAATTACAACATCATTGGATTGGCCAACCAACTTATTAAAATAAATAAATCTGTAGCTATTCAAAGAAGTTTCTTTCCGTTCAGCTTTATATAACGCAAGTGTGAATTTCTCACCAGCACTTTCAATTTGCTCTTTCGTAGACTGAGAACTATTGAAAATATATACATCTCTTCCAAATCCTTTCTCTTGTTTAATATGTTTACGATTTGAGATTTACCTTTTCAGAAAAACGCAAAAGTGGTATCAACCACTAAAGGCATGTGCAAAAAGAACAGTTTCTTTAATATTTTTACTAACATTGGATGATTGCATATCAGAAGATCTATAAATCCTTTTCTTTATATTTCCTTGGACTAGTTTCAAAAACAAAATATCCTTATCTTGAGGAGCAAGAGCAATATAAGAGAAAGAAGATCGACATCCTGACCAACTACAACTACAGTGTCGTGTTGACTTGATAGATCGATGGCGGTTGTAACGATTAGTAAGTCAGCATCGTCTAAAGCAGTAAGAGTATTAATATTCTCAGAATTTAGCCTCTCGACAAGTTGAGAAATTAAACTATCTTTGTTAGCTATATTACTTAACAATATCTTTTATTGATCGTGTATTGGTGTGTTTTCACTGAATGCAATTGTAGCCGAAGTGCGCTTCAGGAGTCGTTTTTGTCGTTCAAGACTTTGTAATAAGTTACATAGTGACCATAGTGTTTACGTATAAAGTTAATATAGGCCGAGTAAATGTCACGAAATGTACCCTGTTTTGGCCATGCCACACGGTGAATCAAATTACCACCATCCACTACAAATTCGCAATGATCGCACAAGTCAGCAGTTCGTTCTGGAACTTTGTTAAAAATTTCGTACAAGGATAAAATAATAATAATAATAATAATAATAATAATAATAATAATACACATTTTTAACACTGACTAAAATCCATAAATAATCCACCGTAACGCATACCACAAGTTTGTGTCACAAGTGCGTTGACGCCTCGCTGAATTTGACATATTTTAACGGCCTGCTAAAAACTATCCTTAACTTTAAACGTATTTTTCGAGAATTCAGTAAGGATTAGCTAACATATTTATAGAACAATTTTTGTGTAGAATTTAATGGCAAACATTTATGGTTCTATACATTTTTTACGTTTGAACAACGGTTTACGAGGAAATTGAGAAAAACCGACATAATGTACGATCCGGGGGTGGTTTTTTGCAAAATAAGGGATGTTGCGGACACTGGACAATTGGGAACTTTGTAGAGTTTTGTTCCTGATCCCATTAAGAAAATGTATACGTAATATGAAAACTTTATAAATTATTTCTCCTATTCCATGTTTATACGTCTAATTTACGTGTACTAAAAGGTTGAATGATGCTAGTCGTTTTTTCCGGAATCATTGAAAACTGTACTTCTTTGTCTTGTGGGATCAACGTCTCTAGCTGACTCGAACAATGTCCCGTCCATGAGTCGAGTAGTAGCATGCTTTGATGGCCAGTATTCGGTAAATACATCTGGATGAACCAAGTTTTAAAATGTGTTGACGTAAGTTTACCTGATGTTGAAGCTTGAATGTAAATGTTAGCTGGACGAAATAGAGATTCTTCCACCCTTGGGCCAAATGTTCCTGTAGACTCCTTCAAAATTATGTACAGTGGTAAAACGAGACATATACTTGCCGAAATGATTGGCATTATACGAGCCCCGTTCCGCTTCAGTTAGCCCAGTTGCAAAATTTTTCCGGTTATTGACACCCAATCAAGATAAATCTAAAGTTTATGTCATTATGCGCATTATTTATTTTTCAACCAACATTTTTACAGAGCTTAAGACCTCACCAGCAGTTTATTCATGTTACAACAAACTGCAAACAAAATGAAAAAAATATTGGAACGTCTTGAAAAATTCATCACTGGGTAACATCGCCTTTGTTTTTAATAACGGCCGCAATTCGTAATTAATTAATTAATTTGTAAGTAAGACTCGAAATGCTCGAAACAGTCGGCGGATAAAATATGACCAAAAGCGTTATTTCCTTCAATTCTGATTTTATTTAAAAATTGTACATTACGAAATACATAGTGCCGTGCAGTGTCCTACAGAACAGTTTCACAATCACATTTCAGCCTAGAAAAAATATAAGGCAGCAGTAACTTTACAATTCATTTAATAATTGTTATTTTAGTGGATGGGCCAACTGAAGCGGGACAGAGCTCGTAGTATAGCTGTGTGTCGTAGATGATACTGATTGGACCGTTGCTTCTACCGTTTTTACTCCTAATTTTGCCAATGTTCGCCCTGAATGTACATCGTGGTTGAAACCACTCTCGTCTGCGTTATATATATCTTCAAATCCAATAGTTGGTATATTTAATTTTACGTTTGATACAAACGTCTTTGCAATATTTTGCAGGTTGTCAATATCTTGGAACGTAGATTGCGTCCTGAATGTTGTTATTATACGAGACACGATTCTGTGCACTCTTTTAAATTTCCGAATGCACCATTTACTTGCCTTTAATTCGGAAAGGTCCACCAAGTCCTTCGCTCTCAAAGCCCATAATCTTAAATCCATATCGTGAAAAATAAATCTTCTGTCACAAGCTTCTTCAAATCTTTACAGTACGTATTCCGTAATAAATGCAATTTTTTCTGCATTCGTTCCACCTTTTTGTACACTTTCTTCCTATCTATATAGCTCTGGCAAAGATTTAACTTTGCGACATTTTGTCTGCACACTAGTGAGTGGTCGTCGGGCTTTTTTTCCGCTTTTCCAAAATTCAACAGCTTTTCCCTTATAACTTAAGTCGACTTTTCCACCTTCGTCATGAACAATGCATTCTGCAGGTTCAAAATTATCTTCCTCTTCTGTTGAAACTGTAGGGTACTCTACAACCTGTGCTCCATGGGGTTCAGATGGATTAACAAAATCCAATATGTAATCGTATTCAATTAATGGTACGAGATCTACGTTTTTAAAAGTGTTTATAATATCACGAATTTGATTATGAACTTCAATTTCATCTGATGTTATAGGAGTCTGTGCCATCCCCGTAATTTAAAACGTAGTCGTTAACATGATTATTAATGGAAAGCCTTTGGAGCAATGATTAATAACTGTTTCCAATAGAATGGTAACTGATTGCAGTCGTAAATGTAACTGGAAATAAGCTACATCTTCCAGCCATATTTATATTATATTAATAAAAAAACATGTTTATATAAGATTTTTTATGAACGGAAGAGGGATATTTTATCAACATGTAATGATAATAGGCACGAGCCAAACATGTTTGCAATACGCGAACCGGGATGTTTGCTAAAAGGTTATCTGCGTCAATGTCGACATAGATCCTACGTCATTCAACGTTATCATTGAGGTTCATACGATATCTTCTTTGTGTTGTTTGAAAAATACATGTCATTAATTCATTTGAATAAGTTTCATTTTTCATGTAATTGTAAGTACGTGTTTTGCTGAAATAATTAAAAACTAAATGAAATGTATGTAAACTTGAGAAATCCAAAAACCCATTTTTATGGGTCGGTGGTGGGGGTAACTTAAAAAAAAATTTTCCAGAATTTTTTCGCACCAGTTTTATAGATCGAGAAAAACCATAAAACTTTTATTCCAACTTTTTTCCCTTATCTTTCACCGTTCGGGAGTTATTCCGTGAAGAAGAAAAATCTGAATTTTTTTCAAGGGATGATTTCACCCTTTAAAACAGTAATATGGCACCAATGAAATGTATTTTTGTATTACGCTTGAACTACTCTACTTGCACACGGAATGGCGGAATTTTTTAAATTTCCGGCCTAACTTCCCTTGTTAGATCTTACTAGGCTACTTTAGCTTTTTCCAGGACTTCCCAGGACTTCTCAGGACTTCCCAGGTCAAATACTCGACCCGGGTCACTATCTTTTATTTGTAGCTAACTATCTCACTTAAGGTATTTCAATGGTGACAATGGTATTCAAATTTTTTGCTTCAGGACTTAGTACAACTGATCACAAACTGTATTACGCACGAACGAAACTTTTGAGTAACTCTGTACTCGGAACTCCTTGCTACACAGAGACCTCCTGTGTACAAATGTACCTCACACATATATACTGCCTGGCCCGATAATCGTGGCAACAGTGCTTCTCTCTCCTTAGAATACCGCTATGTGCCTGCCACTACGTGCCGTAGTGGGGGCTGCCGCGCCATGCCACTGGCTATCCCCTCTCCGGTAGCAAAAGTACTACTGAGTCCCATAGTCACAGGAGAGGGCTAAATCAGCTGTGCGCACTGTTGCCACATCATCGTTACTCGTCCCCACCACTTTGCAGTTTCTAGAAAAATCTCAGTTTTTAAGTTATAATTTCTCTGAAACTATATGGCTCAGCACTTCCAGTTTTTGTGAACATAATCCTACAATATCATTTTATTCGCCGTTAGTTTTTCTTTAACATTGTAAGATTGGTTCTGTAGTTATAGCTCAAAACGTCACTGAGGTACCGTCTTTCTACATGTTAGCCATTCAAAGTCAGTGTAGAAAATGCTACTTTGAATTAACATTTCCTTTTAAACTACATGGCTCAGCCTTTTGAAATTTTGGGAATCGATGGGTAATATTTCAGTCTTTTGATTGGCAAAATTTCATGAGATTCGTAAGAAAAACGCAAAACCATAGAAATACCTTAAACCGTATCTCCATACCTCCTATCTCAAAAACGTGCGGTAGTGAGTTTTTGAGATAGGAGGTATGGAGATACCATATTAAGTAAGATAGTTAGCTACAAAGATAAAAATTAAGTGATATTGTAGGATAGTACAATAAGAAGCTAGTAATTAGGCTACTTAATGAATTAAGGACCAGTTAATAGATAGATGGATTGATTGATTAATTAAACATTTGTTGTCGCTTTATAGCAAATTTGGTAAGAATCCATTGATTTTCGAAAATCTCGTCCGCCATGTCGGATCTTCCATCTTGAATTTTTGCAATTATATCTATATATATAAAAATCTCGTGTCCCGGTGTTTGTGGTCGAACTCCTACGAAACGGTTCGACCGATTTTTATGAAATTTTTTATGTTTATTTGTTAGGTATGAGAATAGGTCGTAAAGTATATTTGATATCGCTATGTCATTATGGTGTTCATATTTAAAAAAAATTTTTTTTTTGAAAAAATTTTTTTTTTAATTTTATTTGGAATACAAATATATATATTACACAGGCCTGCGAAATTAAAGTTTTTGAAAAATGCAAGAGAAGTTTTCGCTGATTTTTATGTTATTTGGTGTACTGATTTCTAAAATGACCTCCATTTTTTCCCATCACGTCAGGATTTTTTGTAAAATCGATATCGCTATTTTTGCTAGAATCCTATTTGAAAATTAATTATCTCGAACAATTTTGCGTACTATCTGGCAACAGTGGTTTTTATCTATTGAAATATATGTAAAATAATCGATTCTTGGTGAGGCAAATTAATTTTTCAGCAATCGATTATTTTGTATAAGTTTAAATGGATGAAAACCACTGTTCGACCAGATCGCAGGAGCCGCCTCTGGTCGAGAGGAAAACTGAATGTTTCCTTGGGTTTAAACTTCAATACATCAACTTATGGTGTAGTTTCTAGAGAAAAATCACCAAAACATATTATTTTAATTTCTTTTTAAACCCTTTGCGGTGGAGGGGCGCCTTAGAGGCGCCCGGGTAGTGTCTAGCTTCCGCGCCCGGCGGTTCGATCCGTCACTCTGCGACGCCGAACTCGATATGTTTCGACTCCACGTGCGAGAAAACATTAAACATTCTCGCCCGGATTGTTTGAGAAGTCCACTCGAGCGGCACTGCACCGTATTTTCACACATAAACACGATATGTTTATTTCCGATGCGCGATAAGATTTATCGCTCGGGCGGTACGACGCGTCCACTCGAAGTGTGCCCTTACCTATACTGTGCCCTGGCGCTTTCGAACTCGATAGGTATGTTTATTTCCTAGTGCGATAAAGTATTTCGTAAACGAGGCTCGGCCTGCATTCTTATTCAACGTAGTTAGTCTCAACTTTGCATTCGCTTGGAATAGTCGTGCACTTGGGGATTGTTTTACTAAATACCACACAAAAATTAATTACAGAGTGTAAAATTTAACAATTTCTGGTGTATTCAATACAAAAATATATAAATTCGTGAAATTTTATTATTTGTAAACTGTTGTTCGTGTCCGACATCGTCTCGAGTCGCTGGTTCGTCCGCGCGAAAACGCTTTCCTAATATATCGGTAAAAAAGTAAACTTGAATTTTTCAAGAAAACTTGACGTGATAAAACTTTTTTATTATTTTTTTCTCAATCAACACCAAAAAAGACATAAAGTTCAGTTGTCACTTCCCTTGTATTTTTTTCATCGCAGGCCTGTGTAACCATAAATTTTCACTCTCTTATCCTTAAAATGAAATATTTTAATCCCGATTTTATTGGTCAGGCATGTAACCACACCTTATAAAACTAAAAGTTGGATGTAAGGATATTTTAATTTAAAATTTGAACCCACCACGGCTGTGCAATGGCACGCGATTGGTCATTAAAAAATTAATTAAAAATATTATAGAAACTAATATTTTGAATTGCAAATTCAGAGCTGATTAGAATTAGATTCAAATCAAACACTTTAGGCCGAGTATATACAGTAAATCCAAGGCAGATTGAGTGCTTCTATCTTCGACTGTTGTTGGTTAATGTCACCGGCCCATTGTCATTTCAAGATATACGAAAAGTGAATGGACATCAGTATCCAACATATAAAGATGCATGCCTTGCACTCGGCTTGCTTGAAGACGATAATCAATGGGACGATATGCTTGCTGAAGCAGGATTGAGCTGTACAGCAACACAAATACGTCTACTATTCGCTATAGTATTGACTACATGTTTCCCGGGACGAGCAGACACATTGTGGGATAAGCACAAAGATTCAATGACTGAAGATAAATATATTGCATCGAATTCGTACACAGTGCAACGATCTAACGATTACATTCAGCGACGTTATATATAATGAAGCATTGATTGCTCTCTAGGATATTTGCGTTGTCATTGCCAACTTACCACTCATTCATTTCTGTATGAGTTCGCCAAATCGAAGTAAATATGATTTAATGCACGCCGAAATGAATCGTGAACTGCATTACAATACTGAAGAAATGGCAGCGATTGTTATTCGCAATATCCCATTACTGAATGATGAACAAAAAATTATTTACGACCGCATTATGCTGGCAGTTTCGGCGGGAAAAGGTGGATTGTTTTTTGGATGCGCAACAGGTTGAACTGGCAAAACATTTCTAATTTCGCTAATTCTCGCCGAAATACGATCAAGTTATGGCATCGCATTGGCAGTTGCACCATCTGGCATTGCAGCAACTTTATTGGATGGAGGAAGAACAACTCATTCAGCATTTAAGCTGCCACTGAATATTCAAAATAACTCAGATGCAGTGTGCAACATAAAAAACAATCGTCCATGGCCACAGTCCTCAAACAATATAAAATTATCATCTGGGATGAATGCCCTATGGCACACAAACATTCTCTTAAGGCGTTGAACAGAACACTCAAAGACATAAAAAACAACGTCAAACTATTTGGCGGCACTCTGTTACTCTTTCAGGTGATTTCAGACAAACACTTCCCGGCATTCCACGTTCAACATACGCTGATGAGATCAACGCTTGCTTGAAATCATCGCCACTGTGGCGTAATGTAGAAAAACTAAAGCTAAAAATAAACATGAGGGTTAAAATGCTACAACATCCATCCGGTGACACATTCTCGAAACAATTATTAGATATCGGCGATGGAAAAGTTGCTGTCTATGAAAATACTGGATGCATAAAAAAAATTGCAAGATAATTTCTGTACAATAATTGATTCGAAAAATGCTCTTATTGACCGCATATTTCCCAATGTACGCACACAATACATAAATCATGCGTGGCTGGCAGAAAGAGCAATTTTGGCAACAAAAAATGTAGACGTCGACGATTTAAACTTCAAGATACAGCAGTCATTGCCAGGCGATTTGGTATCATACAAATCTATCGATACAGTTTGCGATGCCAATGAAGCTGTAAATTATCCAACAGAGTTTTTGAACTCATTGGATTTGACAGGCATGTCACCACACCTTCTACGACTGAAAGTTGGATCTCCGGTTATTTTAATTCGGAATTTGAACCCACCACGGCTGTGCAATTGGTAATTAAAAAATTGATGGAAAACATTATCGAAGCCACTATTTTGAATGGCAAATTCATAGCTGAAAATGTTTTGCAGCCAAGAATTCCAATTATTCCCACAGACGTGCCGATTGAATTCAAACACATTCAATTTCCTATTAGATTGGCATTCGCAATGACAATCAATAAGTCGCAAGGCCAAACTATGTCTGTTTGCGGCTGAGATTTCGGCACGCCATGTTTTGCACATGGACAATTATACGTGGCATGTTCTCGCGGAGGTAAACCATCTAGCTTATTTGTGTTGGCTAAAGA
Organism: Xiphydria camelus; assembly: GCA_963678675.1. Classification (NCBI taxonomy): domain Eukaryota; kingdom Metazoa; phylum Arthropoda; class Insecta; order Hymenoptera; family Xiphydriidae; genus Xiphydria; species Xiphydria camelus. Next base: position 17,116,476 of record OY783201.1, read on the forward strand.
CGGACTGACAAAAAATATCGTACACTCAATTGCGCTCTTCGAAATTAATATTATTTTATTAATTTAATTTTCTTAGTTTAGGATGAAAATTTATTTTATTAAGAGATGAAACAATGAACATGTACGTTACGTTAATGAAATAAATTAAGTTAAGAGAATAAATGATTGGTGTTTTTTGATGTGTAAACATCTATTACGGCGGTATGAGGGTAAACCTCGGGAAACGGGACGGAAATGTGAAACCGGATGTGATTAGTGCGCATTGGTTCGTGCGCAGCTACTTCAACGCTCGCGGCCTAAGGTGGCATTACATTTTCATGTCGATGATGTCGATATAGTAAATCGCTATACAACCTATTAATAGCGCAGCTAGCATTGGTGGCGCACACAAGCCTAGTCACTTTCTCCTAGCTTCCCCACGCGCTCCGTAAACAGCTAACACTTGCATCACTGTCTAAATAATCTATACCGTAGTATATAATAATGGTGAGTAATTTCCATTATTCACAAATTCATAATTTCGAGGTTAAACGCTTCGAACTCTCGAATTGACACCAACTCTAACTACCGACTCGACTTCTACCGGTATTAAATGACTCGAGTACCGACCAAGCCTGCCCGAAAGTAATTTCAAACTGGCCAATACAGAGTGGGACATACGGTATGGGGTATACCGTATGTCCCGTCCAGAACCGCACAGTTACAGGGGCCTTGAAATTTACCTTCGGCCGGGCTTGGTCGGTATTCGAGCAATTTTTACCGGTAGAAGTCGAGTCGGTAGTTAGAGTTTGTGTCAATTCGGGAGATCGAAGCGTCTAACCTTGAAATCGTGAATTTGTGAATTATGGTGAGTAATTTCCATTATTCACAAATTCATGATTTCGAGGTTAGACGCTTCGATCTCCCGAATTGACACAAACTCTAACTACCGACTCGACTTCTACCGGTAAAAATTGCTCGAATTCGCCCCGGCCACCAAGCCCGGCCGAAGGTAAACTTCAAGGTCATATGGACATCGGTCATACGGACATCAACATACAGATATCGGTTATCGAAATAACCGATCTGAACTTGTTGACGACGCCAACGCGGATGACTACGCATGCGCATTCACGCTTCTCCGGTGATTCTATTGGACGAGGAGACCCACGAGGGGGCTCATGCAAAACTCGTAATTTTGCTATGGTTTGATTGATCGCGGACATACGGTACATGTAAATTTGTGCAGTGTCGCATATGCAACTAGATTAGATCCTAAGGCCGTACAATCTTCAAGGATTACTAGATTTTATAGCGGTAAAATTCAAATATTCTATACTAATTTAGGATTGCTATTCTATCGAGAAATAACGAGCGGATAAATGGAATTCGACACAACGGTTCGCACCGTTTTCATAAATACCTCACCAATCCCTAACTAATCCTAAGTTCTCCGAAACGGCATATTCCGTGAATGTAAGCTGCGAACACCGCGGTTTATACCTTTCCTGGATATCAATTATCGGACGGATCGTCGCGAGCCATCTAATGCAGTACCCGGCTTATCCAGGTACGAGAGAAAATAACAAAACGAGTCGGCTAGTACTCGAGACACTGATGCGTAAACATCTCGTGAGCGGTAACTATGGAACGGAAATGTGATTGGGATTTGTGAATATTGGTATCTGTAATCGAAGTAATTTCAAACAATTTTAAATCTTATAACTGTAGAAAAATATTTTTCATTTTCATTTTCATTTAATAATGCCGCGCTTGAAACAATCGGCCTTATGATAGCTAAAATAAATAAGTGAGTCAGAGTAGAGCCGATCGACGAGGAGTTACTCCGACTCACTTACTGTACATGGCGAACACCACTTCCATACAACATTGTTCTGCCAGATGTTTACACATCAATTACAAGTTAGAATGACTAATTGATGTGTAAATATCTGGCAGAACAATGTTGTATGGAAGTGGTGTTCGCCATGTATAGTAAGTGAGTCGGAGTAACTCCTCGTCGATCGGCTCTACTCTGACTCTACTCTCACTTATTTATTTTAGCTATCATAAGCCGATTGTTTCAAGCGCGGCATTATTAAATGAAAATGAAAATGAAAAATATTTTTCTACGGTTATAAGATTTAAAATTGTTTGAAATTACTTCGATTACAGATACCAATATTCACAAATCCCAATCACATTTCCGTTCCATAGTTACCGCTCACGAGATGTTTACACATCAGTGTCTCGAGTACTAGCAGACTTGTTTTTTATTTTTATCGGCGATGATAGTTAATTTATATGTAATTAAAATACATTTTGTTTTTAAGTTAATACAAAAATTACTGATTCTGAGGCGGTACGAAGTTCGCCGGGTAAGCTAGTCTTCATATAAAAAAAATGTCGTGATTTTTCCTTGTGCATTTTCGGTCATTTTCACTATTTTTTACACGTTTTTAAGGTGAGAAATAAATGGCGACGTGATGACCAAATTTTGACACCAGATTCATGCTCAGGAGGCAAAATTACTACGGATAACATATCGCATGAAAAGTATATAACATTTTTTTTGTGGCTGAGGTATGGTATTAAACTCAATAGTACATATAATTATTATATTTACCAGTAATATTATGGTTATTAAATGCATAGTAGAATACTCGTATAATATAAGGTGTACAAATAAGTTTTAGGACACTTCCATTCCGTGTCATAAAAATAATTCAAAGTTACCGATCACGTGTGATATGGTGACACTTGTTATATAGTATCGAAACATAAGGGAGTCATAGATATAATATTTAAATTCTCTGAATAAAACATGCAGACCGATAAGTTCTTTATTAAGCCGGTCCCAGACAATGCGTGCATTCGGCGAATATTCGCCATTCGTGATCCTTCGCGTAGTATGTGGGAGCTCTACTATGCCAAACATTCTGCATTCGTCGGCATTCGCCCGCTATCCGCGGTCTTGTCGGTAAGACGACGCGTAGTAAACGATGACGAAGTAACTTCGGGCTTCTTCGCCTTCGCTCCAGTAGGTGTGCCCAGTTACGCATAGTTGATTTCATTGCTCGTTCCGTGCCCTCTTGCGAGGCTCCCGCAACCCGAGAAGGGGTTCAGGCGCCTTGCGCTTATCGAGGTACACCGTCGGCCTTGCCGTCGGGACTGAAACCCCGCCGCGAGGCCCCTGAAATTGGAGAGCGGGATCGAGCCCGAACGTTCGCGCATTTGCCGAATGCACGAACATTTTCCAAATACTCTAGCGTGTGGGAGGATAGCCGAAGGCGTAGTACGATTTCCGAACGCTCGCGCATTCGCCGAATGGACGCATTGTCTGGGACCGGCTTTAGATACTGCATTCGCTATGAATTCCATCAAGGAAAAAGTGTTAGGAAAGCATATGAATTAATCTGTTTTATTCTTGGGGGCGACATTGTTACTAAAAGTACATGTGAGTATTGGTATAAGAGATTTAAAGACGGTGATTTTGATGTAAGTGACCATGACCGTACCGGAGACCCTGTAAAGGTGGGCGACCAGGAACTGCAAACGTCGCTGGATGAAAACTCCTGCCAGATGGAAAAACAACTTTTAGAACAGCTAGGAGTAACTCAATAAACTATGTCCTATCACTGAGAAGCAATGGAAAAGATTCGAAAATGAACAAAGTGGGTGCCACCCTCTTTGACTCAAGCAAATAAAAATAGCCGTCTTTTGACATATGTTTGAATCTTTACAACAAGCAATGGAGAAAGTCTTTTTTGTGGAAAATTGTGACCGAAGATGAAAAGTGGATTTATTTTGATAATCCGAAATGCTGATTGGGTTGACCCCGGCGAGCCGATAATATCGACGCCAAAGCGCAATATTCACTGTAACAAAGTCATGCTCTCCCGAGTCGAAGATTTTGGCCTGTTCCATTCTGAATAGACCTGCTTTAAGGTCTGTTTAGACCTGGGTAGACCTGGTAGAGTCTTAGAATACCTGTAAAGGGATTTTCCTCTAAAACACACACACCTGAGTTGTCCTGATATGTAAATATGGCCTTCACTGTCCTTAATAAGTCCGATATATTCTTTCAAGCTAGTCGATGTCCTAACACGTGCTGTTTAGCTCTTTTTCGTATAATTTAAAATTCATAGATAATCAATTAAACATTCTGAACGGAAAATTATTTATAGGTAGCCTTGAATTGAAAGGAAAGGGGGGGCAATGTATTAGCAACTTTATTAATTCCTCTCTCTCTCTCTATAATGTTGATAACTAAATAAATAAATAAATAAAAATATGCACATTTTTGTGAATGAATAAAATATAGATAAATAAAATTTACATTTAATTTTCTTCATTGAAAGAGGAATTATTATAGCGGGAAAGGGAATGAGTGAGGAATATGATGTTCCTATTTTCTCAACTCATTTTTCCCTTAATAAAAATCTGACATAAAATTTACTATCATTTCCATAAATTAAGTTATTTAATACATTTAGTGGTTTTCAAATAATAATTAATTAATAGGGAATTTGCCTGTGTCAGATTTTTAAATACTTTTGGTATTTATCTACTCTTTAAACCTTAACAATAGGTATTTGTAAGAAAGAAAATGATCAGTTATCTTGTTTAAATATTTTGTGATAGTTTTTGTTTAATTAAAGTTTGACATGTCTCGACCCGTCATGCTTTGACGGCCTGACGCCAGATAGCGCCGACCTTCTCGGCCCTCGGCTCGCGGCTCCTGGCCCCCGGCTGTCGGCTCTCTCTCAGTAGTAAAACGGCGGTAAATTACTGTATAAGAGGACCACAGGGCGTCTAAGGCAGGAGTCGGCCTAGCCTTACTGTCGAGTCCATAGGCCGATTGCGGGTCGAAATGGCGAACATAATTTTCGTTCGCCACAGACAATTTTTCAACACGATTTTTCGACACGTGACGTTCATGACACTAAGTGTGTTAAATACAAATTAAATAACTGCATATTTATTGACCGTATGTCCCATAAGAAGCGCAATAAGCGACATTTACCTTCGGCAGTATTTACCGACGGTGCACATGTACCGACTCATGCACCGTCGGCAAATACTGCCGAAGGTAAATGTCGCTTGTTGCGTTTCTTATGGGACATGCGGTATGCGTGGGAGGAAGGGGAAAAGGGTGGGGGGAAATAAAATTCAGAAGGCCTTCTTAGACCTGGTTAGTAGCGATAGGATAATAACGGCTTTCCCAGGTCTACCGTGAAAAGTCCGTGTTAGACCTGTCTGCATCTGATATTCACCGTAACTAGGCTATGAAAGGAAAAGCAAGGTTTACTTTCTACATTTCCCTAAGACCTGGTTCATTCCTTTTAGACCTGCAAATGTTCATTCATAGCAGGGCTTACCAGGTCAAAATATTCGACCCGGGTGTGTATATGGTGGGATATGAAAGGCGTACTCCATTATGAACTTCTGAAACCTGACGAGACAGTTACTGCCGATCGCTATCGACAACAATTAATATGATTGAACCAAGAAATTGTCCAAAAGCACCCATTTATTGGCAGAGGAAAACGTCAAATAAAACTGCTCCATGACAACGGCAGGCCTCATGTAGGTAGACCGCTCAAGGATACGTTAATGGCTCTTGTTTGGGAAGTTATACCTCACCCGGCGTATTCACCAGGCTCAGCTCCAACTGATTTTCACTTGTTTCGGAAAATGCAAAACGAATTGTCTGATGTGCGATTCAAAACTTTTGAAGAAGTCTAAAAATGGGTCGATAACTTCCTCATCTCGCAAGATGAAACTTTCTTTGCTGAAGGCATCCGTGAATTGCCTAAAAGATGGCTGAAGATTATTGATAGTGATGGGGATTATTTCGATGAATAAAGATATTTTACTTTTTTCCAAAATAAATTTTTAATTTTTGCAAAAGTAATCTAAAAGTTATTTGTACACCTAATATATTATCAATAAAACATGCTTGATAGCGTGGAAGACTTATGTATCTAGTATTACGTAGTCACATGTTGCATAAGGCATGAAATAAAACGTACAAACCAAAATAACGAAAATTAAAATTCAAACTTATGTGTCAGAATTTCACGTCGCACATAGAACTCTTCCCTGTGAAGACGCGTAGTTGACTGGTTGATTGCGACGGCTGTCAGCGCCATTTAACTTGCCTAAAACACGATTTCCTGCATCGTCGAAAATTGTATCATCCTATCGAACGACTGTTACTACTTACCCGTATTGCAACGAGCCCCGTTCTACCCTACTACTGAACAATGCGAGTCGATAATTTGTTTGAATGATAAATTTATGAAAATATCTTAAAAACTGCAAGAAATACAATGAATCGAAAATATTTAGGCAAGGTATTGATGCTCGAACATTCAACTGTTACAATATTACTGCACAATGCGAATCAATTATTTAGCTATACTATAATATAATAAAGAGAAAAATTTGTTTGAGGTTCGGGAGTAATCTCTGGAACTACCGATCCGATTTGAATGGGACTTTCATTATTGTTTTCCTTATAATCTTGGGAGTGTTATAGGCTATATATCATTACGGTATCTCATTAGGGGACTGAATAGTTGACAAAAATGGTAGACAAGTCAGAGAAAAATGCATCCGCAGCTGTATACGCTGAAGACTTTCTTTGGCATAAGAGTGGGGAGCATACGAAGGACCATAAAAAGAGGAGACTCCAAGAGTAGGGAAAGGCTGAGCGGACTTTCAGAATAGTAAGGTAAAGGGCGGGTGGTGACCGAGCCGCGAGCAAACGGCAACGGGTATACAGGGTGTTCGGAAAAAACATCGACACAGAAATAGGGGTGATAGGTTACGTCATTACAAATATTTTGATATAAGGGACCTATACCCGCAAGCGCCCCCTTCTGTAGATATAAACTTTTCAAGTTTATAACGACCGAGGTTGATCAAAGTAGAATAATATTGAGTTTTTTGTCTACCTGTACAATTGAAAAACAAATGAAAACTCCTTGTATTCGCATCATCTTCGAAAAGTACAAGGACTTGAGCCAAGCGGTTATCCTTTCCGCAAGCAGTTTGCGCAGTGGCACATCTATCCAGAATCGTTTCCGATGTTGCATGGACATGGGTGGCCGTCATTTTGAGCATTTGCTGTAGTACATTGTTTTTGTATCTCGTAAAATTAAATATTCGTTACCATCTTGTGATACGTTTCTTATTATTCTACTTTGATCAACCTCGGTCGTTATAAACTTGAAAAGTTGATATCTCCAGAAGGGGGCGCTTGCGGGTATAGGTCCCTTATATCAAAATACTTGTAATGACGTAACCTATCACCCCTATTTCTGTGTCGGTGTTTTTTCCGAACACCCTGTATAGGTATAGCTATCGTGATGGACTCAACAAAATGACGCCTGAATCTATCAACACATCTACGCGAACGAAGTTGCAGGCGATTGTATTATATAAAACCGCTTTTTGTGCGAACGAAATCGCGGGCTTTGCTAGTGTACAATAAATAATGAATTGATCGGAAAATCTCATAAATTTTGACAGATGACAAAATTTAAACCCTCTCTAAATAGTTGCTTAAAAAATACATCTACTACAAATTGTGTCGAGAATACAAGGGATGTCCAGAAAATTGGTTCCGTTCATTTTGTAAAAATCGAGTTTTTACTGAAAAAATTGAAATTTACAGAAATTGTACTTCAATATATATTATGTATTACTTTTCTATGTAATCCCCAGCGATCTCAATACATTTTGTATATCTGGAAACGAGCTTTGAAATTCCCTCCTTGTAGAAGCTTGCCGCTACCTCTTGTGTCCAGTTCTTGACTGATTCCTTGACCTCGTCGTCAGAACTGAAACGATTTACTGCTAATTCCTCCTTTAATTCAGTGAATAAATGGTAGTTAGAAAGGGCTATATCAGGGTTGTAGGGTGGATGGGTCAGAATATCCCATCCAAACTGCTCAAGAAGCTAAATGGTGACACGCGAGCGACAGGAGGCCGAGCATTATCGTGGAACAATGGTCAAAGTCTCTTTGTGCCCATTGAGACTTTTGATCAGCATCAAAAATGAATATCAGCATTCAGCGCAACAAAGGGTCTCGCCGTATTTTCATATGAAAAATGCCCCGGCACCAAGTAACTTTGTTAAACCTTTATCTAAAATACCTCCACAATAAATTTCATACATACCATTCACAGGCCCTGTTCATGATTTTAGTCATCATCACTATTCTCCTCAACGGTGGTAGATAAGGTGGTTACGTCAAATATATTTGTCAATATTTCGGCTGGTCTAACGATTTTAGACTTGTAGCGGCCGTGTGACAAATAATAAATTATGGCAGCTACATGCGAACAACATCCTACAGTCCTACTACCATTAGCACAGTTACAAGTGTATGTCAGGATACCCTTGTAGCTATTCACGTTTGGCCGATATTCAATGTAGCACTGGTAGATCTTGCTATTTATATGGCGTGAACGAACCTTAATTTTGATAATATTTTCAGAGTCCATTAAATATTCGACATTTAAAGTGTTCTCGTCGTCCATTATTTCCGCAAGATAACATACTGCTTGTGACATTTGATATGTGCCTGTAAATAGTATCTTGAGATCGTATTCAGTAAATTCCGGAAAATCTGTTAGGTATGTTGAAGAGAGTTTTATAAACGGTTTTTTACGGCGATTTAAAGTTTGTGTTTCAACCACTGTTTGCAAAGAATTTTGCTGGACTGTACACTCTTTTATATAATTAACTATTTCGTCGGCAAATTCCCCATCCTTATTTCGACCCTTTCGTTAATTAGACTTTTCGGGAAAGGTGCGGGGTTACAAGCTCATTAGCAGCCTAGATTCGCGGAAACATACCGCCTCACTATTGTGACTGATGGCGAGATTGACTCTAGATTAGCGAGAAACATAGATCACGATGATACCGAGTGGTAAGAACCGATATGTCGAATTCCGTTTATTGTGCGATGGAACAAGGTTGTTTGGCTCATATTTTCGTAATCCATGGAACATTTTTAATGTGAATGTGGAGGAAAAAATTCCAGCAATAGCCAAACGTGAACAGCTATAAGGATGTTAGTCTATGGAATTGATACATTATACCTTCCATGAAATGAGGTAGTTCTGATTTTTCGATGTTATATCTGATGAAGTGGTAATAACAAATCCGAGTTTTCGACCTCGGAAGCCCTCCGGATCATTGTTAAATAATTAAAAAACCGCTAAATTTTAGGACTTTTCAGTTTTTGCCAATTTTGGCCACTAAGGGCTAATGTTACGGCAAAATCATTCAATACAATTTTAAAGCAAATAAAATTTGCAACAAAATGAGATTAATTTGGTCTTGGTAGGCCAAATCGTTTCTAAGATACAGCAATTCAAAGTTTTGAAAAATTTCCAAGAAAAAGACATTTTAGAGTTTTTTTTTAGTTTCCGTCAGTTTTAACCACTAAGGATCTATTTTATGAAAAAATTATCGTATACGTTATTAAAGTAGACTAAATTTGCACTAAAGCGAGACAAATTTGGTCTATGTAGACCTAATAGCACCTGAGATATAGCGGTCCAAAGTTGATGAGGTTAGTAAGCAAATATTAAAGGGATGGTTTGTAAAATGAAGTACGGCCGTTAACGAAATAAGCATTATAAATTATCTAAAAAACCATTGTAGTAAATATGAAATTATTATTTCAAATTTTTGTTCTAATATGAAACACCTCATTGTATATAATGAGTACTGCGTGGGAAATTGTTATTTTTTACAATCACGGTCTCCATATACATTTTCAGCGAGTTTGGTATTACAGAATCCACATTCTGCAAAAAATCATGTGACGGCGGGTATTCTTTTATGCTGTACACTTGAGAGCGAATATCCCCCCGGATAATATCAGCTGCTGCTTTAACTACCCGAAGCATACCAGGCATCTAATAAAATTTTGTATCCAGTATTTTTGAAGCAAACAATTGTTGTTTTGTTTGATGTGGTAATTAGTATTACGTCATCTTCGTACTTTTTAATTAGGGGACCTTTAATGGTTCGCACATCATGTGGGCTCTCACCTAACAGCTCAGTCAACTCTGTCAGGGAAAACTGGCACTCTTCCGAGTTTTCTTCTAGGAAGTCTAACATTTTATCCATGGCTTCATCAACAGTGCCACGAGTATGTTCTCCCCTCTGTAGTCCTTGTCTAACAGGTCTGTACAGCTTCCTCTGGCAAAACCGATAATATCTTGCATCTAGTGCAGGCAAATCGGTATCTTTTTTCTGACAATGAGATGCGTTCTATTATTTTCAGTGCCCATTCATTGCCTCTTTTCACAGCTGCTTTCAATAATGTTGAAACCAGCTGCAAGTCCTCCACGGCAATCACATTATTTCTTTTTTTCGGGCTTGTTTTTTTCTGAGCTTCAATGAATTCAACAGTTATTTGCTCTCCACATAAAAAATAGTTCTCTCTGAAGTTGAACTGCTCAGTTGAACTTCTTGTAGGTCTCGCTGATCTCACTTCCTTTTCCCCACGTTACACAATTGCATTTATCAATGTGGGATTGGTGTATTGGTGTACACGCACGATGCACTGAAATCTCGCGCACTTTCTTCAGTAAATGTTCGTGTTCTCGGTTTTTTAATTTAATACTGCACGTAAGCAGGGCCTTCACTCCTCTCTGTTTCACCAAAATCACTTCACCTTCACTCAAACTATCATTGCTTATAAAGCAACGGGAATCCACGGAGGCTCGTGCACTCTCCATCATATTATTCTTAATTCACTTTCGAACTGAACGCGTCACGTAACTTTTAGAACATATCTAACTCGGCCGAATAGATGTGAGCGACTGACGAATAGAGGCAGTTAGTTACACATTGTAGTCTTCAGTCGCACTGAGCGATGGAGTTTGGAAGGTTGATTTACTCACATCACTCATAAATAATTCGCCGACTATAATAAATCGCGTTATCAGCGAAACGTGACATTTTGGTGAGCGTAGGTTGTTAATTCCTCGGTTCTGTACCTTTCCCGGAAAGAAGGTATCGGACAGATCACCATAAACCGTCTCCCGCGGTAACGTTAGTGTCGAGCAGGCTTAAGCGGAGGAATGACGAATGCAGTCAATGGCCAATTAGGGTAAACTTAATGACAAGCATATCCAGGAATTCAATTCACTATTGATTCCCACAGTCGAGAATGAGCATTCGGTTTTCTCGGTCGTGAAGTGCGAGACTCGGGAAATCGTAATTAATGGTACCCTCGGACTTTGGACTCGGACAGTGTACGATTAATTAAACCAGCCGATAGATTGAAGATATCTTCCGATACGTTCGGTTAATTCGCATAGGCGCGTCACGTATAGTGTACTCGGGATTTACGACCCCGAGGAGATCCGAGAGACTTGATCGCGCGGCGACCGAACAGTAGCACACTAACGTCGAAATGACGTTTTTTGAAGGTCAGTTCTGACGTCAGATGTCGAAAAATATTACGTCATTTTAACGTCGCAAAGACCTCTTAATTGCACATCCACACGACGTCAGAAAAATCACGTTATAATGACGTTGTACCGTACGTTGTGATGACGTAAAAAATGACGGTTCTAAAAGGTTAGGTCTGACGTATATCTTTTCATCGTGAGCGGTCACCCATCCAACTAGTGTCCGCACTTTTCGCTGTTTAACTTCGTTGATCGTCGGTGTCTTCGATTCTTCATCTGCTGCACGCTCCTGCGGCTAAGAATATTATTACTATTGGTGTTCATATGAAGTTTGATGAATAAATGTATATTGCTTTTCTTGTCAATAAGAAAGAGCTTGAATAAATAAGATTTTATAAATGTATTATTCTTTTCTCAACATTTTTCTAAATTTATGATTGTATCTTTTGATAAATATTCTTGCATAGACGCAAATTGATATTAATAAATAAATAATTATATGAATGTTTATTCATCCTACATTAATTAATTGTCTTTCACTTACTTTAATACCTAATCTGTGCTTTTTAATAAACAGTATAGTTTATAACTTGCTCAACATACTCTGGAGATTCGAAATGAAATAATTTATTGATTTAATAATTGAACAAATTAAAATTTTTGTCCATTTATTCACAAATAAATCTTCAAGTCCCTATATATGCAGGAGACCGAAATTTGTCTAAGTCTCGTTCGTCATTAAAAATAACGGAAAAGTTCCGTCAAAAAGACGTTGAATTTTGACGTCTAAGGTACGTCATAAATATGACGTCCCTGTGACGTTAATATTACGACAACTGACGTCTGAAACCCTATACTGACCAAAAAATGACGTCTGAGACGTTATTCTAACGTCAGTGTGCTACCTGGGATTGGACTGATTGTGAGTTCGGTAACACTCGGGAGCACTGGCTAGACGCTAGCACAGCATACGCTAGTCTAAATGCTGTATAGAGATTAAGTATTTACATACAGGTCTAAAATCTGAGCGGTTAATACACGAAATCGATAGGTAACACTTTTACAAACCATGTTTCGACGATTTGCATACATACATACTTATCGCATCAACTGTGAGAACAGCTGTATCTCAGGTGCTATTAGGTCTACATAGACCAAATTTATCTCGCTTTGGTGCAAATTTAGTCTACTTTAATAACGTATACGGTAATTTTTTCATAAAATCGGTCCTTAGTGTTTAAAATTGACGAAAACTAAAAAAAAAACTAAAATTTCCTTTTTCTGGAAATTTTGCAAAACTTTGAATTGCTGTATCTTAGAAACTATTTGGCCTACTAAGACCAAATTATCTCATTTTTTTGGAAATTTTATTTGCTTTAAAATTGTATTGAATGATTTTACCGTAACATTAGCCCTTAGTGGTTAAAATTGGCAAAAACTGAAAAAAGTCCTAAAATTTAGCGGTTTTTCAATTATTTAACAATGATCCGGAGGGCTTCCGAGGTCGAAAACTCGGATTTGTTATTACCACTTCATAAGATACAACATATCCAAAAATCAGAACTACCGCATTTCATGCAAGGCAACACCCCTTTTTTAGTACGATTTCCATGGACTATGCACTAAGATACACTACTTGTGATTGTGCTAATGGTAGTAGGACAGTAGGATGCTGTTCGCATATAGCTGCTATAATTTATTATTAGTCACGTTCCTGCTAAATCTAAAAAATCTAAAATTGTTAGACCTGTCGAAATATTTAGCAATACATTTGATATAACAAACTCATCTACCAAGATTTTGTAAATTATAAAAATTACTTGTTTTTGTACACATTATTGTATATTATGTGTATTATAAAACAATATAGACATTGTGTATACATAATTAATAAATAAATAAATATGCATAATATAATATGAATTAACATGTTCACGCCGGCGCTAAGTACCGCGCCGGCGTGAACATGTAAAGTTTTTTCAATTTTTTTTACTGTGTTCCACCAAATTAAACTATTTGACAATTTTTTTATATAATAGCTGACTAATAGATGATTCCATATGATTTTTTTGGTTGGTGTATCTCCAGCGATTGATATAAATTTTATATTGCAAAAAATATTGTTTTAAATGTACACCTTTAAACCGTGCTTTTATGCCGCCGAAAAAATATATAATATACTACTCACGAAGACCTACAATTTCGTTTTTGAACGGTTTTAATATTTTTTATAGTTCCAGAGAAAATAAATAGTAGCGTTAATAGTTGTTTATCCCCTATTTCCCTTTTACGTGAAGTTAGCGGTCTGGAATTTGTTGTGGAGGTATTTTGGATAAAAAGCAATAGGTAAAAGGTTTATCAAAGTTAATTGGTGCCGGGGCATTTTTCATATGGAAATACGGCAAGATCCTTTAACCGAAAGACCTTTTTCCATCAGAAACCTGCGGGGTCCTTTTAAATTCACCCTCAATCAAACAGACAATCCGGAGTAAATACATTCTGTAACGGTAAGAAAATAAAAATTGTAATGTTCTTACGATATTAATGCACGCACTAGTTTCGATTAACAAAGAGTTTATTAACAGAAGTTACAAAATGAACAAGAGAACTTAGAACGATGCCGGGACCATGCGTATAGCTTAACAGTCGGGAGAGAAGAGAGAGTCTCGACGATGACTCGTCGGACACGTATCGCGCAGGCGGCGCTGTGCTCGCGTAACACGTACTCCGATAGATGGCAACATAGTAGCTAAAGGTACTACATTCCCCCAAACTTAATTTAGAACATATAGCGCTCATTTATTACATTCCGCTATCTTCGAACGCTATACAGAACTAATTTTGACAAGTCCCTTACAATCTAGATTTACTTAAGCTTAGCTATCCTAGACGAACGCCGTAATGGTATTTCCGCAGGAACGGTATCTCTCTTAATAGAGTTCTTACGCACGCTCTCATTCGTTTTCAAGTTACAATGGCGTATCTGGTTTACATGGCGCTTCCACATTCGACCATCATGAGTGGCTAACTTATACGTAATAGGCGAAAGTTGTTCGAGCACGCTAGATTTGAGCCATGAATTCGAACTGTAATCTTTTGCCATAACCGTCTCGTTAATCTCAAAGTTGATCGCACGGTTTCCACGGAAGAACCGTTTCTGCGCCTCTTGTTTATGCTCCACTGATTGACGCAGTGAAGGGTGCAAAAGGTCTAATTTCGTACGGAATTTCCGACCGATTTGCAACTCTGCCGGGCTGCAATTCGTAGTGCAGTGCGGCGTCGCTCGACAATGAAACAAATATTTGCAGAGAGCCTCGTGTCTCGCATAACCTTCCTTTAACAAAAGCTTAAATTTATTCTTAAAGCTACGAACCGCATTTTCCGCTGCCCCGTTGGACGCTGGATGATAGGGTGTCGTACGCACATGACGAACACCATGCGACTTTAAGAATTCGCTGAATACGTGGGAGCAGAAAGTCGGACCATTATCGGTCACTAAGGTTAACGGAATTCCCCACGTGCACATATATTCTCTGAAAACCTTGATTGTGGATTCCGCTGTGATATTGTTAAGTTCCTTAACATCTACCCACTTCGAAAAAGAATCGATAATGATTAAATACATTTTCCCTTCGATCGGACCAAGAAAATCGGCATGTAGTCGATGATTCGGACCTTCACGCCATTTCCATGGATGCAACAATGCTCTAGGTGGATTATCCGATGATTCCAAACAAAGCTTACAAGATTTACCGATATCTTCGATTGCACTATCGAGTCCTGGTCACCAAAAGTATGATCGCGCAATAGCCTTCATACGCACTACGCCCATGTGTGTACACTGTGTAATTCCTCTAAAAGGTTTTTGCGCAATTTCTCTGGAATGGCCACTCGATGACCCCACATTACACATCCTTTTTCCACCGATAGTTCTTTCGCACGACATTGAAACTGCTTGTACTTATCGTTAACTAATTTCGGCCATCCTGTCATCGTGAAATTTTTCACTTGACTCAATACCGGATCTAAATAAGTTTCTTCGCTAACCGTCTCAGCGTTAATCGAGCTAACATCATCCGTGACATAATTTAAATAAGAATATTCTTTCTCGTCAGGCTCATTTTCCGATTCACGAGTAATTAGCGGTACGCGCGACAATCCATCCGCTCGAGCGTTGTCAACTCCTTTAATATACTTAATATCGTAATCGTAGGCTGACAGTATACAGCCCATCTCTGTACTCTGTTTGCCGACATCTGAGGCAAACCATTCTTTGGACCGAAAATATAAACCAAGGGCTTATGATCCGTCTCCAAAATGAAACGACGACCATAGACACAAACTGATGAAATTTCTTTACACCAAAAATCAAGCTCAGCGCCTCTTTGTCTAATTGCGAATAACCCCTTTCGGCTTTCGACAACGTGCGTGACGCAAAAGCGACTGGCTTCTCGGATCCATCAGAATATACATGAGCTAATACTGCTCCAATCAACTCTGCTGCTACTCTCAATACTGCTGCTAAGTTACTCCAAATAGTCTCCATTTCCCGCTGAAAAAGACCGGGTGCTGACGCGATACCGAAACATAAACGATTATAGGCAAATAGCCCCTTGTGTGTGGAAATAGTCACTAATGATTTCGACTCTTCTTCCAGTTCAACTTGCAAGTAAGCATGAGAAAGATCGATTTTCGTAAAAACTGTGCCTCCATTTATAGAGTGGCTAATAGGTCTTGAACACGCGGTATCGGATACCAATCTACTTTGATATGTGGGTTTACCGTTACTTTATAATCTCCACATATACGATTTGACCATTGCTTTTCAAAACTGGCACAATTGGTGTTGCCCAATCACTACTTTCAACAGGTTCCAAAACCCCGATTTCGACTAAACGATCAATCTCGGCTTCCACTTTGCTTCGCAGAGCGTAAGGTATAGGTCTAGATTTACAAAAAATTGAATTAACATTCTCCTTGACATGAATTTGAAATTTTCTTTTCGAGTATTTCCCGAGTTCGCTAGAAAAAACTGTACTAAATTCGTTGATAATAGCATTAATGTCCCTATGACCCGCATTATCTAGCCAATCAATGTTCGATTCCCTAGTTTCCTCTAGTAATTTCAATACGGGCACTGAAAGTGCACGAATCCAAGTTCGCCCGATAAGTGTTGGACCATTACCCGGTAGTACGAACAAGTCTAATGCAGTAGATACAATTCCAAATTTAACCTCAACCTTGATAACACCCAACGGTACAATCGTATGCCCTGGATGTGATTTGAAATGACGACTCGTTTCCTGGAGGTGTAACCTTTTCAATTCAACACGATTCGACCAATGTTTCTCTGAAATAACTGCTACGTCCGACCCTGTGTCGACTTCGCATTCCGTATCTATTCCCTGTATCTGTACAATAACTTTAATCGGCGCTATATTATATATTCCACTGTTCGACCCTTTGTCGAGCTCTATCTGTCCCTCTCTTCTAGGTGAAACATATTTTCAAAATCTACGGCATAATCATCGCACTGATTATTACAATCCTCCGAGTTCCCAATACAATTTTGCCTCGGATTATTCCCTTTTTTATTTAACCTACACACGCTAGCGAGATGTCCCCGTTTCTTACAAACGTTGCACGAATACTGTTTATATTTACATACGGCTGCTCTCGATGGTTTCTTTTGCCACAACAGTAGCAACGGATATTCCTGTCGTCGATCCGCTTGCCTTTCGACTGCTGCGACGTCTTCTTAGATCCCACGAAGTTGATTCCTGTTGCTTCCTCTGCGTTGATCCAATCTCCGCAGCATCCTTAGCCGCTGTTTCCAGTAGATGAGCCAACTCGGCTTCTCGGTTGCAGGTCAAGTCCTTTTCTCCCAGTAGCTTCTTTTGAATGGAGAGTTCTCGTAGTCCCCATACAAACTGGTCTCTTAAGTGATTTCCCAGATTTTCACCAAATTCACAATACGTTGAGAGCTTCTTTAAATTTTTCATAAATTCTTGCGTGTTTTCGCCCTCAGCTTGGCGACATATATTGTTTAAATTTAAACCTCTCCGTAATTATGCTAGGCTTGGGTTTTAAATGATTCGACATAGTGGTGATCAAATCGTTAAACGTTTGCGAAGCCGGTGCGACCGGTGTACATAGGTTACGGAGTAGAGCGTAACCCTCACTACCAAGCAATGTGATTAACAACGATACCCTTTTTGTATCGGGGATATCGTTGGCAAGAAAGTACTGTTCCAACCTTTCACGCCACATTGTCCAGTCTTCGTGGATGTCGAATTCCTTTAATTCTCCAATCCTCGATGTAACGATTTGTTGCACTGTGCTTTGCGATGCTCCGCTTTCTAGGTTAATTTTCCATTCCGCCTTTTGTGCCAAAAAAAGAGCCAATTGTTTCCGTTGCTCCGTGATTTGCTTCATTTCCTCCGCCAAGTCCGCTTTTCCTTTTTCGAGCTCCTTTAGCTCCTCTTGCCATCTCCTTACGTCTTCCATCATTTTACCGACACGTTCACTCTTGATGGATTCCTTTTTCTGCGATGTTTTATCGCCCGCGATCACTTTTCCCGACACGTTCACTCTCGACGATTATTTATGCGATCCTTTATCGCACGTGTTAATTTTATTCACGACACGCGGTTTCACGAAATCGATTAATATCTTGGCGATCCTTTATCGCACGTATTAATTTTATTCACGACACGCGGTTTCACGAAATCGATGAATATCTTGGCGATCCTTTATCGCACGTGTTTATTTTTACCCTCGTCGCCACTGTAATGTTCTTACGATATTAATGTACGCACTAGTTTCGATTAACAAAGAGTTTATTAACAGAAGTTACAAAATGAACAAGAGAACGATGCCGGGACCATGCGTATAGCTTAACGGTCGGGAGAGAAGAGAGAGTCTCGACGATGACTCGTCGGACACGTATCGCGCAGGCGGCGCTGTGCTCGCGTAACGCGTACTCCGATAGATGGCGACATAGTAGCTAAAGGCACTACAAACATTTTCGCAAACATAATTTATTTTACAATCTGTATATTATTAAAATTTTTAAACGACATGTTGAACATTCTTAACGTATTAATACAATCCCCAGTCATGTAGCTCAAATCTTCGTTTCGAAGCAAAGCTAATATGTTATGTTACAGTAGAATACCGCAGAAGATGCCAACTTCACGTCTAGAGGGTTTCGTTATTGAGAATCCCGGTGCAACTTCTAAACGAATAACTCGCGGATTCAAATTCGGATGGATTGTTTCCTCTTTTTTGTTGTATATACAGGGTGTTCATTTTAAAACTTACCACCCACGTTATCTGCGTAAAGAGACATATTTCTGAAAATCGCCGAGACACGTCAACAAAATTATTGAGGGGGAACATTTTTTATAAAAATTCGACGCCCCCCCCCCCCCCCTCAACCACCTGACTCCGGGGGCGGTAACCCCAATATTCTTAAATGGAACAGGGGGTCGAGTGATACCTCATTTTAACGTCAAATTTGAAAAGTAGGACGTCAAAATGTACACAATTAAAAGCCCTTTAAAATGAGGTATCACTCGACCCCCTGTTCCATTTAAGAATATTGGGGTTACCGCCCCCGGAGTCAGGTGGTTGAGGGGGGGGGGGGCGTCGAATTTTTATAAAAAATGTTTCCCCTCAATAATTTTGTTGACGTGTCTCGGCGATTTTCAGAAATATGTCTCTTTACGCAGATAACGTGGGTGGTAAGTTTTAAAATGAACACCCTGTATATCAACGATACGCGCGCGTCACTGCCAATATTATATGGTGCTCTAAAACAGGTTTTTTTACTACTTCTTTAAAGTACAAAATACATTAAAAATGTGAAAAGTACGCCAAGAACTATACAAGGGCTCTTCAAAAATTGAAATAAAAAATTATCTTCACTCTAGAAAGCCCAACAAAACAAGCATGCCCCCCCCCCCCCCCGCATATCCACAATAAGTACTCTCGAAAATGTATCCACTCCAAATTGTGTCGATAATAACCCCAACAAAAAATGAACGTCGTGTTTCACCCTGCTTCTGCCAAGTACCTACTTACCAAGTGTTCCTTAGGATGGACAAGATAGGAGATGCAAGAGTGCAGGCGAAAATTACTAGATGTAATCAAATGTAACAAAAGTGACCGGAATCGTATTGACAAATGACTATACCAAAGCAGGCCACCAATATTCAAAATGGTACTTGGCGCACCCGTGCCTCAAGAAATTATAGACAAGCAAAATACAGAGTCTCCCCGGCAGGGAGATATGGTATGGTGTTTTTGAAAAGAATGACAAACGCTTATTTTTGAACGAATCTTAAAATCTATTATTTTTAGACATTAGTCGCATATTGCCATTGTAGAATACATAACATAATATTCAGCTGCGAAAAATCACGTCAGTTAGGTAGCGTCCATTTTTGTCGAGGCATTCTTGTAGACGGATGGCAAATTCATCGATACTTCTTTCGAGCATGGCACGAGAACAACATTAAAATGGTTCCGAAATCGTCGCTGTGTGAGCACCACAGAACGACCAGTTTCAATGAAACTGTTGTATATAAGCACACGATGTGCCACATACCACGATTCCATAGCTACTGAAATAGCATCCCGCAATGAGTTGTTATCAACCATCCTGAAAACATTCGCTCCACATAAACGCGCATAACAGTCATCTCAAAAACATCATACCTCCCTGCCGGACCCTGTATATTACGTACTAGCTGACCCGGCGAACTTCGTGCCGCCTCAGAGTCAATAAATGTTGTGTTAACTTAAAAACGAAATGCATTTTAATTACATTTAAATTAATTTAATTCACTTTGCAGCAAGGCATTTGCTTTATTGAAACGAATCGAAATGATTCGCGTAGCATTATTGCACTACTTTCTGTTAAACTATTTGCTGGATGGGTTGCACTCAGGTCGATTTCCTTCATTTAAGCACCTTGTGATATACGATACTGATTCAATTTTTTTTATTTTCTTACTTTCTAATACGCGAGGAAACTTCTCTAGAAAAATTAATTTTTTTAATAAATTTTTTTTTCTATCGATACACCATATACATATAAAGTTGTTTAGAAGCCTGGTGTATCTATTGCGCACACGTTTCTATATATCGGTACCTTACTTTGAGAATCTCGTAAGTGCAATTTTCTTAAATGTGCAGTAGCAAAGAAAAACAGTTTTGTATCATTTGTACTTAACTTGTTTAACAAATTTGAATTGTATTATTAATATAAGCATATTATGCTGGCGAAATTATACCTTTCTGTTCGTGACGAAATATTATTATGTATTTGATGCAAAATGTACTGCGCTGTGTTTTTGGACACCCGGAAACGATCAAAGAATTCACTTTCAGACCATTGGTGAATCCCATTTCTTCTCTGTCGAAAAACTCGCGGCTGTCGTAAAACTCCCTGTTGAACAATGTACAATGCTTAGTAAGGTATCGATATTCGATATTGAATTCTGCAACGTTTGGCCTATATGAACACGTTGGTATATGGAGCTTTGGCCTGAGCTGATCGTCTCTGACGATCTTATATTATATTCGATCGTATTATATTTCAATTTAGACTTGTATTTATAGGGCAAATCAAATACAAAACCATTTCATGGTTTGAAATTATTTGATTATAAATGTTTATTTATAAAAAATACAGTACTTTCAAAATAACAAATTTTAAATGAAACTGACGAAACTAAGCACTAAGTAAAATAATATATGAGGGGATGAGAAGCCAAGGGGTCCAAGTAGAAAAACAACTTTTCCGAGATGCTCCATATTAAAGTATTTTTGTTCCTTAAAAATACTTTAATGAGGAGCATCTCGAAAAACTTGTTTTTCTACTTGGACGCCTTGGCTTCTCATCCCCTCATATATTCCATGTACTTATATAAAAAATAACTAATGATTATTAAGTCCTGCTGGTTCAACTGAAAGATCAAAAAGTCCGATTAATATTGGTCTATCGCCAGGGATATACCCGGCCTGTATAGCAATTAAATAAAAGGCCAGGTGTATCGTTAGCGACCACGTTTAAAATACCTGAAAGAGATACAAAAAAAAAGTACATTAATAAAGTGTTAATCATACCATATTTTGATCAATTGAAGCATTTATTTGAAAAAAAAACACATGTCCATTTTTGCTGAAATTCGACTACACAAAATTTAGGTATAAACATAGGTTCCTGTACACGTCTAAACAACCCTATATATTTCTATAACACTGATTTTATGTTACATATTCTTTATAAAAAAACATTTACCAAAACAAAAAACTTCAACAGAGATAAGGTAGACGGTTTTTCTTAGTTTTCTCAAAACTTCACTTTTGGACATGTGTTGTTTTTAAAATAAATGCTTCAATTGTTATCATTATTTCGTTGTTCCTTCAGAATTTTCATTTTCACGTCATGTTCCTCTTTCATGCACCCCATCGTAAGCTCATGTAGTTCTTTGGCGAACTGCATTTGTTGACGATGTTTTTCAATATGATGCTCCCGACGCAACTCCCATTCCGCCCATGCAATCTCGTTCTGTCCATCCACACTCACGCTTTTCTTGTAACCCACGACGTTAGCTCGTTTGTAAGCCGCCCGATCGGTTTTGTGCTCCGACAAAGAGGTTTGGATGGTTTCGTTTTCAGCTGTGCAGGTGAAGACGTGAACCAGTCCACCTCTTTTAAACCACTCCTGGAACTTCCTGCGACAGGACTATGTGCTGCCGTGCTGCCGAGTTGCAATACTGTCGCTTTTTCAACATTTGGAGGTGGCATCATTATTTCTAGGGGCGGGTCGTTCACGTCCAGCAACTCGTCAACAATTTCATCTTCGGATGACGCAGGGGATAATATACGTGCGACATTTTCCTTATCTGCAAGATGGATAAAAAGTTGCAACTCCGTACAAATCCATTGACAGACAAGCTTACCTGCACTGTCGTCATTAAATTCACTGTCCATGCCACTTACTTAGCTACCCAGTAACTCCTTGATAACAAGGTCGGTGTCGGTAATTGTAGTTTCCACTACGGATCCCCCACCCGTGCCCATGGTGTACCGCTTTTCCTGAGAAAACCGCACTTTGGCTTTCTTCTTCATATTTTGATATTTATTTTTTAATATCACGTCAGAGCGAGCCGTTCCTGTTGCTGCCGAAAATTCGCCGGAGATCTTCTTCCATGCGGCTTTCTTCTGCTTATTCGCCCCAGCGTCGGTTTGTTTGCATTCGATAATGCAGCTGTATTTTGTTACCAAGGACATTAGAACTCCCTCCTCGTGGCGACTAAAATTGGCAGCTCTTTTTTCACCCATTTTGGTCCTTTTCTATAACATGCAAAATTAGGTACCAAGCAGCTCCCACCACCACGCAGTTATTGAATAGTTATGCACCAATGGAAATAGCTACCGATCTACAACCAATCACCAATTTTCATAATGTTCAATTTATAAACAATATTTACCTGCATTAACGAATTTATCCACCAATTTATTACTAATTGTGAAAAATTATAACCCAAAACTCTTTTCGTTTACACTTTTTTGACAGCCGATCTACAACCAATCACCAATTTTCATAACGTTCAATTTATAAACAATACTTACTTGCATTAACGAATTAATCCACCAATTTATTGACAATTGTGAAAACTATAACCTCAAACTCTTTTTCTTTACACTGTTTTGACAGCCTTTTGGCGTGCTTTTGGCCTTACATGCTAGGGACTTTCGGTACAACAGCGTTACCAATGGCGGTAAACTACAGTTTCGTTGACCGCACTCTTATATTCGTTTGTACAACTCAATGCGTGCTTAACTTGTAGTCAGTGGTTGAACCATAGTCTACTAAACTCAAAATGACCGTACGTTTATACAACTGGCCCTTAGTGGTGTCGGTTTTTTTTTCATACCCTACCGGGACTCGAATCTGCGGTCTTTAGAATGAGCTGCTTCGAAACTGGGAATGCTTTCGCACTCTACCAATTGAGCCACCAACTCTTCAAGTGGTGTCGGTCGACTCTAGTTATATATAGAAACCGGACATGACAATGGCTGCTCTCGAAGGTTCTTCTCATTAAATTTTATAATATAATTTAATACTTTCTTTTTCAAAACAGTAGCGATTATGATAATTAACAATTCATTATTTATAGAATAATTCGGTACAATTTGCACTGTTTGAAGCACCATTATTATATCAATTTTGTCATTTTTTAATTTAAAAATTTTATGAAGGCAGTGCATTCACGATAAATTTACGAAGTATTTGCACGTCGTTAACACGTTCCGTGCCGGACCGATTTTTGAAGACTTTCCGTTCAGGCCGCGTGGGGCGTATACGACTTAATCTATTCTAGTATTATTAGGTTATGTATGTATAAACAGATTTTATAACGCAGAACTTGAGATAACTTTATTCCTGGGAACTACATTTTTATTCTATAAGCTCTTTATAAGAGAGTACACTGTTGCAGTTATAGGATGATCATAAAATCCTTTCATACTTATTGTATAATGTGTTTACTTCTGCGTAAAGTAACAATCTTATTACTTTTCTGAAGGAACCTCAATACAACTGTTTATACAACTTCCATTACAACTAACTTGTAACGTCGCTAATACAATAGCTATGCAGCTGTATTACAATTTGTATAAGATTCTTTTAAAATAATTTTATAAGGATTATATAAGACGTTATGCAATTGTTACAAAATTTGTAGACTTACAGTATTTCTTTGTCCTATAATATGAGTTGTAAGAACGTCTATACAACAGCATTACAGAGACTCCTCTATTATTGTCGTATTGAGACGCTTTAAAAAATAAAGTTCTTCTTCAAGCGGCGCTATACGATAGTTATGAAATCATATCGTTCTTTTAGAGGTCTATTTTGCTAGTTGGGTATATTCTAATAAGATTACATAAAAATTGATAGTATCGTGATTAAATTTTAAATTTATAAATTAAATTAAATTAAATATAAATTAAATTAAAAAAAAGTTTATACAAAATTAATATTCACCTTTTATATTATATAGAAATATGATAAATATTTTGATCCAGGTCTATATCAATTTTAATTATTAGGTATCCATGCCTATTTGCTCTCGTAAGATTTTGAATTGTACTGCCGGTAACGGTTTGGTAAAGACGTCAGCCAGTTGTTCGCGCAACTGGTGCGAATGTTTCGTCGTAATCTAACAAATATGCTTGGCTAAAACCAGCTACTAATCTCGCTTTACGTTTATATTGGTTTCCATCAGCATTAAGTTTCAAAGTGCATACCCACATTTACAGTCTACTATATTTTTTTTCTTTGGACACGGTACGATATTCCATGTTTCGTTTTGAGTGAGAGAATCAATTTCATCTTTTATGGCTTTCTCCCACTCAATTCTATCATCACGTTTTTTAATTTCTTCAAAAGATTCAGGAACGTCATTTACAACCGACTGTGCACTTACATGATAACAGTAATCTTCATCATATGATACGTTAGGCAAATCTTTAATACGTGCACTTCGTCAAAGTTTGTTTACTTCAGAATCTTTTGAGGAATTTACGTCAATCTTATTGTTTTTATCAACTTCATCTGTCTCAACAATAAGCCTTTCCTCGAATAGAAGCTTAGACCTTTTCCCTTCTGACCATCGTAGATTCACCCCCGAAACATTTGCCGATCCGAGCGAGCCAGATGTAAAATCACGATCGCGCTGTATGCCTGTACTGCTCCCCGTGAGAAGGCGGGGCTTGTGTCTGGCAAGTGATGTCAAACCAATAAGAAGACGTTCTCGTCCCTAACGTTATCGTCGGAGTTACAATGTGCAATTTGAAGTAGTAAATTTTATTTTTTTTTTTGAAAAATTCTTTCACGTACATGGTTATTTACACATGCATAATAGTTTCCATAGAGGAATAACACAAAATATTTTTGGTCCGAACCTTCCTATTCTGATAAGTTCATGTAGTTTTTTCATGTTGAGGCTGGTACTTAAATAAATTCTCTTAGACTTCGCCCGGCTGTAGTGACTCTCCTTTCCTTCTAAACTATTGAGAAACTCTCTCACTTTGTTTTTTTTGTTTTCAGTCTTTTTAGAAACTTGATCACGTTCTTTGTGAGCGTCTCCAACGAAAATAAATTTTGCCACAGAATTCGTTCTATTCTTTTTAATATTTAACGTTAAGAAAAACTGTTGGCAAACTTCAAGTTTAGTCTTTTGAACCCTTGTAGGATGGAATAATATTAACAGAAAAGCTGCATTTCTTGGGATTCTCTTTTTCAGATCGATTTCGGGCTACAGGAATAACAGACATGAAGTGGCACAGTTTAACATCCTGCTCAATTTTGTTGTTATTGTTATAAAACGTTTGCCGAATATGTTTGATGTAATGAGTAACAATTTTACTGGAAAAAAGGTTGGGCCATTTTCATGCAAACAAGGGCTTCTAAAATTCTTCATGCCTGGGACATCATCGAGATATCTGAAGAGATGTAGACGGTGAACTAGCTAGGCTTGTCAAGCGTCCCGCGTTATTTTATACTTTTTAGTGGTTCAAAAGTTATGAATTTTCAAATATATCAGTCAACCCCCTCTCAAATACTTACCAACCATAGGACTAGCCCATATTTCATTGAACCGTTGCGCGATAGAAAGTAATATTATTTTTACCTTTGCAGTGTTTGTTTTTATCGCTTTATTTTATTTTTTGCCTTTTCCTACTACCCTGATTGGCTTCTCACACTGAAACAATGGCTTCACTATCAATTTCCAAACTTTCATGTATTTTTATTAACCAGATTGTACTTATTGTTCACAACACAAACCACTTACATTCAACACGTATTTATAGGTTATAATTTCAAACAGAAGAGGAAATAGCATGCAGAATAAATTATTGTCGAATGTGTAATTTATTGGGCACCTATTTTTGGTTAGCTTAACATTATTTTAACAATTTTGTTATTTCATAACACATGGCAACACAACAGTAGGGATTTATCGACTTTTGCACAAAATGTTGGATTTATCGAGTTTTGCTTGAAATGCTCAAGTTTGAATAGGGTTTTACACGAGAAGTATCGGCTTTTACTCGAATCTGACTTTGTATATCGATAGAGGAGACCAAAATTAGTAGGAAACGATGTGTAACTCATTTTTCTTCAAAAGCGGATTTATTGGTTTTTGCGCGATTGCTCCTCATTATGAAGTCTACTTTCATTTTTTAAAATGAAATTCGATATTTTCCTTCCTATAAAAGTAGTAGAGCTCATCAAGATAAACAAAAAAGGTATGTTTAAATGTTCATTCGTTGAACCGTTTGTGAGATATTTCCGCTCGAAATACAAGAGTAAGTAAGAGTAAGATGAAGTAAAGTCCGGGTATCTATTGAGACTTAACTCTCTGTTATACTCTTATTTATACTTGCACTTGAACGGAAATATCTCATAAATGGTTCAACGAATGGATATTTCACCTTATACATTTGTGTTCCCTTCGACGAACTCTACAACTTTTGTAAGAATAAAGGTAACCTTCATATCTCGTAAATAAAGTCTGTTCTATATATTAGGTATAATATGTTCTCCTCAATGCCAAATAACTTTTGTTGAAGACATTTTCTTAAAATGATTAGTAATGGAAATAAAGAGTATATCCCCTTGATAAATGAACACCCTGTATACATCTGACTTTTTATTCTTAACTTTACTTATTCTTGTACTTTGAGCGGCGATTATCTTTCAAACGGTGGAATTGACAGCCATTTTGTCTTATACGGGTAATGTGTTGCCAATTTCATATACCGTATGTCCAATGGCTAGTCGAGCAGGTGCAGCGACCTGAATTTTTCTGAAATTTGACTTCGGCAGTATTTTAGTTAGAGTTGGCTTTGGAAGATGGCGCTACGTACGAGCGAAATATTTGAAATGGTAAAAGCGGAAGGTAGATAAATGCGGGAGAAGTGAAGTGTAACCTCAAAATTGTGAATGTTGGAATAATGGTGAGTAATTGTTTGAAACGATAAGACATAATAATTCGGGTTTCTTTTCGATGTTCAACCAAATAACACGACTGATATTTAATTGCAGAGAGAAAGTGATGCGACTGGTAGTCGTGGAGGAAGGGTCTACCGTCAACGTGGTCCTCGCCAGAGTGGTCGAGCTCTGCCTCGTCGACGAAAGGTGCAATTGAAATGAAATTAAAGTCTGAGTCAAGGTGAAAATTGGAAGACATGGAAAGAAAACGCGGCAGAGTCGCCGACAGAAGGAGTGAGTAAAGTGCGAAAGAAAAGTGCAGTGACGCCGAAAAACCATGGCAAGGCAGTGACGAACAGCAGCAGCAGCTGGTCGACACTGCTCAACTCCGCACCAGCTCCTGAATGATATCTCGCCGATCGCGATACGCGGCCGCTCCGATGGACAACGATTCCAGACATTCGAGTCGTAGTAGCAGCAAGGACAGCAGCAGCAGCAGCAGCGTCAACGGCAGGGGCACTCTTTTAAAGTGAAGGCAGTCCAAGACCGACTCGAATAGCTGTAAGAGAAAGACGCATCGGCGGAAACATGAAATATCGAAGCAAGACTTGCAATGAGAGTGTGGTAAAAGAAAGAAAAAAAAATGACAGAGACGAGGCGACGAGACAGAGGAGGAAGTCGTCACCACGAAGGGTTCCTGAAACGGTACCAGTACTAGCAACGTGTGAAGAGTTCAAGAGAACGGGACATCTACACCCAGTCGCAAATCATGCAGAGTTCCTGTGACATCCGACAGCGGCATCACGTCAGGAGTATGAACGGTGGAGAAGAACGGGAGCCTCGCTGAAAAAGGAAGGAGCAGTGTTGGCGATGGCGGTGACAGCCCGGATCATGAGCAAAGGCTGAAGAACCTTGAGCGTTTTGGATAAAAAGTGGACGTGACTCGAAGCAGTTATCGTAATCGATTTACGCCGACACTGGTGCCGTAGCCAATCTCGATCACAATGAATTCTTCCAACTAGAGGCGGTTTCTATATCACTCGTCGCCGTTGATCCTTTCCCTCTTAATCCTTGTACATAATGCATCTGTTAATATGAAGTTTGATCTGAAACCCTTCCATCCTTCCTATTGTAACACTCTCGTAACAATACGGTCCGATTATTTTATATTCATAAGGTTTTATCAGCTTTACGCGTTATTTCTCGTTATTTTCGTTATTTAACCTTGCATTCATACATTATTACTGATGGATTATTAATAAATTAATTCATGAAAGTGACTCTACTGGCTTGTGCTATTTTTCGTCCGGTATTTCCTTCCGCAAGATATTTGGATAAATGTACCCCTTCGATCTTGAAGAGTTTGGTTGGAATAAGCAAGACGGATAGTGGACAGAGTTTAGGCATTAGGAGGCATACAAGATATCACAATCAGCGGGACAGGATTTCGTGTAATCATGATTTATAGTAAGTAAAGTGGATCGTTTCTGTATCAACAAATCTGTGTTCAATTGATATTTTATACTTCGTTAGTAGCTCTAAATGAGATACATCTATCTCATAGTTTACAGTACAAAATGTAATTTCCCCTGCGGGAGCTAATTTTATGAATGAAAAAATTCTAATAAATCATGATTACACGAAATCCTGTCCCGCTGATTGTGACATCTTGTATGCCTCCTAATGCCTAAACTCTGTCCACTATCCGTCTTGCTTATTCCAACCAAACTCTTCAAGATCGAAGGAGTACATTTATCTAAATATCTTGCGGAAGGAAATACCGGACGAAAAATAGCACAAGCCAGTAGAGTCACTTTCATGAATTAATTTATTAATAATCCATCAGTAATAATGTATGAATGCAAGGTTAAATAACGAAAATAACGAGGAATAACGCGTAAAGCTGATAAAACCTTATCAATATAAAATAATCGGACCGTATTGTTACGAGAGTGTTACAATAGGAAGGATGGAAGGGTTTCGGATCAAACTTCATATTAACAGATGCATTATGTACAAGGATTAAGAGGGAAAGGATCAACGGCGACGAGTGATATAGAAACCGCCTCTAGTTGGAAGAATCCATTGTGATCGAGATTGGCTACGGCACCAGTGTCGGCGTAAATCGATTACGATAACTGCTTCGAGTTACGTCCACTTTTTATCCGAAACGCTCAAGGTTCTTCAGCCTTTGTTCATGATCCGGGCTGTCACCGCCATCGCCAACACTGCTCCTTCCTTTTTCAGCGAGGCTCCCGTTCATCTCCACCGTTCATACTCCTGACGTGATGCCACTGTCGGGTGTCACAGGAACTCTGCATGATTTGCGACTGGGTGTACATGGCCCGTTCTCTTGAACTCTTCACACGTTGCTAGTACAGGTACCGTTTCAGGAACCCTTCGTGGTGACGACTTCCTCCTCTGTCTCGTTGCCTCGTCTCTGTCATTTTTTTTCTTCCTTTTACCACACTCTCATTGCAAGTCTTGCTTCGATATTTCATGTTTCCGCCGATGCGTCTTTCTCTTACAGCTCTTCGAGTCGGTCTTGGACTGTCTTCGCTTTAAAAGAGTGCCCCTGCCGTTGACGCTGCTGCTGCTGCTGCTGCTGTCCTTGCTGCTACTACGACTCGAATGTCTGGAATCGTTGTTCATCGGAGCGGCCGCGTATCGCGATCGGCGAGATATCATTCAGGAGCTGGTGCGGAGTTGAGCAGTGTCGACCAGCTGCTGCTGCTGTTCGTCACTGTCTTCCACATGGTTTTTCGGCGTCACTGCACTTTTCTTTCGCACTTTACTCACTCCTTCTGTCGGCGACTCTACCGCGTTTTCTTTCCATGTCTTCCAATTTTCACCTTGACTCAGACTTTAATTTCATTTCAATTGCACCTTTCGTCGACGAGGCAGAGCTCGACCACTGTGGCGAGGAACACGTTGACGGTAGCCCCTTCCTCCACGACTGCCAGTCGCATCAGTTTCTCTCTGCAATTAAATATCAGTCGTGTTATTTGGTTGAACATCGAAAAGAAACCCGAATTATTATGTCTTATCGTTTCAAACAATTACTCACCACATTCACAATTTTGAGGTTACACTTCACTTCTCCCGCATTGATCTACCTCCCGCTTTTACCATTTCAAATATTTCGCTCGTACGTAGCGCCATCTTCCAAAGCCATCTCTAACTAAAACACTGCCGAAGTCAAATTTCAGAAAAATTCAGGTCGCTGCACCTGCTCGACTAGCCATTGGACATACGGTATAGATGTAATAAAATATATTTACACATCTGATTATGCGTCGTGTAATAATAATTTATGCTACAGTATCGTCAACAAATGAAGTGAAATAAACGTCATTCCAATGACCTCATAAAATGGTCTTCAAATAACACGTCTTTAATATGTCGATTTGAAGGCATTATGACGTCGTCGAATCACCTTCAATCGACGTGAATATGACGTACCTACCATTGCTACCTGGGGACCTGCGAAACAGGTGGGAGGTCATGTGGTCTTGAATGGCCTTCACGTTAATAAACATTTATTTCTCTGAAGTCACACATTCATTTCAGCCGTACACACGGGAAAATAAATTCTCCCACATTAATAATCATATAGGCATGCATAATGTGAACAGAAATTAAAAACTAACGGAGTAATCTACACGAGGCATTTTCAATCATAGAGCTATACACGGAAATATCCGTATATGGCCAATGGATGGAACTAGTAGTGTATATACGTACACACATATACGTTTGTTTTAGCTGGTCCCCTCTTAAGGAGTTTGGGGAGGGATTGTAATCGGGGGTTAGGTGCAGGGGAAATCTATTGTTCTCCTGCAAGTTTTCAATCCCTGAAACTGAAAACATGAAAAATATTATTTACAAAAAATAATAAGTACGAATGAAAAAACTGTTTTTCACGTCTATTTCACTTTAAACTAATTTTTTTATAATTTAGAAAATGTATAATTATGTAAAAATGTTTTCTCTAGTTTATGAAAAAAATCGAAAATCCGTCGGAAAACTGGTAATGATGTGGCAGAAATAATTTTCAATGCAGTAGTTGGCTACATTGAACACTAGATTTTAGTGCTCCTGATGTGTGTTTCTAACCTGTCTTAACCTCGATTTTCGAGAAAGAATTTATGCGTTGAAAGTGATTAGAGTAGAAAAGAAGGATTGTAAGTGCGTGAGGGAAAGGGGGAAGTGTCTAGGGTGAATAGAAAGTATAAATTAGGATAGCTACGGCGGTATATATGTAGACAACACTTCGCACAGGAAAACAACGGCAGTTTCGAGGCTAGGATTGTGAGGTTACACGATGTCGAAAACAGTGAATCAAGTAGAAGTAAGAGCGGGAACCGCGGCGGATGGCGGTGAAGCGGTGCCGCGGGGAAGCGCGGATTGCTCTTGCGAAAACCGCCGCGGATGGTTAGTCACTATGAAAGTGTCCGCGCGGTCTCCGCGTTCGCCGCGTC
Source organism: Xiphydria camelus (assembly GCA_963678675.1). NCBI lineage: Eukaryota > Metazoa > Arthropoda > Insecta > Hymenoptera > Xiphydriidae > Xiphydria > Xiphydria camelus. The sequence continues at coordinate 17,148,399 of OY783201.1, forward strand.
CAATGCCGGAGTCCGCTCATCCGCATGGTTACGCGGATGCCAGTGCGTTGTCTGCCATAGGTATATTCCTATAATAAATTACCATCCGCGCGACCGCCATCCGCCGCGTTCGCGGCTCGTGCGTTCTGCTACTAAGAGAACCAAACGTTGGAAAGGTAAATAGCGTTTGCAACGTTGCCACGTTTCTCAAGAAATTCGTTTTCTCTACAAATGACATTTTCGCTATTACTTTATTTAATTTCTCGACAACGAAACACAGGAAGAGTTTAAAAATAATACCAAATTAAAGTTGATTAATTATTCAATAACGTTTAATCTTTTTAGAAATTTACCATTATTTCTTTTCAAAATGTCGAATTTTTTTCATCGACCCTGCATTGCAGAATTGTAAGTACTGTCATTATTTTAACAATAATTAATCAAAATTTGATGAAATAATACATTTTAGTATATTTTAAATAAATGTTGAATAACTTTAGCATTGGTAAAGTATTTTATGTAGCATGAAGTTCAGATGAAGTTAGAAAAGAAATGAAATTATTTTTTTTTTCGAAAACAGTACACATGAAAAATCTGAAAGAATTACAGAGTCATTAGAATAATTCCATAATTATTTGATAATTTTTTCAGATTTTTTTTATCATTTTGACTTTACCCCAGGTAGCAAGCTGACGTAAACTTGACGTCACTTTTAGGGCATATTTCGTCGGCGACGTTATTCTACCAAAAAATGACGTTTTAATGTCGTCATTCAAGAAACGTCTTTAAGACGCCTTAAATATGACGTTAAAAAGACGTTATTTTTACGTCGTTATAAAATTTTAAAATAACTACTTATTATACAATATACATTGAATATTTTTATATTTTTTTATAATGTATAATATAAAAATATTTGTATAGTGTGGTCTACTTTAATTCTCGCGCGCGCGCGCGCGATTCTTATCTCTGTACCACATTTTACCAGTACGTTTTTTTTGTAATAAATAAAAGTAAGATTTTTGATATTGCGGTCGTTTCTATAAACATTCATATAATTATTTATTTATTAATATCAATTTGCGTCTATGCAAGAATATGTATCAAAAGATGCAATCATAAATTTAGAAAAATGTTGAGAAAAGAATAATACAATTATAAAATCTTATTTATTTGAGCTCTTTCTTATTGACTGGAAAAGCAACATACATTTATTCATCAAACTTCATATGAACACCAATAGTAATACCGTATGTCCGTCTCTGTACTGGCCAGTTTGAAAGTTACCTTCGGATAGGCTTGGTCGGTAATCGAGACATTTATACCGTAATTATAATTATTTTCGTAATTTCCATTATTCACAAATTCACAATTTCGAGGTTAGACGCTTCGATCTCTCGAATTGACATCAACTCTAACTGCCGACTCGACTTCTACCGTATTAAATGACTCGAGTACCGACCAAGCCTATCCGAAGGTAACTTTCAAACAGGCCAGTACAGAGACGGACATACGGTACTTAATACCACAGGAGCGTGCAGCAGATGAGGACTCGAAAACACCGACAGATTGACGAAATTAAGCAGCAAAAAGTGCGGACAGTAGTTGGATGGATGACCGCTCACGATGAAAAGATATACGTCAGCCCTAACCTTTTAGAACCGTCATTTTTTACACATTCACGTTACATTTTTCGTTATCTGCCGTCAGAGCTGGCCTTCAAAAACCGTCATTTCGACGTTAGTGTGCTACCTGGAAAATCGCTAAAATTAAACGTCATATTTCACGTCATAAAGAACGTTAGAAAGACGTCATTAAATGACGTCAGTGGGATGTGACTTTCGAACGTACTTTTAATGTCATTTATACGTTTTTTATTGACGTCATCTATAACCAGATCTGACCAAAAAATGATGTTAATTTCACGTTAGTTTGTTACCTGGGACTCCCCAAATTCCTTAACTCACTGTTCAGACATCACACGCTCATTCTGAATTATTTCGTCCTGGCGGTTAGAGACAAAAAGTATTCGTCACAAGAGTCGCGGTTACGGAATCGCCGTAACCACGCGCGCAAAACTAATCTAACTAAAGGCCAGTTTTACCCCAACACGGTATAAACGCGGTATAGAATAGAATAGAATAGAATCATTTATTGCGGCTAGGACCAGTAGGTCCTGTAGGCAACCCGTTTCCGGGGGAAAAACCCGATGTTATGTGAGAGCACCACAGCCCGGCGCCTCCATCGTGACAAACATCCTACAAAATGAAGAAACTTAAACCAGATAACGCTTAAAACTACATTACAAAATAAACAGTCTTCGCTGAAACTACAAAATGACTTAATAGAAAATCTTCCTCGCTTAAAGTACTAAATAGGATAACGAAAATAAGTTTGCAGAAAAAAAAAATTAAAAATGGAAATAAAGTTAAACTTAACAATGAGTTTCTCCTGCAGGTCACAACGCCACTGGCACCAAACGCCTACCACTCGCCAGTATCTTCCATAACACCGTCCTGAACACGCTCCTCGAGGCATCAAGCACCTCAACTGGCAGAGCATTCCAGCCCGCTGCCGCCGCCGTGCTGAACGCTTTCCTCCTAACCTCCGTCCTAAAACGAGCGATTTTCATCCTACACCTCCCACCCTCTCGCGTAAACATACCCCGCATCTCGGCCCACTCAAAAAGCACCCGTAGGTACCAAGGCCTCCCCTCTGCCAATACCGAGTGAACCTGACACATTAAGCTCAGCTCTCTCCTCTCCCCCACCCTCAACCACCCTAACCGGCGATAGTAGGGAGTAATGTGGCTGAACCTGTCCACATCCAAAATGAACTTCACACACGAGTTGAACGCGACTTCAATAATATTGTTGCCCTCCTTCGAAATCCCGAAGAGAAGCACGCTACAGTAGTCGACAACAGGAATGACCAAAGCCCTAACAAGCGCAATTCTCGCTGAGCTTGGCAGCAAGCTCCGACACACCTTCAGCCGATACAGGGACGCGTTGATCACCTTCGCTACCGCTATCGCCTGCTCCCGCCACTGAAAATTATCCGTGAGAATAACACCGAGGACCTTGACTGAGCGCTCAAACGGCACCACTACGCTCCCGTTCACGAGCTCCGGCAAATCTTCCTTTTAGAGCCTTCTAACACTAGATCCGCTCCCAAACAAAATCGCGTGTGTCTTCTCGCCATTTAGCAACAGACCGTTTGTCGCCGCCCAGATACGTATTAAGAGAATGTCACGGTTCAACCGAATACCCATCTCCTCAATATTTACAGGAGTCTCCCTACAGAAGATTTGCAGATCATCTGCATATAAATTATAGCTACAACTCGAGAGCGCATACTTCAGGTCCGACATGTAAAGGGAGAAAAGCAGCGGTCCCAACACTGAGCCCTGCGGCACACCTGCGGAGTTCTCAATAAACCGCGAGCGCGTGACTCCCTCTCCTAATACAGCCTGTGTGCGCCCGCTCAGATACGATCGAAACCATGCGACCGCAGAATCCGACAGCCGCAGATTAGCTAGTTTGAGGAGCAGAATGTCGTACTGCACCCGATCAAATGCCTTTGAAAAGTCAAAGAGCACCATCCCGGTCAGCTGCCGATTGTCTATTCCCTCACTGACATACTCCCCGATTCTGAGTAAGGCCGTCTGCGTACTATAATTTTTCCTGTACGCTGATTAATAAGGATCCAGTGCGTCTTCCCCCTCCAGAAACATACACAGTTGATCCGCCACAATGTTCTCCACAATCTTCGACAATGAACATAATAAAGAAATTGGTCTATATAGTCCGAAAAACTCGCAGGCGATTTCTTTTTCGGAATCGGCCTAATCAGTGCCTGCTTCCACACCTCCGGGATCGACGACGACTGCAGCGAGAAATTAATCAGATGGAGTAGCAGTTGAAAAATGACTGGAAGCGCAATGTTTATAAGTTTCATGGAAATGCCGTCCGCCCCCGGGGAACAACACTATGCCGCTAATATCGCCTTAGACAGCTCCTCCTCCGTAACAAGGGAGAAAAAGAATCGCGAGCTGTCAAACTCTCGAGATCGAACAGCCGCCACCCGGTTGTGGACCGGGAAGCTGGCCGCAGCGAAGAAGTCGTTTAACTCTTCAACCGGTACCGCGAGCTCTTGCTCTTCCCTTCTGCACTTTAACAACCCAAGCTGCCTCAATCTTTGCCACGCCGCCTTTGGATCCTTAACCTGCGAAAGCGCCTCGCCGTAGAATTTCCTCTTCGCATCCCTAACCATTCTTTTCACCCGATTACGAAGCACTTTGAATTTCCTAAGCACTTCGGTATCTCCTCTCACCTCACGTTCCATCGCCGCACCATCCGGTTCCTTCCTCACCACACTACAACTCGCTCTGTACGCTCGACGCGCCTTGTCTCGCTCTGCCATTGCTCCTTCAATCTCATTCGTAATCCACGCTGTAGTAGGTTGCGATGGCCTTTTGAACCGACGCAGAGGGGCGTGGACGTCAAAGCACTCTACCAGCGCACCATTTAAAAGTTCAACCTTGACGTCTACCGATTCCGACGAATAGAATTCCCGCCAGTTGTAACTGCTGAGGTCACGTAAAAACGCGGTCTCATCGAACCGTCGAAAATCTCTCGCAACCCTCTCCTCTGGGCAGCCACCTTTTACCTGAAGGTTATACGTTATTCTAATGCAGTCATGTCCCGAGAACGCCGTGGGCTCCTGCTCAACAACGACAAAATTATCCTCGCTGTCAATGATGCATAGATCGATTAGTGATCCGCTATCTACTTCCCTCCCTCGGAACGTCGGGTGGGACGGTACCAGAAATAGGTCATTAATCTCCACAAACTGCCGAATGACTTCGCTGTCATGATACTTCCTAAGCATGTTCGAGTTGAAATCCCCGATTATCACTAACCTACTATAATGCGGATAGATCTCAACAATCGTCTCGAAGAATTGACTAATTCCCCCGACCTTCGGAGGACGATAAATTGCGCCGAGCAATATCTTGTCACTGTCCCGCACGCAGATTTCTAAAGCTAAGAAATCTATAGAGTTCTTGTTGCCGTCCGCCGACAACGCAACCACACGCGCCCTGATGGATTTGTCAACGTAAACCACGACGCCACCCCCGACACCCTTAGCTCGATCCCTTCGGAACATGTAGCCCGGTAGAGCGTACATTGAATCATAAATCTCCTCACTTAGCCACGATTCAGCGACGCAGATAATGTCCGCCGGCTTGGCCTTAAGGAGACGCTTGAAATCTTCGTAGTGCATGCCCGCCTTCAGATCTTGACAATTGACCTGCGCAAACGTCAACAGTCTCCTAACGTTGGCTCTCACACTCGCCATTATGTGTAGTTGATCAGTCTCGCAAATTCATCAACTCGTCGTTTCAAAATAATACATTTCCTACTATCCGTCGCCGCGTGCCTGTCGTCGTGTCCCGCCACTTTGCAGTTCGCGCAACAGAGATTGGAACCCTTGTTTGGACAGTCTCGCATTTCGTGCGCCTTCGCACGGAGCCCACATCGGGCCTCGTTCTTGCACCCGCTTGCAATGTGGTCGAACCCCATGCACCGGTAACATTGCCTCACCCTCACATGGTCCTCAACCGGATACGAATTCCACGGAATGAAAACTCTCCTGCGCGCCAGTAGTTCCCTTCTCGCGATTGCCGAGACCTCGATTATAATGCTCCGCGAACTCCGATCACCTAGCGGAAGCTCACGTATGATTGACACCTGCTGACCCTCGCACCCCTGGAGATTCATGTCGACTACCGCTTTCTCAAAATCCGCCGTCGAAATCTCCTTCGGTACATACCGCACGAGTAACCTCGGACGCAGCCCGTAATCCGTCTTTACCTCAAGGCCTGCCTCTCTTAGTGCCTTAGACGCCTTTAACTTGTCAATGTTTGCCGATTCTACTTCTAATCGCACCGATTTCTCCTATATATAGCGCTATACTGAGAATAACCAGCAATAAGCCTTATGGTTATTCTCAATATAGCGCTATACCGCGTTTATACCTGTTGGTAAAACCGGCCCTAATAGAGAAAAGAAAAAAGGAAAGCGAAAGAAATCGTCTCTTAGCGACACGAAATAAAACTAAATAATGCGGCTCGCTACCGGGGGGTCAACTCTATTAACGCGACGCTTCCACCCCAAAATCTAGGCCTGCGATTCTCCCGCAGGTGAATCTCGGTATTGCGGCTCTTCCTCACGACACATAATTTAAAGGTCCTCCAGAAGGTTGCTCATAATCGGATGTCCTCTCTCGCGGCTATCTTTTGAATTGCTCGAACTCTATTCTAACGTTTTTAAACTTTAATCTTTCATCCTGATGTCGCCCCTCGGAGATTCTCTGCTCGTTCTTAAGTTCTCATGCTACGTGCTCTACTTTATGCGACTCTACTCGTGCGGCTTGACGAGGTCGGGGCCTTTGTACTTGAAGCATCTGATTTACCACATTACAGATTATACAAAGTATCCTAGCCATAGTGGACAGTAGCACGTATCTCCCAAATGGGCATGATTTCTATAAATCTTCTCTTAACCTTTTAAGATACGGTAAGCCACTATAGTGGCTTCTATATCCCAGGACGGCTATTCTATAACTGAGTGAAAGCCTGTTCCCGTGAGAAGTGGGCGGAGTTCACTGGAAAAGTAAGGAGACTCCTAGTCGCTATTCTCTAACTGCGGGAGTACGAAAATCGGGTGAACGTAGTTCCCGGGAGAATCGGTCTGCTCGGTCGGTCTGGTCGGGACGGCGATTCTAACCTATGTATCTACTTCTGTGACAGTGTGCCGCAGTTTACAGTTGATTAATTTGCGTGTTCCAACAAACGATACACAGTAGTCCGGCAATCTAAGCAAACGCGGTCATGAGTATATTAATAACTTACATAACTGATTTGTGCGATGTAAATTTGTGTCTTAGTTATAAAAAGATATACTCTTGTATATAAGAACTTTTTCCAGAGGTGGTAATAGGAAAAGTAGTTGGAAAAAATAATTTAACAAAAAGCACATTTCCCTAATGCTTACAATAAAAGTCAAAAGCAGCTTAATAATTAAAAAAGATATAGGTATTATACTGGTACCTAGTATTATTCCAAAATATGCATCCTTGAAAACGTACACTTATAAAACGTACCTGAAACCAAGCAAATTGTTTTAAATAGAGAAAACTGATTTCGTAACAATAAGACTGCGACACCGTAAAAATTAAATACATTAAAATATGGGACAAGAATGGCATGTAAAATGTTATATAATAATCAAGAGCATGCTTCAAACTATAACTTAAACCAAAAAATGTACGTATCTGAACTTAGCATCATAGTAAACAGTTATGAATTAATATGGACTTTTGACCTATTTCAGAACCACTGTGCGATGGTCGGAATTCTGATTAACGATCCTTAGTAATTAGTATCACCGCGATATACAGGGTGTAACAGAGTAAGTGTTACAACGTGAAACTGTAGATTCCTTATGAAAGAAGAAAAAGATTTTTCCTCTTAAAAAAATGTTCTGCAGGCTGTCGTTTTCGATATAAGGTAAAACAGGGTGAGTTGGCGAATGGAGTTGGCCCCTCGTTTCTATGGAAAGAAATGGAAACGAGGGGCCGACTTCATTCGCCAACTCACCCCGTTTTACCTTATTTAAACCACGAACTACTTGTTATTAGGGGTCAACACTCAAATCTGATAAAAATAGTTCGAGGTTTAAAGAAAAACGATTTTTTTTTTCAAAACTTTGACATCCTGTATATCAAAAACGAAAGCACGCAGAACATTTTTGTAAGAGGAAAAATCTTTTTCTTTTTTCACAAGGAATCTACAGTTTCACGTTGTAACACTTACTCTGTTACACCCTGTATATAACTCGTTCACCAAAGCCCGTATAACCTTCAAGGGTTACTTTATTTTATAGCGGTAAATTCGAATATTCTATACTAATTTAGGACTGCTATTCTAACGAGAAATAAGGAGCGGAGAAACTGTTAATTTATAACCTACCGTCAAGTATTAACCATCCTGTCTAATTCAAAGCGCATTTAGTTTATTCTCTCTTAACTCTGCTATCGGTCGCTGTTCCGTCTTGCGATAAACGGAATTCGACACAATGCTTCGAACCGTTTAATAGTATCACAGTCAGAAATACCTCGCAAATCTATAGCTACTCTCGGATCGGAATCTACGAAACGGAACGGGGTATTTTTCGGCGAATCTAGGCTGCACGTGCGCTCGCAGTCCCGCACCATGCTCGGGAAGGGGTAATTACCGACCGCATCAGAAGAAGCCATTTCCCACAATACCTATTGTAATAGATACCGCTATACTTAGAATAATAAATCAGCTTTGTAAAGGGAAGACAAGACGAATCTAATAGATGGCCGGTCGGATTAACTTAATACCTGGCTTATCCAGGTACAAAGAATCGAACCGTCATTCGATGCAACATAACTCCTTTTATGGCCAGGGACGAGCAACGACGTCCTTGCCCACTCGAAAAATACAGTGGGGTAAAAAGTATTCATACACCACGGTGAGGTACCGTTGAACTATGATTCACTTGCAAATAATTGAAATAAATTAATATCTATATTGGCATCAAAATATAGCTTGTACTGTCACCTTTCAAATTATATATATTTTATTGAAGAAAAAATATCGGGCTTCTGTCGGTAGCTGAGCTGCGTCAAAGGAGTTTCCAGCACGAGCGATCGTGTGTTTCTCCAGAATATGGATAAAAGTACCTCAAGTACTGCTATGGACATGCCACAGCTGGTTATTTCAACTATTCCTAGGTGTTGCATATATATCGATGGCGAGAAAGATTTTTCTTCTTTCATAAGGAATCTACAGTTTCACGTTGTAACACTTACTCTGTTACACCCTGTATATCGCAGTGATACTAATTACTAAGGATCGTTAATCAGAATTCCGACCATCGCACAGTGGTTCTGAAATAGGTCAAAAGTCCATAATATTCATAACTGCTTACTATGATGCTAAGTTCAGATACGTACATTTTTTGGTTTCAGTTATAGTTTGAAGCATGCCCTTGATTATTATATAACATTTTACATGCCATTCTTGTCCTATTTTAATGTATTGAATTTTTACGGTTTCGCAGTCTTATTGTTACGAAATCAATTTTCTCTATTTAAAACAATTTGCTTGGTTTCAGGTACGTTTTATAAGTGTACGTTTTCAAGGATGCATATTTTGGAATAATACTAGGTACCAGTATAATACCTATATCTTTTTTAATTATTAAGCTGCTTTTGACTTTTATTGTAAGCATTAGGGAAATGTGCTTTTTGTTAAATTATTTTTTCCAACTACTTTCCCTATTACCACCTCTGGAAAAAGTTCTTATATATAAGTATGTTTTTGAATTATTTTATATCATTTAATAATGAATGTTTCAGTTTAATATATTTTTTTATTATGTTCCATTTACGTTATCATAGTAGAATAAATATATGGTTAATTTTTGGTCTTTTATTTTAACAGTATATCTTTATAACTAAGACATAAATTTACATCGCACAAATCAGTTATGTAACTCATTAATATACTCATGATCGCGTTTGCTTAGATCGCCGGACCACTGTGTATCGTTTGTTGGAACACGCAAATTAACAAACTGTAAACTGCGGCACGCTGGCGCAGAAGTAGGTAGGCTAGAGTCGCCGTTCTCCCGGGGAGCAGGCTGCTTCTCACGGTCTTGACCAGTAGAAGTAAGTTCACCCGTTTTCGTGCAATGGGAGCGCTTCCGCAGTTACAGAATAGTGATTCCTTCACTCTCCTTGCTTTTTCAGTGAACATCGCCCGCTCCTCACTTAGAGAATAGCTGTTTAGGTACACGTTTCAACGGTCGGGCATGAGCTGGGCGAGGGAAGGTCTCACCCGTGGAACGGTCACTTCCCAGGTACGCTCACTCTCCCCGGAATTACAGAATAGCCGTCCAGGGGTCCAACTTGCTGATGAAAGCGCCGTACTTAAAAGGTTAAACGAAAGTTGTACCGTTTGACTTGGTATACAAAACGTACATAATTTGTTAATGTCTACTTCCGGTTTGAAGAACCGGCGTGCATCTTTCACTCTTAACTTGTAACTGTTATTTATTATAATATGAAAGTAATGTAGTTATCAATAGGAATAGGTACTACAAGCTATCAAAAATTCGATTTGTATATCCAGAAGACCGAGATTTTAGGGTTGAACTTCCGCCCGTTTGCGCTTATTACATGCAATCCGATGTATTGTGCAAATGAGGAATAGGTCAAGCGTTACCTTTTCTAAAAACATTCTCGTCTGGAGCGTGTGAAATATTTGAAATTAAAATCCAATTTCGTGTATGTACACGGTGATCACTACTTTCACGAAAATCATTTTTCCACTCCACAGTTTTCGGTATTCTGGTTCTTCGCCCAATAATTTTCGATATCCAGGTCTCCGCTCCATAGTCTTCGGTGTCCAAGTACTCTGTTTCATAGTTTTTGATGTCCAGGTTTTCCGCTTTATATTTTGGGTTGGATAATAAGTTCGTAGAGTTTTGTTTTCTTTTATCCTACAACGATTTTTTTGCTTTTTGGCAAAATATTTATATTCATCTCCACAAGACTATAATAATCGTTTTTTTGAATAATTTAATTCTTCATTCTTAGAAATGGAATATCCAGGAGAAAAAGATCGGCATTTTCGACGCCTGCTTTTATTCGCTTTTCATCGAGGTCAAAAAGCTTCCGCAACCGCTCGGGACATTTTCGACGTGTATGGAGAAGGTTCCATAGGCGAGTCTACTACGTCGCAGGTGTCGAAAATGCTGATTTTTGCCTCCTGGATATTCCATTTCTAAAAATGAAAAATAATGAAAACATAAATTATTTTAAAAAAAAACGATTATTACAGTCTTGTAGAGGAGAAAGTGCTGTTTCAAATGAGTATAAATACTTTGCCAAAAAGCAACAAAATTGTTGTAGGATAAAAGAAAACAAATCTCTACGAATTTACTATCCAACCCAATAGTTTTTGGTATCCAGGTCTCTTGTTATGGAGCGAAAGATCTGAACATCGGAAACTATGGAATGGAAGATTTGGATACCGAAAGCTATGTAGCGAAAGACCTGGACACCAAAAACTATGGAGCGATAGGCTTGGACATCGGGAACTACGGAGTGGAAGACCTAAACAGCAAAAATGACGGAACGGTAGATCTGGACGCCGAAAACTATGAAGCAGAAGCGTGATTTTTGATAAACTTTTTTAACAAATGTTATACTACATGATAGTCCGCTCAGCAATGTAGTAGAGTTATCAGTCATGCTGTATAACTAATTCAGCCTTACCATCCAACCCACACAGACATACTCTATAGCCCGTTCAACCATGCAGTATAGCCAGTTCAGCCTTACCATATTGCTCACGTAGATATACTATACTGGATGTCCGGCCACTTATGGATCAACCGATGTGGCAATATTCAACGTGATATTCTAATTATTAAAAAATGTATCCCGTACCCAAAAGTAGCAGCGTTGCCGAGAAAAAAATTATTAAAATTTCATTCAAATTATTACTTTTAGATGGGCGTTTACGCCCTACAGGACATCTTGACAGCATCTCTACTGTGATGATGACATGGGTCAAATGACGATCCACCCGATCATGTGGTAATAGTATCTTGGCTAATAACTTTTATGCAGTGAAATAAATTGTAAACCATTTAGCGTGGCCGATTACATTTCGAAAACAGGTCTTAATAAAAAAATGATGACTGAAAACGTATTAGTGAGTTATTAAGATCGGAGGCGTTTCTCTAACTTCTAGCTAGGCACGAATGCGAGGTAATTGAGGGCAAGGACAGCGATGAATAATATTTGTTGACATTCTGAAAATATTGGGTTTTAGGTTTTCCATGGTAGCGCTACATATTAATGATTACGTTTGTCACATCTAATCGCATAGTAAGCATTTCAGAATGTTAACAAAAATTATTTATCGCTACTTCAGTTACGCGCGATGCTAGAAGTTACTATTCTTATCAAATCGATTTTAAATCTTGTCAGTAAGAAATGCCTCCGATTTTAATAACTCACTAATACATTTTGAGGCATAATTTTTTATTAAGACCTATTTTTTAAACGTAATCAGCCGTGCTAATTGATTTACATTTTATTTCATTGCTTAAAAGTTATTAGCCAAGATACTAATACCACATAATCGAGTTGATCGTCACTTGACTCGTGTCATTATCACACTAGAGACGACGTCAAGACGTTCTGTACAGCCCGTCTTAAAGTCATAATTTGAGTAAAATTTCAATAATTTTTTTCTCGCAGCAACATTCAAATATCGAATAAACTGTGTAATAATCAGAATTTCTCGCTGAATATTGCTACGTCGGTTGATCCATAAGTAGCCGGACACCCTATATAGCCCGTTTAACCATATCGTACAGCCCTATATAGTCCGCTATAGCAATATTCGATGTTTATTATTGTGGTTTTCGTATATGTAAAAAATCTGTTATATACAGTTACTTAGACGATACGTATAAAAAATCCCAATATAGCCATTACATTACTGTCATTTCAACCATCTCCACTTAAGCATATTCGTAGAGGTTTCGATCCTTACTGCCGCTATAGCAAACAGAAATTCTGACTGATGCAGTCAGAATTATTGCCAAATCCCATACAAATCTTTTTTAGTCTAATAATATTATCTAGCGGAGTAAAGAACAGATGGATATTTTAAAATGAGCATCGAGTTTCCTATGAAAATATGACGATAATAATATATTAACTCTCTGACGAAAAATTATTACTTCAAGATTAGTAAAGCTTATATTTGAAGAAATATATCTCCCGATATTTGAGATTTTATATACTCTTTTAATTTAAATCAATCACTGAAATCCAGTGAATAGAAGGTTTTGAAATTACAATAACTATATTTACTGGATTTCAGTGCTTATACAGGGTGAACCAGGTTAAACGTCATTTTTTTTCATATGTGATAGAACAAGAAAAATGTACTTTGATAACAAATTTTTGTTCAAAAATGTTTCCTAACAAAGATACAGGGTGTCAAAGTTTCGAAAAAGAATGGTTTTCTCATCATAACTTCTAAACTGCTTGATCGATTTCCATGAAATTTCGCACACAGACTAATGTAATACAGCTCTAAGTAATGATCAAATAATTTAAAGGAATTCTCCAGTGGCGTAGATACTGGGGGCCGGTACCCCCATTTCCCCTCCCAATCTTCGGCGCCACTGGATATTTTGCAAAGAAAATGTAATTATTGGAATCCCCGTTTAATGTAGAGAAAAAAATCACCCTTGCAAATGTTTAATTTATGGCTTCGTTTTTGAGATATTTATTTTAATTTATAGGGTTGCGAGCAGGCCAAAACCAGGTTGAACGTCATTAATTATGATATGTGATAGAACAACAAGAAAGAAGTAGACTTTCATAAGAAAATTTTGTTCAAAAAATGTTTCCTAACAAAGATACAGGGTGTCAAAGTTATGATGAGAAAACCAATTTTTTTCGAAACTTTGACACCCTGTATCTTTATTAGGACATTTTTGAAAAAAATTTTCTTATGAAAGTCTACTTTTTTCTTATTGTTCTATCACATACCATAATTAATGACGTTTAACCTAGTTTTGGCCTGCTCGCAACCCTATAAATTAAAATAAATATCTCAAAAACGAAGCCACAAATCAAAAATTTGCAAGGGTGATTTTTTTCTCTAAATTAAGAGGGAAATCCAATAATTCGATTTTCTTTGCAAAATATCCAGTGGCGCCGAAGATTGGGAGGGGGAAATGGGGGTACCGGCCCCCAGTATCTACGCCACGGGAGAATTTCTTTAAATTATTTCATCATTACACTTAGAGATGTATTACATTAGTCTGTGTGCGAAATTTCATGGAAATCGATCAAGTAGTTTAGAAGTTATGATGAGAAAACCATTTTTTTTCGAAACTGACACCCTGTTCCTTTGTTCGAAAACATTTTTGAAAAAAATTTCCACATGAAAGTCTACTTTTTTCTTGTTGTTCTATCACATATCAAAAAAATGACGTTTAACCTAGTTCACCCTGTATACTAATTCTCAGTTATTTTTACTGATTTAGATTAAGAAAATAGGCTTGATTGAATGCATAATTATTAAACTATGAATAAAAGTAATTTTGTATCTGAGAGTATCATAGTTGCAGGGAAATAGAGACTTTATTACAGATATAAATTTTACGCGGAGTATACACGTATATCGCCTCTGGAACCACTATATTTTTACTTCTACTAATAAATCAGGATTTAGGGATTTTCTGTAGCAATAGTTATCGGGTATTGAAACTCGTTAGAACCAATCATACGGCACCCTCAGATTAGAAAAATCAATAGTATACAATCTGTTCCCCTCTATACACGCCATCGTAGCACATTGCATATCGGTTGGCGCTATCAGATACAAGATGGTTCCCTAAAATTCGATGACAATACCTACAGCCCGGACACGAACCAAATAGCCAGCACACGAACAAATAGACGTTTCAGTCCGAAAAACATCGGTCATCTCAATAGTGGTGAATGTGACAGATGCTCTGACAGATAGTTTGATAATCGCTTGTATTTTTTTCGAATAATCAAGATAGTGAACGGAATCAGTGCCATTTTTTTCTGGTTGTGCATAAAGAGCAGGAAAGGAGACATCAGTATCTCGCATGACGCTGAAAACAAAAAATAGAATAACCACAAAGAGATATTTGTTCTTTATAAGTGATCAAAATGAGGTTAAGAGGGTCAGTTAGGAAGTAACTTATCTGATGGCACTTCTTCTGAGATACTAATGTCTCCTTTCCTGCTCTTTATGCACAACCAGAAAAAAATGGCACTGCTTCCGTTCACTATCTTGATTATTCGAAAAAAGTACAAACGATTACACAGGCACACAAAAAAAAAGACCTTGTTCCCGGAACCAGACCAGTATATCTTTATGTTTTTGGGGTCGCTGAATCCGAATCCGGTGTTCGTTTGTCTCCATCACGTCACATTTTTTTTTAATCTCAAAAAACCATCAATAGATCATGATTTTCAAAAAGTTAATGGACTTAAACCAAATTCACTATAGGGGTTTTTAGGGTCGCTGATCACGAATCTGAAATAGGATTTCAAAAATGCAAAATGGCGGATCCAATATGGCGGACGAGATTTTTGAAAATCGACGGATTCATGCCGAATTTGGTATAAGGGGGTTTTTTGGGTCGCTGATCATGAATCTGAAGTCAGATTTAAAAAATTGAAGATGGCGGATCCAATATGGAGGACGAGATTTTCGAAAATCGACGGATTCATGCCAAATTTGGTATAGGGTTTTTTTTCGATCGCTAATGACGAATATGAAGTTATATTTACAAAAATTCAAAATTTTCGAAAATTTTGTCCTCCATATTGGATCCGCCATCTTGCATTTTTAAAATCTGACTTCAGATTCATGATCAGCGACCCAAAAAACCTCCTTATACCAAATTCGGCATGAATCCGTCGATTTTCAAAAATCTCGTCCGCCATATTGGATCCGCCATCTTGAATTTTTGAAATCCGATTTCAGATTCGTGATCAGCGACCCAAAGAACCCCTTATAGCGAATTTGGTTTAAGTCCATTAACTTTTTGAAAATCATGATCTATTGATGGTTTTTTAAGATTAAAAAAAATGTGACGTGATGGAGACAAACGGACACTGGATTCGGATTCAGCGACCCCAAAAACATAAAGATATGCTGGTCTGGTTCTGGGAACAAGACCTTTTTTTTGTGTGCCTGTGTTTTTATCAAACTATCTATCAGAGCATCTCTCACATTCACCACTATTGAGATGACCGATGTTTTTCGGACTGAAACGTCTATTTGGTTCGTGTCCTGGCTATTTGGTTTGTGTCCGGGCTGTCGGTACTGTATGTATCATCCCAAATTAAACAAGCATAGATACCGACATTGCTGAAACTTTACCAACGGTCAAGAATTTTATAGTTAGAGTTGGCTTGAGAAGAGTGCGCTGTGTGTGCTGCGTAAGACACTGAACTGTAGAGTTCAATGGCGTAAGAGCGAAAAGTGTCAAGCGTCTGATTTCCCGATAGCAGTCAATTCGGGAGATCGAAGCGCCTAACCTCGAAATCGTGAATTTGTGAAGAATGGTGGGTAATTTGTAGAAGTGATACAAAATAATAATTCGGGTTTCTTCAATGAAATTCTCTAAGAGTTTAAAAACCGGACTGTGTCAAAGACTTGATGAAAATCTCCTAACCTACTCGTTGTGCGGTAACACTTAATATCAGTTGAAGGCGAAGCAAAAGTTATTGGCAAATCGGATACCAGTTTTTAAACACTTGGGGAATTTCGTCGAAAAGAAACCCGAATGATTATTTCTTATCACTTGTAAATGATTAAAGATTAAAAGATTTCAAGGTTAGACGCTACGATCTCCCGAATTGACGGCTATCGGGAAATCGGAACGGCAATCAGTCCACGGGAGCGGCGGCGTACCGCGATCGGCAAGATATTACTCCGGAGCTGATTAATTCCTAGAAGGTATGTAGCTCGAAAGAAGTAGAAGTCATTTAATGCTGAAATAGTTGAAACGGGAAGCGCTTATTACAGTGAATGTACCGTAGGTGACAGGCGCTCGGTGACAAGCCTGACATCGTCCGATGTTCACCGAGTCATCTTTTTATGGATCTAGCTCGTGTCCTGTCCTCGTAAGAAGATTCGATTCGCAGTCGCAGCCATAGCCGCGAGAGTGTGTTGAAAGTAAGAAGAAACGACAGAGAATTAACGAAGAGACGGAGAAGGAAGTCATACTGTAATGTCTGCCTTTTTTTACATAAATAGATTATTTAATTCTAAGCCCCTCTCTGAAATGCCAGACGGATATTTCATGGCGAACATGTCAAAAAGCTGTCAATTCGGGAAATCGTAGTGCCTAACCTCGAAATCTTTTAATCCTTAATCTTTTACAAGTGATAAGAAATAATCATTCGTGTTTCTTTTCGACGAAATTCCCCAAGTGTTTAAAAACCGGTATCCGATTTGCCAATAACTTTTACTTCGCCTTCAACTGATATTAAGTGTTACCGCACAACGAGTAGGTTAGGAGATTTTCATCAAGTCTTTGACACAGTCCGGTTTTTAAACTCTTAGGGAATTTCATTGAAGAAACCCGAATTATTATTTTGTATCACTTCTACAAATTACCCACCATTCTTCACAAATTCACGATTTCGAGGTTAGGCGCTTCGATCTCCCGAATTGACAGCTATCGGGAAATCAGACGTTTGACACTTTTCGCTCTTACGCCACTGAGCTCTACAGTTCAGTGTCTCACGCAGCACACACAGCGCACTCTTCTCAAGCCAACTCTAACTATAAAATTCTTGACCGTCCGTAAAGTTTCGGTAATGTCGGTATCTATGCTTGTTTAATTTGGGATGATACATACGGTATTGTCACCGAATTTTAGGGAACCTTCTTGGATCCGATAGCGCCACCGATATGCAATATACTACGCTGGCGTGTATAGGTAGAGGGGAATGGATTGTACAAGAGTCTACTGCGGCTTATCGCCGTACGATCATCGTCCTCGAAAAAACCTGGCATATTCTTCTTTG
The DNA here is from genome assembly GCA_963678675.1 of Xiphydria camelus. Taxonomy (NCBI): domain Eukaryota; kingdom Metazoa; phylum Arthropoda; class Insecta; order Hymenoptera; family Xiphydriidae; genus Xiphydria; species Xiphydria camelus. Next base: position 17,166,087 of record OY783201.1, read on the forward strand.
TATCTACATTTCAATGTAATGATGAGTGCGTTTAGACAGTACTTATTGTCAGCATACTCAGCACTAAAGAAGCGGTTGCCACTGCTCCATTATTTTTGGCTGGAGAAGTTCAGTAAATACTGATTGCTTTCTCACTAATCATCATTTCTTCAGGTACACTTTCATATAGTACTTTTATTGTACTGAGTGCTATTCAGTTCAGTGTACCGAGTTGCGCTGCAACCGGCTATTGAGTCTTTTTGCTAAAAGTCAATAATTGTTTACTCAGAGCAGTAACGGCTGAATACACTGAATTTTGTCTCCCTAACACGTGACATAAAATGTGATAATTTACATCTCACTCTTCTAATCAATATTTGTGATACTAGATTGCGTAATTTTATCGCACACTGATAACATTGCATGAATGTCATTCTTCTCATTATATATAAACTATGTTTAAATGATGAATAGTACTGGCAATCGCGAGTATATTTTATTTCATTGAAAAAATTCGAATTATGCATACACATTCATGGATATAATCGATGTTCCGAGATATACGTATAAAGCAGTGTAACGAATTGTACATACATAGGAACTAATATACAGGGTGTTCGTAAAGTATGGAAACGGTTGAATATCTCGAAAAGTACGCTTCAGAACGGGAAAACGAAAAAATACATATCCGATATTTTTTTAAAAACTATCAAATGATAGCCAGATTGATCCCATACCCCAACTCCTGTGGGTTGGGCAGGGGGAAGCTTCAAAATCTTAAATAGGAACCCCCACTTTTGATTGCATATTCGCATTCTACATTAAAAACTACATAACTTTTATTTGAAACATTTTTTTCGATTCATGGCAGATGGCGCTATAATCGACGAAATTCAATTTTTTCGGTTTTTGCAATTGAGAGTCGATTTATTCGATTCTGCAATACAATTGCGATATAAATTTACATTTTTTATTCTCATACTTGATATTTTTGTTAAAAATTTAATTTAGTTTTGCAAATTTGAAGTGCAGATGCGTTCTGTACCTGGAATTCCCCGTGATGCACTAAGTTCCGTTAGAGGAAATAAGCTAATTACTCAAGGATAATCCCTTTCGGAATACATCGAGGTTCGAGGGTCCGGAAGGCCCGGCAATTAGCGGTACCTGTTTACGTGTACTCAGGTTAACGGATATCATTAAAACGGACTACTAGTGAAAGAATAGCTACGATTCCCGGAATATACCGTTCGCCGGGGGAATTCCAGGTACAGAACGCATCTGCACTTCAAATTTGCAAAACTAAATTAAATTTTTAACAAAAATATCAAGTATGAGAATAAAAAATGTAAATTTCTATCGCAATTGTATTGCAGAATCGAATAAATCGACTCTCAATTGCAAAAACCGAAAAATTGAATTTCGTCGATTATAGCGCCATCTGCCACGAATCGAAAAAAATGTTTCAAATAAAAGTTATGTAGTTTTTAATATAGAATGCGAATATGCAATCAAAAGTGGGGGTTCCTATTTAAGATTTTGAAGCTTCCCCCTGCCCCACCTACAGGGGTTGGGGTGTGGGATCAATCTTGGTATCATTTGATAGTTTTTAAAAAAATATCGGATACGTATTTTTTCGTTTCCCGTTCTGAAGCGTACTTTTCGAGATATTCAACCGTTTCCATACTTTACGGACACCCTGTATATAGTGTACTAATACAACTCTACGACTTGCCTTTAGACTTTTGCACACACATTAGCGTATAGCTCTCTCTAAGAATAAGTAAGATCTGCCCATTAGAAATATATTCTCTGAACTTGTATGGAAACAAGCATAGCTAATTATAAGTAATGCTAGCGAATCTACGTTGCTTTATTTTGCTAGACTGACCAATCCATATGTGTGTTTATCACCTAATACCGCTTACCTACACTTATCATCATGCAAGTTCCATACCTATATTCACGATAGGCAGATATTCTGTCCATGGGTACCCTGGCGAAAACAAAGCGTGCAGTTAAGCGTGCGCGAAGTGTTCAGTAGATGTTTTGTCCCCCCCCCCCCCCTCTCTAGTATTCATGTATATTTCGTGAACGCTTGGCTATGATTACACTTACACAACATTCAAACCACGGTTTCTTTATACCGGTACACGCGTCGCGAACGTTTAGTCAATATCTTACGGTCCTAACATCCCGTGTACTCTTTTTTGTGTACTTCAATAAACACTTTATGAAATCTTATGGATACACTTCATAACCTCTTTATCTCGTTAAGACTTTCCGCACGCTTCTTCTATACAGGGTGTTCCTAAATACCATGTACAAATGAAAGGAGGTAATTCTCTGGCTTATTTCATGACTAGAAGTTCATATAAACGTAGGCCCGTAAAAGCTTCGTTACTGATCTACAGGGTGTTGAAAAGTCAGAACTTTTTAGATAACGCGGTTTTTGTAGCAATGATTTATTATAATAAGAAAAACCTAAATAATAAACATAACAAAACAACATTACAAAAACTGCTGAAAGTGACCTCCTCCAACCCTTACATATACCTCCGCTCTTCTTCTCATTGATTTCCGGACTCTTTGGGACATTCCCGGAGTATTTCTTACGGTTTTTTCTCGAGAACGGTGGCAGATACGAAAAAACTACAAGAGACCAAAAAGATTGTAAACAAAACAGAAAATTTATTTTGTATTTTAGAATCTACCCCAGAGGTGCACCGCGAAGAAGTTCAGGGGGAGAAAAGGGGGCACGACCCATAAAAAAATAACCCCCTGTAGATTCTCACAACTATTTGACATGCCCAATGATATAAGCCGTACAGCATAACCTACATTCCAAATTTGAGCTAAAGATCTTAAAAACTGCATGAGCTATAAAAACTAGATGATAGGCAAGCGGGTAAACGAAAGAGGAGAAATTAGGAGTATAAAAGCAGACGCAATTGAGCAGTCACTACCAGTCTTCCAGTCACCCTCTCGTGCTCCATCCAATCGCTTCCTATCTTCGAGTACCCATCGGGTAGTATGCCAGGACCTCTCTAAAGCTTGGTTCGATATATCCACGCTACCGGTGTACGCAAACGAAGCTTTTTTATCTTTTGGAACGAAGACCCATCGAATAATATGCCAGGATCTTTTTAGCGCTTGATCTGACATGTTCATGCTACCGATGCATCTAGGCAGTGCGATCTGGCTCACTGGTCTGGCATCCCTGTTCTAGTGGTGACGAGGATAAGCTTCCTTTCTCTCCCTTACTTACGGCCTCAGTAGCTCACGACTCCATCGGATTATATGCATGGGCTTTTCTAATGCGTGGTTCCACATATTCACGCTACCGGTGTATCTAGGTAGGGTGTGTTCATCCATTGGCCCGACATACCAGTTCTAGTGGTGACTAGATCGACGGCCTTTCTCTAAGTTCTGCACTTATCCCTCTTTGTTTAAATATGTCAACGCGGATATAATCCGCCATTGTTACGGCATATCCCGACAGGCCATCTTGCCGCAAGATGCGCCGCGATATACCTGTATACAGGGTGTTCATTTTAAAACTTACCACCCACGTTATCTGCGTAAAGAGACATATTTCTGAAAATCGCCGAGACACGTCAACAAAATTATTGAGGGGGAACATTTTTTATAAAAATTCGAGGCCCCCCCCCTCAACCACCTGACTCCGGGGGCGGTAACCCCAATATTCTTAAATGGAACAGGGGGTCGAGTGATACCTCATTTTAAAGGGCTTTTAATTGTGTACATTTTGACGTCCTACTTTTCAAATTTGACGTTAAAATGAGGTATCACTCGACCCCCTGTTCCATTTAAGAATATTGGGGTTACCGCCCCCGGAGTCAGGTGGTTGAGGGGGGGGGGGCGTCGAATTTTTATAAAAAATGTTCCCCCTCAATAATTTTGTTGACGTGTCTCGGCGATTTTCAGAAATATGTCTCTTTATGCAGATAACGTGGGTGGTAAGTTTTAAAATGAACACCGTGTATATCATAAGTGATCTGCGAGCCGGTAGCCTGCGCGCAGGCATAGTGATCGACGTAAGACTTGACGAGTGTCGAATATGTGTGCGTGTGTAAGCTAATAATGGTAACGTATAACCGCGCGTAGTATAGCAACACCTATGTAGATGCAATCCACGAAAGCTCTATAACGTCGGGTAACGAGAATAAAGGAGCACTTAGCGATTCCGTGAGTGATCGTATTGCCGGCCCTGTCCACGAGCTTCCTTTGAACAAATTGATTAAAAAACCAGTCAGACATACGAATGTCTCTCATTTCTCTTTTGACGCGGGAACATAAGGTTTTACAGCATATACAAAATAGGGTAAAATCGGGAGAGATGACCCACCTTTTTTTTAAGTGGTCAAATTGTGACGTAGCTTTCGTGGAGGGACCTCGGTGCCCTCCGCTACTCACGCTAAGACGCAGCGCTCCCACGCACGGGACAGCGTACGAAACGATGGGCGCCAGGTGGGTCTCGAACCCACCGATCGGGGAAACGGACGAGGTCCCCGAAACGAACGTTCGACGGGAGATCGGCGACGATTCGATCTCCGACGGGCTCGGCTACCCCAGCATATGGTGGAGGGGCGGTTCGGAAGACGCGGCTGGGACTCGGAAGGAACGAAATTGACGGACACGAAAGACGAACCCTTTAATCCTTAGCGGTTTATTGGCGCGACGGACAAGAATCGCCTGACGAGGACGAATCGACGGTGGGGGTGCCGAGTGCACCCCCCGGTTCAAATTCGCGGCGACAAACGTGGCTACCCGAGCGCAGTCGGATGCCCTATGCGAGGGCGGCGCGGAGGCGAATCGGAGCGCTAATTAACAAGGAGAGGAGAGCCTACCGGGCGATGCTGCGGATCCTCGGTCGGGGCTTCCCTCCTTCCTCTCGGGGCGGCTGGTCCTCGGGAAGCGACGATTGCCGGCGGGTGGTGGCCTTCCGATCCGGGTGACGGTTGGCCTTCAGCGGCGGCTCGATGCTCCTGCCGCGGTTCTTCCTCTCGTCGAAGCGGGTGGCGGTGCAGCGGCTCACTCCCTCGGTTTCTCTCTCTTTCTCTCTCTCTCACTCTCGCGTTCACCCTTGCTCGGTGCGCCTACTCTACTCTATCGCTCTATATGATCCGGTTCTCGGAAGTTCTCGACTGTTCTGGGAAGGCTCGAACCAGAACGATAGCTCCTCAACGACTGGGGCGATTCCCGCCGGTTTTCCGGCCTCTCCGACTCACCTCGATCTCCTCCCCGCTTTCCGTCTCTCCCCGGAATCTCGGACGTCTTCGCCTCGAGGTCGTCGCTGCTGTCGATCGATCTTTTCGAAAACAGATCGATCGACAACCGTTGACAAACGGCCCGTGCGCCCGACGCGCGCACGGACGAGCGCGTCCTGCTCGTTTCGACGCCGCGAACGCACGCTTGCCCACGAAAGGGCCGATCGCGCCCTTTTTGTGACACGGAGCGATTCTCCATGTTACAAAATATCCCACCATGCATAGAAACAGTTTTTATAGAAAAATTGTTAGATGTGAAACATCGAAATTCTGCTTTGTAGAAAGTATGCGATAGGAAGGATGGAGCACGCGTCCGCCGAAAGAACACGTGCGCCAGTGCGCGTTTGTATTTATGACTGTGATACTCTTAAGGTAGTACTATCGCTCGGCTCACCACCTAATAAGGGCACCGGGGGGTATAAGAAAATGTTCATTTCGACAGGAAAAAGTTTCTAAAATTTGCTCATTGAAGCTTCGTTTGAATGTTTTTCGTAACCCTTTGTGGGACAAAAACAGAAATAAATTTTGTAGCAAAAATATTTCATATTTTCTTCATGCACCACACCGTACAGATTCGTACAGCCCTGTCTCATTACATTCCCATTTCGTATATACGGATACACGCACACTAGTATCGTAAAGTCCGCATCGAAAACGTGGCGACACCGCTTCATCACTATACTGACAAGATTCTTGTGTTTGGTTATGTGTTGCTATCGCTGCTACTGAATACGTCACGTGCTGTTGCCACATTCTCTCCGCTCAATTTTCCCCCTCCTACGTGATTGATAGCGTCATTACATTTTATGTGTTTATTCAATAAGTAAACGGTGAATCTTGCCTATTTTTGATGTGTAAACATCTATTACGGCGGTATGAGGGTAAACCTCGGGAAACGGGACGGAAATGTGAAACCGGATGTGATTAGTGCGCAGTGATTCGTGCGCAGCTACTTCAGCGCTTGTGGCCTAAGGTGGCATTACATTATCATGTCGATTATGTCGATATAGTAAATCGCTATACAACCTACTAATAACGCAGCTAGCATTGGTGACGCACACAAGCCTAGTCACTTTCTCCTAGCTTCCCCACGCGCTCCGTAAAAAGCTAACACTTGTATCTCTGTCTAAATAATCTATACCGTAGCATATAATAATGGTGAGTAATTTCCATTATTCACAAATTCATGATTTCGAGGTTAGACGCTTCGATCTCCCGAATTGACACAAACTCTAATTACCCTCGCCTTCTACCGGTAAAAATTGCTCGAATTCGCCCCGGCCACCAAGCCCGGCCGAAGGTAAATTTCAAGGTCATATGAACATCGGTCATACGGACATCGGTTATCGAAATAACCGATCTGAACTTGCTGACGACGCCAACGCGGATGACTACGCATGCGCATTCACGCTTCTTCGGTGATTCTATTGGACGAGGAGACCCACGGGGTTGCTCATGCAAAACTCGCAATTTTGCTATGGTTTGATTGATCGCGGGCATACGGTACATGTAAATTTGTGCAGTGTCGCATATGCAACTAGATTAGATCCTAAGGCCGTACAACCTTCAAGGGTTACTAGATTTTATAGCGGTAAAATTCAAATATTCTATACTAATTTAGGATTGCTATTCTATCGAGAAATAACGAGCATATAAATGGAATTCGACACAACGGTTCGCACCATTTAATAGCATCACAGTCATAAATACCTCGCCAATCCTGAGCTAATCCTAAATTCTCCGAAACGGCATATTCCGGGAATGTAAGCTGCGAACACCGCGGTTTATACCTTTCCTAAAAATCAATTATCGGACGGATCGTCGCGAGCCATCTAATGCAGTACCCGGCTTATCCAGGTACGAGAGAAAAAAACAAAACGAGTCGGCTAGTACTCGAGACACTGATGTGTAAACATCTCGTGAGCGGTAACTATGGAACGGAAATGTGATTGGGATTTGTGAATATTGGTATCTGTAATCGAAGTAATTTCAAACAATTTTAAATCTTATAACTGTAGAAAAATATTTTTCATTTTCATTTTCATTTAATAATGCCGCGTTTGAAACAATCGGCTTATGATAGCTAAAATAAATAAGTGAGTCAGAGTAGAGCCGATCGACGAGGAGTTACTCCGACTCACTTACTGTACATGGCGAACACCACTTCCATACAACATTGTTCTGCCAGATGTTTACACATCAATTACAAGTTAGAATGACTAATTGATGTGTAAATATCTGGCAGAACAATGTTGTATGGAAGTGGTGTTCGCCATGTATAGTAAGTGAGTCGGAGTAACTCCTCGTCGATCGGCTCTACTCTGACTCTACTCTCACTTATTTATTTTAGCTATCATAAGCCGATTGTTTCAAGCGCGGCATTATTAAATGAAAATGAAAATGAAAAATATTTTTCTACGGTTATAAGATTTAAAATTGTTTGAAATTACTTCGATTACAGATACCAATATTCACAAATCCCAATCACATTTCCGTTCCATAGTTACCGCTCACGAGATGTTTACACATCAGTGTCTCGAGTACTAGCAGACTCGTTTTGTTTTTAATATGTTTCTATGAATATAGAAGTATGTGTCTGAATTTTTTTTTAACAAATCGGTGGATGTTTTAGCTCCAAAATGTAAAAATACTTCAAAGCATGCCCATTTACATGAGGTTAAATGTGAGAAATGCACATCTTTAAAATTTAATATCTTTATTTTCCGACGGTAGATCGTTTTTTTTTCACTAACAAAAATGTTCTATTTTGTCGAGATCTACGTCTGAAAAAAATTTCAGAATTTTCCGTAGATAAATCGATATCGTGATAGTACTACCTTAACCCTTTCGCTGCTGAGCGCTCAGAAGTGAATTGCGACGAAACGCGGCGAAAACAAACTATTTAATGGGCATTATTGGGCAGTCACTGATAACAAATGAACGGCGCCTAAAGGCGCTGTTCGCTCGAAGAGAGCGACTCCGGCTGGGTGCCTAAAGGCGCTGTTCGCAGTTCGGGTTAAACGGTACGAACCGTTGTGTCGAATTCCGTTTATCATGAAACAGAACAGCGACCGATAGCCCAGTAGAACTAAATTTGTTTCTTCTATTAAGTAAGATGTTTATTAGTGTCATGATAAAACCGGTACCAATCGATAGAAAAAAGTCTCCTGAATGACATATAGAAATGGGTAATTTTCAAATTGACGAGAAATAATGTAATTAATTAAAAACTATCTTTCAAAATCACTTATGCCAAGAAATCGCGAAGCTATCTTTTTCTGAAAAAGAAAACAAACTAAATTCATTTTTTGTTCAGATAATGTCTATACGTTTAAATGGATTTTACATTTAATTTAAATTTAAATGGATCATTTAAATTTATTTTGTTGACATTTACTAAAGATCCTTCAGCGTTAAATTATTTAAAAAATTACTTCTTCATTCATAACAGAATTAAAAATAATGGTAATAATTTTCAAAAAACGAAGAATTTGATAAATATTAATGATAAAAATCAATACATAATGAAGCGTAAATTTGAATAGATTCCGAAACGCGCTTTCCTCCGTTAGCTGCGCGCGTAATAAAGGAGCGTCGCGTAACGATCAGCTGATCGATTTAAGCCAATTTGAATTACATATGTTTAATAATTAATTACACAAAAACGGTGCACCGTAGAGACTATAAGTTCCGACTTGAAATTTGTAAAGAATTTTCTCCTCTACATTGGGATATTTTTATTTATGAAATTGGTTACAGAAAAAACATAGCTTCGCGATTTCTTGGCATAAGTGATTTTGAAAGATAGTTTTTAAGTAATTACATTATTTCTCGTCAATTTGAAGATTACTCATTTCTATATGCCATTCATGAGACTTTTTTCTATCGATTGGTACCGGTTTTATCCTGACACTAATAAATTGTGTTTCGCGAATATCTAATAAGACTATACTACGATGGCAGAGTTTAGAGAGAGTAAACTTATGCGCTTTTTGAATTAGACACAACGGTTCGTACCATTTAATAGTATCACAGTCATAAATACAAATGCGCACTGGCGCACCTGTTCTTTCGGCGGACGCGTGGTCCATCCTTCCTATCGCATACTTTCTATAAAGAAGAAATTCGATGTTTCACATCTAACTATTTTTCTATAAACTGTTTCTATGCATGATGTTTTCTTCAGGAACTACTCCGTCGCAGTAGCGAAGGGACGAGGGGCTTTTCGGGACGTGGAATCGTTATACGGTCGATTTTCGACGCGCTCAAATTTTCGCGATTTTCTGTTTCTCAACCGAGATTCTAGACTAACTCTCGCTAGATTGCTCTTAATGCTGTGTCCACTTGTGAGTTAAGTGTTGAACAGCTCTAGCGAGAGTAAATCTAGCTAAAAAAATAAGAAGTATGTGGCATACTTTTAAATCTAGCTTATATTTTGATTCGTTGATACTTGTTTGCGGCAGCACTGTGCCTATAATTATAGACCATTCGCCGGGTCGTTGTATTTCAACAATACTTCTCACATGATTCTCGTCAGATAGTTTTTTTCCTTTCATTCTCACGATTTCACAAAGGAAATTTTCGTTAATTGGAATGAATCCGAAAGAAACAAACTTTTCTACTTGTCTATAAATAATTAATTTCTTTACTTCACTATGTACACTCGGCGTCTCGGATTCTGTTGCTGGGGAATTTTTTAAATGTTATTTTTAAACGTGCTAACCAATGATTAATCAATCCTCATGCTTTCATTAATGAGGGTAAATACTGCTTCGTACACTGATACAGTGAGCGTGTAATAGTAAGTGGGGAAGCCAGCACTCGGTGAAAGGGGACCACCAAGTCGTGGCGGAGAGAGCCGATGCGTCCCGAGTTTAGCGTATTGCCATTCCAGCGTCTGGACCCCTAACGTAATCGCCACGCTAACAGCCGTTCTCACCGCCGTAGCGCGGCATAAGATGTTTAACATCAAAAAACTAAAAAAATTTTGAAATTTCAACACCCTGTAGATCAGTAGGTAACGAAGCTTTTACGGATCTATGTTTATATGAACTTTTAGTCATGAAATAAGCTAAAGAATGGGGAAGTTCACTGCCAAACTTTACCACTTGGCGGCAGCACCACTGCCTAGTCTTTTCCGCGCGCATTTCGATCCGTTAAATACCACAATGAATTATTTATTAAAAAATTACATACATATCGATGATCTGTAGTCTAGCAATTGGAGCATAAAAATAATGAAATTAGATATCTATAAATGTATTTTACGTATATTGATCTAAATCGTTTGAGGTTCAAGGTAGTTGGACCGCTATAGCACTTTTCGAACAATTTTTTAAAACTTTTGTCAGATTTTAGATTATAAAAAAACTCTCGTGATGTCGCCCTCAGTGGTTTGAAGCTTGAGTACACCCAGAATGGCATGAAAAAGTTGGGGGGCCGTCTCTTGTGTTACTGCGCTAGCAGGGATGCCTGAGACCACCAGCTCCTGATTGGTTGAATGACTGGCTAGAGTGCGCTGGGTTGACAGCGTGTTGGAGTTGGCGGCAGCAGTGAGTTGCTCAGGAGTGGGGCTAACAGTAGAGGGTCCAGGGGTTAAAGCCATTGTAGTCGCCATGGCATTCAAACGCGCTTCAAAGCTTCCCAGGGCTTGTCTAAAGTCAGCACCCTCTTGCGTTAGCTTATTTGTCGTGGTTTCCAGTTGGTCAGTGGTTATCTTCAAAGCAGACACATCGGTTACAGCCGACTCTAAGGCTGTACGCATAGCGGGGAGATCCTGTAGGACCTTAAATATCCGGTCTTGACCTTCGCTGAGTACGTCGAATCGCTCTATCATGGCATTATGAGGAGCAGAGGTCCGAGTTTCGCGAGTATCTTTCTTGACCGCATTGGCTTTATCCGATTTCGAGGCCTCCTCAGACTCGTAGCTGGGTTTAGTACGATTACGACTTCGGATGAAGATTGTGAGGAC